>SJYX01019490.1:574991-676143 GCA_006410675.1 Oreotragus oreotragus
GTGAAGAAAGCTGAGCGCCGAAGAATCGATGCTTTTGAACTGTGGTGTTGGAGAAGACTCTTGAGAGTCCCTTGGACTGCAAGGAGATCCAACCAGTCCATTCTGAAGGAGATCAACCCTGGGATTTCTTTGGAAGGAATGATGCTGAAGCTGAAACTCCAGTACTTTAACCACCTTATGAGAAGAGTTGACTCATTGGAAAAGACTCTGATGCTGGGAGGGATTGGGGGCAGGAGGAGAAGGGGACGACCGAGGATGAGATGGCTGGATGGCATCACAGACTCGATGGACGTGAGTCTGAGTGAACTCCGGGAGATGGTGATGGACAGGGAGGCCTGGCGTGCTGCGATTCATGGGGTCGCAAAGAGTCGGACACGACTGAGCGACTGAACTGAACTGAACTGAACTTAGGTAGATAAACAAAGGAAACAAACCTAAATTGCCAACAGTGTGTTAGGCAGGTGGTATCTGAATGATACTTTTTTTCTCTATTATTCCTCTGTTGAGAGGCTCAGCAACTCAGACTTTGTAGACAGACAGGCCTGGGTGAGAAATCCATTGCCCACTGTCCATGTGTATTAACTCTGAGGACTTGATGTAAACTCCCTGGGCTTCAGCTTCCTTATGGAAATAATGGGAGATAAAAAGTTATTCCCTAAATTTGCTTTGAGAATTAAAATAAGAAAGCACATGGAAACACAGGATGCTTCTTGACCTCACCCAGTAAGTAGAGCTATTTTTCTATATTTTCTCTGTTGGGTCACATTTCACAAATCAATATTTAAATACTGGGGATTTTTAAATGGGGATTAAATTTTTGATAGCCCTCGTTTTCCTCATCAACTCCTCTTCTAGGCCTCTGCTTGGTTAACTCTGAAAAAGCTGTTGGACATAGGGCTTTGAAGTGACAAGGCACCAGTTCACTGACATCATGGATGAGGGTATGATTTGCAAGCTGTAAAGCACCTAAAAATGTAATGCATCACGAGTCCATTTTTATAGGATAACTCTGAAGGGACAGTGATTAAACAAAGTCCAAGTACCTGGAGTGTTTACATAAGATGCAATAATGCACTAAGTGAACTCATTAAATGCAATGGGGTGGGAGAGTGAAGATGGAGTGGAGAAGGGCAGTATGCCAACAGAATCACCATTTCTCTGCCACTGTCTGGGCCAAGGCTTCCAGGAGGAGGTGAGACTTCTAAGGGTAATGAAAAAAAGAATAATTATCTCAGAAAGCCTTCAGCCAATCAGAATAGCAATCCCTTGGACTATCTTTATCTAATTTATGGAAGGTCTGTCTGGTAGGCTTCGTTCCACTTCTTTCACTTTGGAGTTAATCACAAGGCTTACTCTGAGCCTGTGTTTATAGGAAGCTTTGCCTTTTCTCAGTTAAAATAAGAAAGTTATTGAGAAATAGAAACTAAATGATTATTATTTTATTATGATTATCTTGATGATGTGCTCAAGCTTACTTTTTCTAAAATTCCAGAAATACTTTTTTAAGAAAATATAAAACTGTACCCAGTTAACTATACATAATACAAATAAACTATAGGGACATGTTGTACTGCACAGGGAATATAGCCAGTGTTTTATAATAACTATAAATGGAGTGTAACCTTTGAAAATTGTGAATCACTATGCAATATACCTGAAACATTTAATATTGTATATCAACTATCAGTTCAGTTCAGNGATGTTCAAGCTGGTTTTAGAAAAGGCAGAGGAACCAGAAATTAAATTGCCAACATCCACTGGATCATGGAAAAAGCAAGAGAGTTCCAGAAAAATATCTATTTCTGCCTTATTGACTATGCCAAAGCCTTTGACTGTGTGGATCACAAGAAACTGTGGAAAATTCTGAAACAGATGGGAATACCAGACCACCTGACCTGCCTCTTGAAAAACCTATATGCAAGTCAGGAAGCAACAGTTAGAACTGGACATGAAACAACAGACTGGTTCCAAATAGGAAAAGGAGTATGTCAAGGCTGTATATTGTCACCCTGCTTATTTAACTTCTATGCTGAGTACATCATGAGAAACGCTGGACTGGAAGAAGCACAAGCTGGAATCAAGATTGCTGGGAGAAATATCAATAACCTCAGATAACCTCAGATATCAACTATACCTCAACTTAAAAAACTGTATCTATAAACAAAAAACCCTCTTTACTTACTATATCTAACATCTCCCTGAAGGGAACTGACGACTGGATATGTATTCTTTCAGACCTTTACTTTACCTTTAAAAATATGTGGGACCATTCACATGGGCAAATACACACAATTTTTTTAACACCAATAAAAATCACACTCTATATCACTGCTAGTTGAATTTTTCACTTATTAATAAATCAAAGGTATCCTTCCATACCTGGACATGCAGGGGTTTGTGAAGTAGTTATAGAACCTGGGGCCAGCAGTCCTGGAGCCCAGCTCCCCAACTTATAAGCTATGTGACTGTGGACAAGTTACTTAACATCTCTTTTCTTATCTATAAAAATATTCTAATAAAAGTAACCAGAGGATTGTTGTGAAGGTTAAATGAGTTAACATCATAAACATATAAATATTATAAAATATATAAAGCACTTAGGATAGTGGATGGAGTAAGTTCTCTACATACTGGCCATTGCTATGATTTACTCTGCTTTTTCTTTTTTAATGGACAATTGTATTCCATCATCTGGTTAAACCATGAATTATCAAGCTGACCCCCTGCTGAGAGAAACAGGTGATTTCCTACTTTTGCAGAAGTGGGAATTTGTGAATACAGGTCTTTGTATACATGGGCAGGCACACTCTAGGGTAGGTTCTAAGGCATGGAATGTCTGCATCAAAAGTCATTCTCATTTTATTTGAAAGATGGTGCCAAATTTCCCTCCAAAAGGCTGCACTACTTTACATCCCTGCCAACGAATGGTGTATGCGTGCCTGTCTCTAGGCATCTTCTCAGCACTGGCTGCCTGGGTCTTTGGCATTCTCACTTCTGCAATCAACCTTCCCTAAATGAAAGCTCAATCAAAACCACCAGCTAGGCATTTGTCAAAGTCCCTGGGACACCTAATCCCTGTGTCTTTTCTAAAAGGAATCAGATGTTTTCTCAGCTCTGACAGACCCTCAGTTGCCTGGACACAGCTCTGGGATAAGTTTGGAAAACACAAATAAAATGTTCCCTAGCATCCTTCAGAGCAGCTCGAGGTGGGCCATGTGAGGCCCCATGCTCTGCTCTCTATTACATGCAAAAAGAGTTTCAGTCTCAGCTGGTGTTTTCCTGGGTGGAGATCAGAGCCAACATTTGCATACAAATACTATCCCAGGGCTGGAGGGAGAATAGAATTGGGCTGGAAGCAGAGGCTCCAACATCCCAGTTGTCTTATTAACGGAGCAGGGTTGGCGGGGGTTGGGGGTGAGTATCCCCATTCTTTCCCTGAGCTCTCCATCAAAAGGGAAGCATCCCAGCACAGGCACTCCCCGTGGGGCAGCTTATCATAAAACAGAGGGGGAAGCTTGGGCAGGGCTTGGCTAGAACTCTATGCCAGGCAGAGCAAAAGTAGGGCAAAGAGGTGTGTTCCATCTGCAGGGCCGGGACTGGAGTCTTGTCACCTGCTTTGCACAGCTGGGAGAGTACCCACCTGCCGCCACCTGGCCCTTTAGCTCATAGCTCCTGTCAACGACAAGGTGACCACTCACTGGTGGCCCCCTCCAGCTTCATCTCTATGGTTCCGTAGCACAGTGACTTCCAGCTGTGCTCAAGGACCTCTCAGAATCCAGGGGAGCTACAAAGGAAGGGGCTCCTGGTGTTCTCAGAAGGTAATGTCAATAATTCTGAGGGTTGTCCCTGCTAAACCCTAGACCCATTCATCTTCCAGACTTGATTTTTCATGCTATTTCGTGGCTCAGAACCGTTCACCTTGGTTCTCCCAGCTCTCTCCTTGCCTCTCACCATCCCCCAGGACCCAAGTCAGGTCAGGGAAGGGGAGAAGGCAGGTGAGTCTCTGACAAGTGGGCTCCACTGGTCAGAGGGAATTCCAGATATGAGATCCAAGGACCCTGGCTCACATCCATAACGGAGGGAATAATGGAGACGATTATCTCAGGTTCTCAGAAGTGAGTTAAGCTTCCCTTCTTATTCAGCTCACATGGGAGGGTCAGCAGGAAGGAAAGGAGGCCTACAGACCCAAGGTCTCCCTTGGGTCTGACCAGAGGCAGCGTGTAGTACAAGAAAGGGACTTAAGCTCACTGTGCTCAGGATTCCTTTTCTCTGAGAGCCTGAGGAGGCTCAACACCCAAACATCCTACTTTTCATTAAACCCACAAAGCTGATGTGTGAGTATGCACTATGTGTCCTGGACACTGTGGACATGGCAATAAACAGACCAGTGCCTGCCCTCACGGAGTTCACATCCCCAGAGAGGTAAATACTAGGAGGAATGTCACACTTACTCCTTAGTAAGGAGTTCAGGGAGGTTCAGGGAGGAATCAATAAGCCAAGATCACACAGCTCCCAAGCAAGCTGCATGACTCCCAGAGACCCTCTCTTAACCAGAACATGAACAACAGCTGACCAGATGCTAGCAGAGCTCAAAGCCCTGAAGCTTCAGAGTCCCGGCCTGCAGCAGCCCCTTCTGAAACCCTACGAGGGGGCCTGGAAAGAAACGTGCTCACGTGATCTTGGGTTTCTCTAAGTTTTGCCAAAGTCAAGTCTAAGCCACGAAGGGAAAGGGCACTGTTTTGCTTCACCTGTTTCCCTCTATCACTCCTGCCCTCATGCTGGGTGATGTTCCAGTGGCCCAGGATCCAAGGACTCTTCAAGTAGGAGTCAAAAATGATTTGAGGCTACTGGGCTATGTTTCTGTGGTTCACCATCCCCTCTTACGCATGCTGAATTACTGCTAATGTCTAGTGCAGGCCCAACTCCCAGGAGTCCTCCTCTACACAGGGCCCACTAGCCTCTTCCTGAAGCCACAGGAACATGTCTGGCAACACCCAACACTGACATGTGTGGTAGGGAAAAAGGAGAAAGGCGGAAAATGTACAGCGTCAGACACCAGCCTGTGGGAAATGCTTCTAATTCCTAGACCTGGAAAATCCTAAGTGGAGGATTTGGTTCCCCTAGTCACAGGAAGTTACCTTCTGTCAGAAACATGCTCCATGCTTACAATTGTAACATACCAGAGCTTCTTTTTCATTTTTGATGGGAACTGTATAAAACAGAATTCACCACAATTCCTCTGTTGATGAGACACGAACAAGAAGTAGCACTACAAACAGTGTGTGTGACTTTGCTCCTTTTCCACAACTAAACTAAATGACAACACCTGTGTTGCTAGCAGCATTATTCACAATTGGAAAGACATGGAAGCAACCTAAGTGTCCATCAACAGATGAATGAATAAAGAAGTTGTGCAATATACATACAATGGAATACTACTCGGCCATAAAAAATAAAATAATGCCATTTGCAGCAGCATGAATAGACATAGATATTATTATATGAACGGAAGTAGGTCAGACAGAGAAAGGCAAATATCATATGGTATCAGCTGCATATGGAAACTAAAAAGATACAAATGAACTGACTTAAAAACAGAACTAGACCCACAGACACAGAAAACAAACTTATGGTAACAAAGGGAGGAAGGAGCGTAGGAATAAACTAGGGGTTTCAAATCAACATGGACACCCTACCATATAAAAATCAACAAGAGCCACTGCATGGCATGGGCAACAATATTCAGTATCTTATCATAACCAAAATGGAAAAGAAGCTTTAAAAGAGTAGATATACAGATATATGTATAACTGAATCACTTTGTTGTTCTCTTGAAACTAATACAACACTGTAAGTCGACTGTACTTCCATAAAAATTAAAAAAATAACAAAAAGCAAATTCTGATCAACCACGCAACAGAAAAGGCTGAATTATCTTTTGTTTGTTTTTGAATTATCTTCTAGTCTTGTTTCATACTATTATTTTAGAAGTGTTGTTTGTTTGTTGTTTGTATGTTTGGCTATAGGAACTTGGTTCCCCAACCAGAGATCGAACCTGGGGCCCTGGCAGTAAGAGTGTGGAATCCTCACCACTGGACCGCTGGGGAATTCCCAGAAAATTGTTTTATAAAATTGTTATCAAAGGAAGAAGTGATCACAATGAGTATGAAGCCAGAAAATGTAGGAATGGAAAGTATAATAGAGCGTGCCCAGCAGTTAATTGACAAAAATGTTCTGTTACATATTCTTACAGTGCTGAAAGTATCTGGTAGCTTTTAAAATATGTAACTTGTTGGGCCTCTTTTCTCTAAACAAATATTTTTAATACTGGATTCATAATTTTGTATTATTTCTCATATAGATGGCTCTCAAATTGTACAAGCTTCGGGTCCCCATAAAACATTGATCCTCCCCTACAGTCATCATCTTCTGAACAGTTCTGATGTGCTAGGAACACTGATAAATCCCTCTTCATGGATTGTCTAATTTAATCCTCAATTAATGCACTGAGGTAAACTAAGCCTTGAAGCATTTATTCTACATAATACAGTTCATGCTTCAGGGCTGAACACAAGGATTCAAAATCACACAGCAGAGGAGCAGTCCTCCATACACAGAACAGCAACTATTACGACAAACGGCTGTGTTTCTTCCCCGAGCCCAAGTTTCCTCTACATAAAGTGGAAGGGTAAAAAGATATTTAAATCTTTGTACATGCACAGAGGACATCTGTAAGGACACACAGAATATCAGTAATAGGTGGCTGTCTCTGTGGAGGGGGACTGAGATGGGAAGTAGACACCCTACTTGAACTTTCACATTTTTAAACAAGTTAATGTATGAGAAGTACTTGGCACAGTGACTGGCCCATGGTAAGTATTCAATAACTGTTAGCTATTAGTTCTTACTACTGTCAATGACTTAAATTAATTTTTTTAAATAGAGTGGTGGGCCCTGATGTCTAAAGTCCCTTCCAGTTGGATTTGATGTCTGTTTTACCTAACAGTTCTCAGCCCTTACCTGAGCCACAGGTTCTAATGCACTACTGTATCCAATACATCTGTCCTGCATCTTTATGAAGTAAAGTACTGTTCTCATTACCTTTTTCAAGTCTGGAAACAGAGGCACAGAGAGATCAAATAATATAGTCCAAGTCACAACAGCCAATGTGGCAGAGGCTAGGATGAACACCCAGGCTGAGTGACTCTAGAAGTCTGACACATATAGAATGGCTTCACTGGACTCCCTCCTGGGATGTTATGCTGGGTGGGACGGGGGGAGACAGGGACGGACCCCAGCATTTTTTACTGTTCCTCTGTGTGCCTCACATGAGCTTCATGTGTGGCAGGACAGCCTCTGGGGATACAAGACAGGGAATTGCTGTGAAGACACAGAAGATATGAAGGCAGCAGGAAAGCCCTACGGGGCTAATCAGCTAGACACTAAGAGGGAAGAGAAGAAGGAAAGAAACCCTTGTGAGGCATCTACTCATGTCCGGCAATGGACTTAGCTATTTCTCACCGATCCTCCCAAGGAGTTCACATTATCCTGCTGCCCACTTCTAAGCACAGCAGATAGGCTGGGAGTGTTCCCCAAGCTCCTAGGTGTGGGTCCTGAAAACCTGGGCCCACAAGCCCATAGCGACAGCAAAGAGCATCCCCCAGCCCCACTTCCGTGCCCTGCCCCTCCAGGCTTTTCTCATCTCCTGCATCCTAAAGCAAGTATTTCTATACTGCATGGCTCAACTCAGCAGGCCTCAGTGAATCTTTGGGGATGGGAGGTCTCTGGAGTCAGCTTGCCAAAGCAGGGACCCTTCCCCACAGGGAGAGACAAGTGGGTGAAGCCCGTGAATTCTGCTGCACAGACAGTCACAGACCCAGGAGCCTCAAGGCGTCCTTTTGGAAAAATCTGTCTTAGACACTCCACTCAATGCAGGAGCACTGACCTGAACCTATCAAGCATTGGCACCTCATCCTCTGCCTGAGGGATTCACCTGCCTTGCACCTAGGAATGAGGTGGTCTACATAAGTGTCTCAGACTGCTAAGGGCTCCCAGCAACAGTCACCTAGTAAAAGTTCTGTCTCATCATAGCTGTGTGACCGTGAGCAAGTCACTTGACCTCTTTGATTCACCGTTTCCTTTTGTGTAAAATGAAGATTACAAATTAATGTTTCTTCACAACAAAAGATGATCCTCCAACACATGCTAGATTGAAGGTACCATGAAGAGAGGGAACAGTATGACTCACTTCAGCATCTCCTTTGAGGAACCTTCCAAAGAAGAAGCTCAGCATAGATTTGCCCACTCAAGGCAGAACTGGGTAGTGGAAAACAGTATGTGCTATGGGCTATCTAGACCTGGATTCAAATCCTGCCTCTGCCATTCACCTCCCCTTAGAAGCCTTTCAGAGAGTGGTCATCACTTGTAACTACACCTCCAGTGTTCCGTGTGGCTAAACCCTAGGGGGAGCTGTTCTTAGTCTGTTCCTGGACTGAGGCTCACTGGAGCCCTGACTGTCTCAAAGATGAGTTGTAAGGATGGAAGGCCACTTGAGTGCAAAATGGGCTAGCACAGTGTGGCTCAGAGTGTAGAGAAACCCAGTCTACAGAAGGTATAAATTAAAAGATGTTAAATTCATAGAACAGCAAATCAGGTCTTACAATTCAAAAGCTTGAAGAATTTTGCTAATACGCAAAGGTAATACTGCAAGTTTGTAATTTCAGGGATTCACTTTTTTCTGGTTCACAGAAAAACTTGTATGAACCTTAATTTCTTTGTTTTGGGTTTTTTTCCCCCATTGTGAATGTGAAAATGGTTTCATTAGTAAAGATATATGAATTTTTAACACCCCTCTCCCAAAATGGTCTATTTCATTCATATATAAATGAATCTGAATCTTCATTTCATTTTGATAAGCTGCAGAGCTGCATTAACAACATTTTTTTTTTTAATTTGGCTTGTCATCCTAATAAGTGGACGCTGTTTGTCAACACTCTTGCAAAGGACTCCAATCTTCCTACTGTGAAAGAAACATGTGCAGTGACCACTGCTTAGACTCAAGAAAGACGTTTATAGCACTGTTTCAGGCGGCAGACGAAAGGCTTCTTGAAGACTTAAGGGAGGAAACTGAGCTACCATTTGCATCCTGGCCCAACAAGACAAAAACCCACCACTACTTGGAAGTGTTTAGGAAACAAGTTATTTTCTCTGCCAACCGCTCTGCCCTTCTCTAGAAATGGGTTATCCTCGTGGGGCTAGCCTTGGTGTAACAGCTGTGTCTAATGTGCACTTGTATAAGCATCCCCATGTATCAGGAAGAAAAGAGGCCTAGAGGAGATGAGCCAGAGGAAGAGAAACGAATGCTACGACGAAAGGCCCCAGGAGTCTGAACGCCAACGCTCTGGTCTTCATCTCGTCACTTCAGACCTATGCTTGGCAGGAAAACCTCCTGCCATCTTCAAGATCAGATCCCTTACCAGTAAGATGGAGATAGAATTTCTTCTCCTGTCTACCTCAAGAGGACTGATTCTCCTCTGCCTCCCTCACTGGAGCTAAGAGCTGCTGCCATGGGGACCCAGCCCCACACCTATTACCCAGCTGAAATAATGATCAGGTAGTGCAGAGCTGCCAGCTCAAGTTCCTAATGTTGAAATGAGCCAGGGGGTGTGCACTCCGTGGGTTCCTCCCAGCTGCAGTGTGCTCCTGCTTCCAGCAGCCCGAACCTCCCCGCTTACCACGCTGTGCACCTTTACTGCCTCCACTGCTCTGCAGCCCCTGCCAATGACCCTGCCCACAAAGGCCCAAAGGAGAAATGGTTACACAGTGATGGTTCAGGGCATCCTATGTTCTCATTTTAAACAGTAACTAGGAACTCTATCAAGGCATCCGGAGGAAAGGTCTAGACTATAATGCTGAATGAATAACTGTCGCAGAAATCATACACTAAGTTTACAGGCTTTGGATGGAATCAGACTTGGGTTTGAATCCCAGTTTTGCCAGCCATGACCACATGGCCTCTTAGAGTCTCAGGCTTCTCATCAAAGTAATAGGGATAATAATTCCATCCTTCTAAAGTTACTTTGAGGTCAAGTGGAAAATACACAAAAGGTTTAGCACAAACCAGGCTCCTGGTGAAAAGAGCTCACAATATATGGATATGTGTGAGGATAAAGATGAGAATGGATTTCAGGCAAAAAGCGCAGGGTCCTTCAAAAACAAAAGGACATGGAGAACAGTGCGGAGATTCCTTAAAAAACTGGAAATAGCCTTATGACCCAGCTATCCCGCTGCTGGGCATACACACCGAGGAAACCAGAATTGAAAGAGACACGTGCACCCCAATGTTCATCGCAGCACTCTTTATAATAGCCAGGACATGGAAACAACCTAGATGTCCATCAACAGATGAATGGATAAGAAAGCTGTGGTACATATATACAATGGAGTATCACTCAGCCATTAAAAAGAATACATTTGAATCAGTTCTAATGAGGTGGATGAAACTGGAGCCAATTATACAGAGTGAAGTAAGCCAGAAAGAAAAACACCAATACAGTATACTAATGCATATATATGGAATTTAGAAAGATGGTAACGATAACCCTGTATGCGAGACAGCAAAAGAGACACAGATGTATAGAACAGACTTTTGGACTCTGTGGGAGGGAGAGGGTGGGATGATTTGGGAGAATGGCACTGAAACGTGTATAATATCATGTAAGAAATGAATTGCCAGTCCAGGTTCGATGCAGGGTACAGGATGCTTGGGGCTGGTGCACTGGGATGACCCAGAGGGATGGTATGGGGAGGGAGGTGGGAGTGGCGTTCAGGATTGGGAACTCATGTACACCCGTGGTGGATTCATGTTGATGTATGGCAAAACCAATAGAGTACTGTAAAATAAAATAAAAAAAGAGAAAAAAGAGGATGTGGTGGGTTTTATTTTGCTTTCCATTTAAGATGGTTATATCTTAATAAAATATACACAAATATCAACAGGACTAGAATCTATTGGAACAGAATAATACAACTAAATTTAAGATTCCTCTGAGAGAATGGCACTGAAACGTGTATAATATCATGTAAGAAATGAATTGCCAGTCCAGGTTCGATGCAGGGTACAGGATGCTTGGGGCTGGTGCACTGGGATGACCCAGAGGGATGGTATGGGGAGGGAGGTGGGAGTGGCGTTCAGGATTGGGAACTCATGTACACCCGTGGTGGATTCATGTTGATGTATGGCAAAACCAATAGAGTACTGTAAAATAAAATAAAAAAAGAGAAAAAAGAGGATGTGGTGGGTTTTATTTTGCTTTCCATTTAAGATGGTTATATCTTAATAAAATATACACAAATATCAACAGGACTAGAATCTATTGGAACAGAATAATACAACTAAATTTAAGATTCCTCTGACTCACAACCCTGCCCTTCTCACTCAGGCTAGGAAGTGCTATTTCTAAGAGGTCTGCTCTTGGGACAATTTCTATAAAAATCAGAAAAATATGGAGCCTCTGGAGCTTCCTGACCCCAAGCCCATGCAACACTTCAGCCAAGCTGGAAAAGGCTGTAGTCAGTTTTCTTAAGGAAATCTTCTACGTCCAAAAGGGGATAGGAAGTGAAGCTGGAAGATGAAGAGCACATTCATAATTGGACAACAAATAATTAGCATTTTGATAAACACTCAGAGGTACTCTCAGAGCTTTCCACGTTGGTCCCAGAACCAAGGTGTAACATTCTCAGCAAACCTCAAGGCTGTCCAGTGGGGTGTCACCACCCTTGAAATGACATCTAGCCAATGGGTTCCCAGTGCCTATGTTTGGGCACCAAGCTCCAGCAGGACAGTCTACAGCAGGCGGAGTGTGTTCAATCAGAGGCAGATGACTGGGAGAGGACTTGATCTGTTCCTAGACAATTACCAGTAGAGACAGGCTCATTATTTTCATTCTATGGAGTCAAGAGAGACAAGACAAATAACAGGTCTGCCAGAGAAGTAATGGTTAAAGGGAGGGGGAGAGGGGGAACCGACAAAGGACGATCCCAGGCCCGCCATGCCCACTGAACCACGATGCCAGGGAATATGCGTAAGGACCAGAGGACATCATATGCTTGTCTACTAGATGGTGTTAGTGGTAAAGAATCCATCTGCCAATGCAAGAGACCCAAGAGATCAGGGTTCAATCCCTGGGGTAGGAAGACTGAGGAAACAGCACCCCACTCTAATATTCCTGCCTGGAGAATCCCATGGACAGAGGAGACTGGCAGGCTGTAGTCCATAGGGTCGCAAAGAGTCAGACACAACTGAAGTGACCACACACGTATGCGCTGCTGGTCAAAGTAGAAACTCCTTGAGGAGAAAGTACCCCAGGCAGAAAGAGCTTCATCAGGACCTCATCGAGGGACTTCCCTGCTAGTCTGGTGGCTAAGACTCCATGCTTCCAATGCAGGGGTCCCAGGTTCAATCCTGAGGCAGGGAACTAGATCCCACATGCCAAGACCAAGTAAGCACAGTCAAGTAAATAAACAAACAAACAAAAAGACCCCATCTAAACGGCTTAGCATCAGGAGAGATGCACTAACCTGGAGACCCTCTCACCCTCCTCTCCCAGCATGGCCTCCTTTTCTTCTCCAATAATAACAGCTCATGCTACTAAGGGCCTCTTTCTGCCAGACACTGTGCTAAACCCTTGGCATTCATCATTGTGTGTCACTGTGCCAACAACCTGGGAGTTAGGGACCATTACTATTCCATCTTACAAATGAGGAAATGAGGCTTGGAGAAAGTTCTAGGACTTGCCCCAACTGGTAACTGGCAGAACCACCAAACCCAGACCCCAAGCTCTCAACCACTATACATTTTCCCTCTTTTCATCTCCTTTCTTTCGCCTCTGTTTATGTCAAAAGCTTTTAAGACCCTCTCCCTCACCCCAAATTAGATCCTATATCTTCTGAAGGGTTTCGGGCTACACAGGAGGCTGACCTCTGAAGAATAAGGCCCCTCAGGTGGACGGTTACTGTTTCTGAGATTTCTCAAGAACAGGAAACTTCCCATACTGCCTGCAATAAATCCAAGCCTTCCTTCCTTTGTGATTTCACCCCGGGAGCAACACTCCAAGATGACTCATCTCAAGACCGGCAGGAGATCTCCTCTGGAGACTGGCGGTGACCTTGGCTGGGCACTCACATCCTGTGCCTGTTTGTCTAATGGGCAGCCCCAGCCTCCCTGCCAGGCTTGTTGTGGAGTATCAGGGCAAACACAAAGCATGTGGAAAATCATTTTAAAAAGAGAATGCAAAATACCAACAATAGTCCAACTCCCACCTACATCCCACATACCAAACCCTTATCTAAATCCCTTCTAATCTGAATTCTAGCTTCAAGAGTTTATCCGCATTCCTGCCTTCTCCTTATGTACAGGCAAACTGTGATTCCTAGAAAAACAAAACGTGACATGGATAATAATCCTTTTTTTCCCAAAAGAGAGTAAGTCACTCCTTCAGCTTCCCATTATTCTATTACAAGCACACGTAATACTTGGAACAGTTAACAGTCACAGAGCCCTAATTAAGTGTGCATTGTATATATATTTTTTTTCCCTCACTTAATCAGTTTAGGAATGTCTATAACTAGTACCACTTCACAGATGAGAAATAATGTTGAGATCAGTTGATCACAGAAACTTAAAAAAAATCAAAGTCTAGACATCAAAGCCTAGATTCCAGATCAGCTCTCTCAGTCTCCACCACACTATCCTGCCTTCACTGGCTTCCTTTTAAAATTATAAGGCCAAACACTCTCTCACCACCTCCCCTACTTGGTTTTTCTCCATAGTTCTTAGGCTCTTTAGTACCGAACTTACTATCCTGCCCCTTCCCCAGTCAGGTAGACCATCAGTCCACATGGCCAGGGACTTATTTGCATGTCTTGCTTCTGCTGGGTCCCCTCAGTGCCCACAACAATGCCTGATACACAGCAGGTACTCAATAAACACTTACTGAAGAAATTAATCTGGGCATTCCTCTCTATTTCCCTCTATTTTAGATTTTAGCAGCAGTCTGTTCATCTCAGTCCCCAACTACCTCTCACCCTCCTCGGAGTCCAGAACAATACTTTGAACACAGTAGAGTATTCCAAAATACTTCAGAGGCAGGACTGAATTCTTTCGATATGCTTTTGGAAAGTGTGCTGGGGGTGGTCTGCTGTCTGGAGAATTCGGTGTCTCTGCTCCCCACAACAAAGAGGATGCTCGGGGCGGAGGGGGGGGGAATTGAGGAGACCTAAGAAGCACATGGCCCTGGGTCCAACCCTCCTCATCCTGCCACACGTTGCTGATGAACAAGCAGGTTCACAGCCTGATGCACAGGTCCCATCCCTGATTTTCATGTGCTGTGTTTCTGACTCATCTTCTCTGGACTCTGGGAAAGCGTTCTGCATGCAGCTTCACCAACTCTTCTGAGCAGCCAGCTGCTGGGCGGGAGTTGGAAATGATATGGGAGGGGGAAAGGATCTAATTAAGCAGAGTAGGTGATAGTGTCAGGAAGAAAAAGCAAGCAAGTGGCAATTTGGATATCTGCCTGCAAATAAGAGATGACTGCCGTCTTCTCCGCTGGCTCCCGTCTGCCCTATAAATCTCAGTTCACTAATCCAAGTGTTTTCATTTTCGCTGTATAATACAGCGTGCTGTGTCGGGCCCCGTCATAGGGAAATTAAAACCAAGGAGGGGGCTGGAGGGATTCAGGCTACCCCATTCTTCCATTTCTCTTGTTTACACTAATCTGACGGTGTTTTTCCCTCTTCTGCCATAAACACAACATGGGATGTTTCCAGCATCAAACAAATTACCTTCTTCCACTCATAAAATGGAACTTCAGACCCTGAGCTCAACCCCCAGAACCATGCAACTGAGGGGCCAGGAGCTACCCTGGCTACTGTTGACACTTGCTGCTGCTGCTGCTGCTAAGTTGCTTCAGTTGTGTCCGACTCTGTGCGACCCCCTAGATGGCAGCCCACCAGGCTCCCCCATCCTTGGGATTCTCCAGGCAAAAACACTGGAGTGGGTTGCCATTTCCTTCTCCAATGCATGAAAGTGAAAAGTGAAAGTGAAGTCGCTCAGTCGAATCTGACTCTTAGCGACCCCATGGACTGCAGCCCACAAGGCTCCTCTATCCATGGGATTTTCCAGGCAAGAGTACCAACACTTACTCCCTACAAAATCTAAGAACGAGGTCATGGAGAGTTTCCTGGTGGTCCAGTGGTTAGGACTCTTGGCACTTTCATTGCCATGGCCCAGGTTCAGTCCCTGGTCTAAGAACCAAGATTTTGCATGCACAGAGAAGGAAAAAAAAAAAATATATATATATATATTTTAAAGCGGGTCATAAAGTAAGTACCAGATACCTAAGAAGAGTCCCTGAATGGGAGGCAACATGATGGCTAGGAGGAGCATTTGAATTTCATCTCCACTACCTACTAGCTGCATGGCATTGAGCAAATCACCTAACCTCTCTGAACCTTGGCTTCCTCTCTGAACCTCAGCTTCTCAAATAAAATTCAGCAATAACAGGATTAAATGTAGAACATAAGGCACTTAGCACAGTACCTGATATACTGTAAGTGCTATGCAACCTACAACTCCCAGCCTTCACTGCTCTGTTCCTACTGCTGAAGCAAACTTCCAAAAAGCTGCATAGCTCAGCCCTTCCCCTCATCTCAAACCTCAAACATCACCTTATCAACGAGCCTTCCCTTACTACCTTAAATAAAATAAAATAAAATACTACTCCCTCACCTCATACACACACCCTCTTCATCTTGGTCCACAGCACAAAACACTACTTGACATTTCACACACACACAAACAGTTTAAACAATGTGGGTTTGAATTGTGTAGATCCATTTATACACAAATTTTTCATTATAGTATCTGTATTTTTCTTTTAGAGATCTTTAAGTGTGGGGCAAGTTTGTGTTCAATTAGAGAGCATAACACATGGAATTCAAAGAACTAGGGTTTGAGTCTTGATTCTATCCAAACTGTTTCAGGTTCTTGTGCTTAGATGAGTCATTTATCAAATCCTTTGTTTTTGAGGCAAAAATAGTAGTATGTGGATTTTCTACTGAGTGCGGCAGCTAAGGGCTCCTAACCCCTGGGTAAAGGGTCAAATGTACATGTATTTCTTTTAAACATATATAAATAAGTGTATATAATTTTTTGTATCCTAAAAGATACACTCCAAGAAGCCAGAGCTTTGGTTAACTGTTGTATCTCCAGCACCTATAAATAAGGTTCCTGGCATACAGTGGGCATTTAATAAATACTAACTGAATGAATAAACAAGTTGTTTTTCTGATGACGATGACGAGAAGGGCCACAAGAGACCACACAGGCCAGAGTTCTTCACAGGGTAGAAAACTGAAGCTGAGAGACACCACATGACCTGCCCTCTGGTTCTAGTCTCCCTAGAACTGTGTGGGGGTGGAGGCTGGGAGCCCTGACTCCTGGTGCCTTGCTCTGCCTCGAGCCAGCCTGCTCAGACAAACGACTCAGCTTCTTGGTATCCAGTGCTCCTAATCTGGGGACTGGAAACAAGCAGATGGCTCTCCCTCCCAAATGCCCGGGACCCAGATGCCCAGTGACTGGCAATCTATAAAAGCAACAAGGACAGGTGGAGACACCGCAGCCGTTCTGGAAACCCATCAACAAATAGGCTCAGTGCTGAGGAACCGCAGACAGCTGCAGCGTAAAGGAGCCAAAAGCCACTGCACTTCTCTCTCCAGTCCACCAGCATCGGGGACCCTCTTGGCTTTCTGCACCAACTAAAGGCAAGCACTGCAGCCGTTTTCACAGTGTCTGAATGACTCCCTCTTACACACATACACACGGACCATGTGGGGAAGGACAGAAACCCCAGCTGCAACATTCCTAGGGGCACAACCTCTCTGGGAACTAACTTTTCATCTCTTAGGATCCATCACAGGATCAAATGAGAAAGCCCAGAAACAGCATGTGGGCAGTGCATGGCACAGAGCAGGTACAGGATGCCATTACCTGTTCTATAGGACACTGATGAAATCCAGAGGCAAACACTCCTCCTCCCCCCACCCACTTCCACCTCACCACCTCTGAGCTTAGAATCCAGGGTCTTGAAATGAAGGGGGCTATTTGGCCTTAGGAATCCAGCATCAGGTAAATCTTTTTCAAGGATCCCGTTTTCCCATTCAAGTAGAGGGGAAAGAACTAAGACTCCACACCAGGCCCCCTCCTTCTCCAAGACCCACCCTGAGGGTGTCAGCCACTCAGGTTTTTTGGATTTTTTTCCCCAGAAAGTGGGACCTGACCCAGAGCTCCCTGGAGGCTGGGGTGACAAAAGACACAACAAAAATCCCCCGCATCCCTTTTACTACTAGTCCCCTCAATCAGATTTAAAGCACCAAAGAGGGACACCACCAGTAATCAGAGTGAGGACTAAATGAGTCCAGTCACTTTCACCTTACTCTTTGTGAGTTGATCATGTAGTTTCCTCATGTGCATAAAGACCAAAGCAATGCCAACTTCTAGGGAATATTGGAAAGATGAAATGAGAAAATCCGCTGCGCATCACACCTGGGACTTTAGCTGCTGCTCTGAATATTTAAGCCAGTGCCGGAACCATAAGCATTAATTGCTCCAGAAGAACACTGTGTGCAACAAAGGCAACATTTCCCTAGACCACAGACCAGACTGGACCACCCCACCATGGGCCCAGGTTGGGACCAAACTTGAACCGTACTAGAGGCTTCCAGAAATCATACCAAGACATGCGGGGAGGGGTCGGGAAAGCTAAGAATGGATAAAACCACAGGTTTAATTAACCAAGACGCTAGCAGCTCCTGGAAGGGCGCCGGGGTGCCCCGTTGGAAATGGTGGGGGATGCGCCTCTTGAAACAACCTGGTCTTAACCACTGGTTACACTGGACTTCCCAATGGAAACGGCCACGATTGAAGACCTGAGACTTCTAACATGTTCTGGTGGCAGTGTGGCCATGGGGTTACAAACATAAAACTCAGGGTGAATTAAACTTCCCGGGTAGGTGCTCAAAGAGTTCCCAGATAGTTCCAGGAGCTGGTGACCATTCAGCTATCTGGTAACCTCCCTGGGCCTCAGTGCGCCACCTCCACCTCCGCGACTCTGGAACTAATGATCACCGCGACTGCAGGGAATCCAGAGGCTCAACGCGGGGTCATGCTCAGGTTCTTCCTGGGCAGGGTCCCCGGTGCCGGTGCGGGTGTCATCCATTCAAGGAGGAAAAGGCCGAGGAGGCAAGGGTAGCGCGCGAGGCTGCACACGAGCTGAGGCCCTTTCTCTGTGGCAACTGCTGAAAAAATAATCAGAAGAAAGCAACTGGAACGCGAAGGGGTCGCGCGGGGGCTCTTCCCGCAGGCGCCCCGGAGCCAGCAGGGGCTTGTGGCCTGGCCGGGGAGGCCGTGGAGAGGGCGCCCCGCGGGAGCACCGAGGCCCCGCTGCGCCCGGCCGGGCGGGGGCGGCGGAGGCGGAAGCGGGGGCGGCTGGAGCGCGGTGGGGATGTTTAAAGGAAATTTACAATCATTTCCTCTCTGTGGTTTGGTGACAAATCAACAACATCCTGTTCTTTTGTGAGGCTCTGGGCGCCTGCGAGGCGGGGGCAGCGCTCCGGCTCTTAAAGGGACACACACTGGGCTCCCCTCCCCCCTCCCCTGTGGCTCAAAAAAAACAACAAACCAGCCTCCCTAAGGCGCCACCTCCCGGGGCGCGCTCTGCCAGAACGCGGGGGCTACTGCGCGAGGCGGTCCCTCGGGCTGAGACCCAGGCAGTGTCCCCTCCCCTGGGGCATGCCCCCACCTCCCGTCCCCTTCTCAGGACGGAGGTAAAGGCAGCAGTGGAGCACCCCTCTGATGTCGCAGCCCCGAGTTACGTCCCGCCAAGGGGACACGCAGCGGGCAGAAGGGGACCCCCTCCCCCAAGCCCTGCCGACGTTTCCCTTCCCTTCTCACCCCAACCCTGGGGCAGCGCCGTCCCAGCCTCGGACCTCAGGGTAGTTTTTATCCCTCTCCTCCAATCCCTTGGCCACGAATTTTTCCACCCCTAAACTCTGGATTTATGGTTAAAATGTCGACGTACGAACACAAGGTTTATAAAACGCCAAAGCAGAGAGGCTTCCCGAGCTGTAGGAGTAATGAGAATCAGATGGCTAGGACAGAAAAATAAAATATATTCAACTGCCCTCCTGAGATTTTGTTCATTCAGTCATTTAATGAGGGCTGGTCACCATTCTAGGCCCCGTACAACAGGAACAAGATAAAATCGGTCCCTGGCCCCAAGGGGCTTAGATTCTTGAATGAATGAACAAACGAATGAATAGGATTATTTCACATATTCTTAAGCGCTATGATTAAAGGGTCGTATTTTCTAGAAGAGCAGCTTCTGGTCTGGAGAGCTCTCTGAGCAGGGGATAATTTGATTGGGACCAGAAGGGGGAAAAAACACCGTTCCTGGTAAGAGTTAGCTGAGGGGTCCATATAGCATTCTCAGGAAAGAGACTGAAAGTTGGGGCAGTACCTGAAGGGCTTTCTTAGTGGCTCAGCTGGTAAAGAACACACCTGCAATGCAGGAGACCTGGGTTGGGAAGATCCCCTGGAGAAGGGAAAGGCAACCCACTCTAGTATTCTGGCCTGGAGAATTCCATGAACTGTATAGTCTATCCAGCTGCAAAGAGTTGGACAGAACTGAGCGACTTCCACTTTCACCTGAAGGGCACACAAAGAACAGATTTCCTTCATGAGGACAAGTCTTGGAGGTTGGCACCCAGGATAAGAGAGACCTGGGTCCTTGTAGTCAGGCTGTGTAACCTGGGCAAGTCTTTCCCCACTCCAGGCCTCATCTGGAAAATGAGATCACTAAACTAGAATCAGCAGTTTTCAATCTTGGTACATATTAGAATTCCCAGAGAGATTTTCAAAAACCTTCAATCGTCCTGTCCTGTTCCACCAGACCAGCAGAATCAGAATCACTGGTAATGGAGCCTGGCTGGGCCTGCCTGCAACGCAGGAGACAGGGATTCAGTCCCTGGGTTGGGAAGATCCTCTGGAGAAGGGAATGGCTACCCACTCCAGTATTCTTGTCTGGAGAATCCCATGGACAGAGGAGCCTGATGGACTACAATCTATGGGTCGAAAAGAGTAGGACACCACTGAGAGACTGACACTTTCACTTTCAGGTGAGTTTAGTGTGCAGCCTGGGTTAGAAGCCAGTGATCTTGTTTGGACTCAGGGTATAATCATTCCCATCAATGAGTACTTAGCATCTACTACATAATACACCGAATATGCTATGTATATACTGTAAGTTACCAAAAAAAAAAACAAACACGTTACCCTACCAAATTAGACACATACTATTATCCCCATTCCACAGATGAGGAAACTGAAATAGAGAAATAATATGAAATTTGGTCAAGAGCATCTAGCTAATAAGTGGTCTTGCCTGAATCCTCTACACTAGAATGTCTTTCCAGGGAGAAAGAGCACATTTGTAAATAAGGGAGATGTTAGTCACACAAAGTAGCTACCAAGAGAGGAGCACAGAGTGCTTTCAGTAGGAGCTATTCATCCATCTTGGATAGAGGCAGGAGACTGGCCTGGATGACCTCTGCTGATCCTGACAGCCCCAAGGTGTGCATGCCCAGAGTGGAGGTCCCAAATGATAGAGTGTGACTCTAAGAAGACAGCCTTTTATGTTTCTCTAAATTGAACCTCCTAATCGTTTTCAAAGATATTCCCATAAAATGTGCAGCTTTTTTAGCTAGACACTGGAACCATTTGGCAAGGTGAGGAAGAGAGAGGAGAGCTTCCTGTGTATCCCAGTAGGGCGAGGATAGAATACACTCATCCCCACACTCTCCCATATGGTGCCCACCACTGTCCTTTTCACCTCTTGACCACCTTCCCATCTGTGCAGTTTCCTGAGGCAGGACCCAGACAAGGACTTGCTAAGTGGGAGCTGAGACAGGTTCTCAGGAGAGTAAAATATCTGTCAAAGCAGAGATTAGAAAAAAAGGAAGCTGGGGACTTTCCTGCTGGTCCAGTGGTGAAGACTCCACACTTCCACTGCAGGAGGCATGGGTCCAATTCCTGGTCAGGGAACTAAGATGCCACATGCCATATGGCAGAGCCAAAATTAAATAAACAAACAAAACAAAACAAAAAGGAGAAATGGTAGAATACTGTGCTGCCGTCAAAAAGGAGAAGAGAGCTGTGTGGATAGACTAGAAATGTACTTGTGATATATAAGGTACAGAATAGGATCTTCTCACTGATATTTATGTAAATGCCACACACACAGGAAATCAGCAGAACCATTTGGAAAGATAGACATCAAACTGTTACTAGTAATGCCAGGACTGGTGCATGGGGGCAGGGGGCAGTGATCAGGCGAGGGGAGTCAGGGAGTGTGTTCTGTTAATGATATACTTCTAATTTCTCTGTATTAATGTCTATATTATTTAAATTGTTGACAACAATCATGTATTAATTTTTTAAGATAAAGATACTTCTAATCACGGACTTCCCTGGTGGCTCAGATGGTAAAGAATTTGCCCGCAATGCAGGAAACCTGGATTCGATCCCCGGGTCAGGAAGATCCCCTGGAGAAGGGAATGCCATCTACCCACTCCAGTATTCTTGCCTGGAGAATCCCATGGAAAGAGGAGCCTGGTGGGCTACAGTCCATAGGGTCACAAAGAGTCAGACACAACTGAGCTGGACACACTTTCACGAGAGAACATAAGAGCCCACCCTGGGCCTTGGGAATTCCACCCAGGGTACACCCACAGCAATGCCATTTTTTACTTTTGGCAATTTCATTTGGATGTAGATTGTTGCTTTTTCTTTTATTCATTTATTTGCAGCACTGGGTCTATCACAAAGAGTCAGACACAACTGAGCTGGACACACTTTCACGAGAGAACATAAGAGCCCACCCTGGGCCTTGGGAATTCCACCCAGGGTACACCCACAGCAATGCCATTTTTTACTTTTGGCAATTTCATTTGGATGTAGATTGTTGCTTTTTCTTTTATTCATTTATTTGCAGCACTGGGTCTTCATTACTCTGCACAGGCTTTCTCTAGTTGCAGTGCACAGGCTTCTCACTGTGGCGGCTGCTCTTGCTGTGAAGCGCAGGCTCTACGGCAAGTGGTGGTGGTGGTTTAGTCACTCAGTCGTGTCCGACTCTTGCGACCCCGTGGACTGTAGCCCACCAGGCTCCTCTGTCCATGGGATTTCCCAGGCAAGAATACTGGAGGGGGTTGCCATTTCCTTCTCCAGGGGATCTTCCTGACCCAGGGATCAAACCCAGGTCTCCTGCATCACAGACAGATTCTTTACCAACTGGGCTATGTAGGCTTCAGTAGTTGCGACTCCTGGGGTCTAGAGCGAGGGCTCAGTAAACCTGTACTAACGCCATGTTTTCAGAGCTTTCTAGCTGGTGTTAATGGTCCCATTGCTCTTCAGTTGCTTTGTCCTCAGTGTGGCAGGTCAGTGGCAGTCTCTCACCTGGTCAGCTGCCTCCTGTCCAGCTAGGGAGGGTTCCTCAGCATTTCTGGGTTACAGAAGTTGGATTTGAGATCTGCCAGCTCCAACTGACGTAAGAGATGACAAAGTTCATTTGAGAGGCCATAGGTGCTACCTGGTGGTGGGGATGGGTAAAGGGCATGGCACTACTGTTCAAAGGCTCTGATTTCTCTGTGCATCTAGGTTGTTGATTTGGCAGCTGAGAAATGGAATCTGCCAGACTAAAACCTTAAGAGAGATTTGTGGACAGAATTTTACTCCAGAAATCCGAATGACCGGGGCAGTGACCTGCTTTCAACATTCTATGCCGAATTGTCCCCTCCAGGGATAGCTCAGCAAGTTCAAGGTGACCACTGTCATGCTCTAGGGAGAGCTCATGGCCACTCTGTGCCTCCTCTTAATCATGTTTTCTCAGATCTCTGTAGTTTACAAACAGAATAATGTTGAGGTTAAGAGCATCAGCTATTAATAAAGACAGAAAACCTAGGTGGGAATCTCAGCTCTACCACCCTAAGCCTCAGTTTCCTCTTCTTTAAAATAGAAATAATAATAGTACTTACCTCATAGAGCTGTTCAGTGAGGATTAAATGAGATAATATAGGAAGTGTCCTGAGACCTATACCTGGCACACACAATCAATGATAATTACTGGCTTTTACAACTAATAACAATAAGATCCAAAACAGTTACTAACTGTATCTTTAAATATGATACAATAAGAACAGGGCTTCCCTGGTGGCTCAGAGAGTAAAGAATCCACCTGCATTGCAGGAGACCTGGGTTTGATCCTTGGGTTGGGAAAATCCCCTGGAGAAGGGAACTGGCTACCTACTCCAGTATTCTTGCTTGAAGAATCCCAACGGACAGAGGAGCCTGTCAGGCTACAGCCCATGGGGTCAAAAAGAGTCGGAGTAATAACAATAAGATCCAAAACAGTTACTAACTGTATCTTTAAATATAGTTTATTGTTATTAATTACTAATAACAATAAGATCAAAAACAGTTACTATCATTAAATATGATACGATAAGAATAAGGAAGGTTACTGAGCTTAGTGGCTCGATGAGGTTCACACATTTACTAGCTTACACAGCTCAAACATAAATCCAAATCTTGGCCTCCAGAATTAGAAGGCTTCCAGACCTGTGTCCACTAAAATCCCACATGGTTGAGCCACGGCTGCATTCAAAAATTATCACTTCATCAAAAGTATTCAAGAAGGCCCTATTTACATATGCCCTTGTGCTGGCTTCTGTACAGACAGGTCAAGACAAATGAAATTCCTTCCTTCCATTCATCCGGGCTGGGCCATCTTTGAATCTTCTCAAAGCCCTTAGAATAGCAATCTTTTCTTTCTTTCTTTCTTTTTAACGTCTACTTCCTCCTTCCTCTGTCTAGTTATGAGAAAGAAAGTTTCTGGGGGTAGGAGGTTTAAACTGATGGGCCATTAACAGCGGAACAAAGCAAAAGGAATTTTCCAGGTCACCAGCCAACAACTTTAGAGTGGTGTTTAAAATTCACTTGCTTAGGGGGAGGGAGAGAGGTTGGCCAGGAGTGGGTGGGGAAGGCTTTCTCTCAGCTGATGGGGAACTGAGGAACGCCCTTTTTTATGGGCAGTAAAACCAGTAAACACCATAATATGCTGCTTGGTTTCTGGGCTGATCTTTTATCATCCAAACTTGAAATGCAGATATAACAAAGAAAACAAACGTCTGTCTGCTGAATCCATAAATAAAATGTTCTGCTTAGCTTCAGATTTAGGGAACACCTGGATTCCTGCTCTGGCTTTGACCATTATTTGCTAAAATATAACATAGCCATAAATTTATTCTGAGCCCACTGAACAGACACACATGTATTCTCTCTTTCCTCCCTCCTCCCTTCCCTTTCTGTCTGTCTCTCTCAAACATATACTGCCTTTTTCCAGCTACAGAAAAGTTCAACAGGAAAACATCTCTGGTCACCAGGTGGTGGCATCTTAAAATTTTATTTCTGGGCAGTCTGAAAGCCACTGGAGAGAGCAGCTTCAGCACTTAATTGGTGAGCAGATCTGTTCTAGCAGAAATGTTCTCCTAGGGGTCTCCTTTTCTATGGAAGAAAGAATGACCATCAGAGAGTTTGGTTGGGATTTGGAAGCTGGCCCTTACCTCCCTATACTAATCCCTCTCCCACAATGCACTGCTCCAGGAACTTTCATAGCCCTGTGGCTGCCTGTATAGGCCTTCACATTTCTACAACCTCTTGATGCTGGGAATTTCTGGGGACACTGCCAAATTGCACAAGGCTACTGAAGTAGTTACACACATTTTTAGGTTTCCCTAGTACAATGACTTCCAAATTCTTTAAAACTCAGCAGCATCCTATTCAAAGGAATACAAAATATGAAAAACCTTAAAACTGTTGTTCCTAGTTGAATCCAGTCACAGTGTTGCTCAAAGATGTCCCTAGAATTCAAAGTTGGGGGGAGCACTATTTTAGGATATGATTCTATTTTGTCATTAAGTAATTTTGTCATTATAATGAAGTCCCAACTGCTCACTATGTCTCCTTTTTGATTCACCCCTTCCTACCTGAGGTCCATGTAGTTATTTCCATGGTGTCTATCCTCTTGCTTTACTCTTTGGTTTTGTCGTTGCAGGTCCTCCACTAGCTTCCTGGGAAGAGACACATGGGAGATAATTTTTCGCCACCCTGTATATCCAAACATGCCTTTTCTTTTATACTTTCTTCACATTTTGATACGTAGTTGTGCTAGGTATAAAATTCTAGGTTACAAATCATTCCCTAACAAGTCTAGGCCTTTCTAGTGTCCAGGTCTTTGAACTAGATATCCCCTTTGCATGGAACACATACACTCACCCTCACTCCCGCCCCTGTATAGCTAACATCTCATTAGTCTTATCAGGGACATTTACCTGTCCAGTTACCTGCCTCTCTAAGATCAGAACACCTCCTACTTGTTCCCACAATACCTGGTGTTTACCCTTTTCTACACTTACTATACCATATTATCATTACCTACTTACTTGTCTATGTCCTCCCCTAGTTTGTGAACATAAGGGCTAAAAATACAGAGCCACAGTACCACTCAATAAATATTTGTAGAGCAAAGGAATAAATAAATGGTTGCAGTGCTTTTTATTACAAGATACAGTCTTTAATAAGGTATTTGACAAATGCCCTTAATGCTTCACATTTTTCAGGTACAGAACAGAATTCGTCTTGGTGAAGAAATGCCACCTTGATATCAGGAGCAAAGAAAGAACCTTTATGATTTGTTATTCAATATCTGTCTTCCATGAGGACAGAAACCAGGTCCGCGTGCTCACTGCTGTGTTTCCAACAACCAGACCATAAGAAAGCTTAATAAATAGCTGCTGAATGAATAAACCGGTCCAAAGGAAGTCCTATGTATTATACAACTAAGAAAACTAAGTGAGAAAAAGTCCCTAATCTGTTTTACAAACTTGGGAGGGAAAAAAGAGGTTTGGAACAAAGACACAATCCATCATCTTCTCCCACATCATAGCAAACCAAAACCCTCTCCCAATTCCTTTTTCCAGATATATGTGTTCCCTTCTTTGGACACCTTGATTTGAAGCCCTGGAATTATTTGGCTCAGACCTGCTCCTCTATAGTCTGTTTCTTCTCAATCATCAAGTCCTGTTGCTTCCTCTTCCTTCATAAGCAGCTTTCACACTGGCCCTCCTTTTTCACTCCTCTTGCTGGTACCCCCCTCAAGGGCCCTATCACCCCACACCTAAGTTTTCACATGGCTCTTTCACTGTCACTTTGACAGCTCTATCAGGTTAACCTCTCTGAATCATCACTTTTCATAGTGTCTCTTCACTGCCCAAAACGCCTTTGGAGGCTCTTTCTTTCTTTCCACGTTAAGTTTCGACTCTTCTTCCAGTTGTCAACCTTCAGAATGACTTCTATTGCTCTCTTTTCCCTCTCTACACATCAGCTCACTTATTACACATATACAACTTTCATGCTGATTAGGCAAGATGCTTTACTGTTTCCGAAACAACAGAGCAGACTTCTGCACAGTTTGCACATTCTCTTCTCTGGAATGTCCTCCCCACCCCTCTCTTGATTCCATCCATCCTTCCAGGCCTGGTTTATATCTTTCCACCTCCAAGATGCCTTCATTGACAACTGCAGGCCTTGTTGATCTCTCCAAGTTGAAAATCCAAATAGAGCTTATCAACTTTGCAGCCCAATTAAATCCAGATGACTGCCTTATATAAGGCACTATACAGTCTACCTAGGTTGGTGTGATTTTCTCCAGCTAGCCTGGGTGCTCCTTGATGGCACAGTAAGGATGTCCTGTTCTTCTACCTGAGGGTTCCTAAGACCCTAAGCTCAACATGTAGCAGCACTCAGGAAGTAATACTGCCACAGACAGGCCTGGGCTAACCCCAGCCGAACCAATTAACTGTATGTATTTGGGAGAGGGATTTGGACCCTCTGAGCCTCAGAGCCCTCAACCTCAGTAACACTGGATAACAACAGTGCTACCTCAGAGTTGTAAAGATAAATTAGGTAGCACTAAGTTAAGCAATTTGTACATTACTTTGAAACATGGTAAACACTCAATATATGTTAGCTAGGGTTATAAGAGGCTCCAGTCCCTGTTCGTGAAGTTGAACTTTGGCCTGGATCTTATTTTAGACTTACGGTCATGAGTCAGCCTGGCAAATAGGATTTCCTGTCAGTTCCTACCTCTGTGACCACCCCTGGGTGGTTAAAGCGTATCTCTGCAAACAGTGGCTAGGCCTAAGTTTCATCATGCAAGGTCATCTCAGGCCCCATTGTATTGTTCCTCCTGCCCTCAACACTCCTGAATTCAACACTGAAATTGTTTTTGTGTCTTTGGCTTGTGAAACTTCTTAGGCCTTTTTTTCTTCTACTTTCCTTTCTCGTTCTCATTGTATTAGAAAAGCAATACGTACTCATTATTAAAAAAATATATTTTTTTAAAGTATAGAAGTGTGTAAAATCTGCACAAGAGCAAAAGTCTTGCCACCACCCAAAGCGCCATTCCTGCTCTTTGGAAATAACCAATTAGCAGTTTCTCAAGAGTATTTCTAGAAATCAACCACGACTACTGAAACATACACACACACATACATCATCTGTGGCTTGCTTTACTCACATAACCGTCTTGAACACCTTTCCAATATCCTCCCACAACACAGTAATTAATGGCAACTTAGATTTCTTTTGTAGAGAACAACCTTTATTGATTTCATGAATCCCCTCCAAAAGGGCAGGTAGGTTGCTACCACTAGAACAATGTGATGAATATATACATATTTAACTATCGGAAAAAGAAGCAGCTCATGAATATATACATATTTAACTATCGGAAAAAGAAGCAGCTCATGAATATATACATATTTAACTATCGGAAAAAGAAGCAGCTCATGAATATATACATATTTAACTATCGGAAAAAGCAGCAGCTCATGAGGCTACAGAAGCAGGCCGAAAAGAACATCGAGAAGAAAACTGGCAAATTCACAGAGGTCCTCAAGACTCACGGATTCCTAGTCTGAGCCAAATAAAATTGACTGTTTATTCTTCAAAAAAAAAAAAAATACACATATGCATACTTATGTGTGTATATATGTACACACACATATATAGAAACAGATAGATAGATATAGATAAAAATCTATAAGACTCCTTAAGTTTTTAAGGCCTCTGATTGCCAGATTAGACCAGACTGGAGGTGATTCTTCCAACTCTGGTTCTACCTCCTGAGTTCTCCACCCACACCTAGCATTCAGCCCCTAGACCCACTGACTCACTGGTCAGCTGCAGGACCACCTTCCTCCTCACTTTAAAACAGAAGAAACAGGTAACTGGACTGTTTTCTTCATGATCTCACGCAACAGAAGCCACAGAACACCCATTTCTCTCCTTCTCTGGAACCACAAGGGAAATCCCTGGCACTGGGGGTAGGATTTCAGAATCTGGCTGTGTTCTCTGGTAGCTCTGAGGAAGTTCTAGAGAAGGAAGGAAACATGTTTTTGGTTTGTGAGACACAATGCCAGCTGCGGTCAGTGAGACCGGGAGGGATGTTGAGTGTGACAACAAGGACAGGGGCTTAGCCATGCTATAGGTGGTGGCTGGGACAAGGGGAAGACCCAGGGCTTTCATAGGCAGTGACTTGGCATTATTATCCTAACCCACATCCATCCTTTTACATAGCGTCCTTTCTCAGGCCAAGGACAGGATGGAAGGGCAGGAACTGAGTCAGGCAGAACACCCTAAGCCAGTCACTTACTGTATGTACCCTGGGAGAAGACCCAGGGGCCTAGCAGATGCTAGGGCTGAAAAAAGTACCCTTGGGCTGAGTTCAAGTTACTTACAATGAGTTAGCAAACCATCCTAAGCTTCAGTTGGGTCAATTCCCTATGGATGGAAAAAAAAAAAAGGGAACATCAACAGTCCCTGTCATATATTGCCTTTGAGAGCAGAAAGTACACCAAGCTTTTGACACAGGGCCTGGCATTCCATAAGCAGTCAACCGATCTGTGATACTTGCTTCATTGATATACATCCCCCTTGCCTAACACAGTGCACAATCCAAAGTAGGTGATTAATGAAGACATTTTTTTCAACCAATGAATGGATAACCTCTTCATTTCTGGAAGGTAGGTAAGAAAATTGCAAAATGACTTCTAAGGTCTCTCCAACCTCACACCACCCCATTCTCACTTTTCCCTCTCCCTCTCCCTCTCTCTATTCCTAGGAAAAAAGATGCCCTCTTCTCCCTAGCTTGATGGTAAGACCTAGCCAAATAAAAACAATGAGGTGAAGGCCAAGGTCCTGGAACGCAGCCTCATTTCAATTTCTAAAGAGAAGCTGCCTCCCAGGACCATGGAACATCAGAGAAAGGAGGAAAGTAAATTTACTAATTCATTCAATAAATACATAGAAGGAACATCTGGGACTTCCCTGATAGTCCAATGGTTAAGAATCTGCCTTGCAAAGGAGGAGATGGGGGTTCAATCCCTGGTCAAAGAACTATGATTCCACTTGCCTCAGGGCAGCTAAGACCACATGATGCAACTACAGAGCTCCCTACCCCTACCCTATCCACAAAAGCCACTCCATGCAACACAAAGAAAGATCCCACCTGACAAGAAAGATCCCAAATGCTCAGCAACTAAGACCTGAAACAGCTAAAAAAACACACACTTTAACAAATACATATAAGGAGCATCTACTGTGCCTAAAATTGAAGTCAGAAGGGCCCTTCTTGGCCCTGTCCCCTCTACTCTCTTCCTGTGTTAGCATCCGTCTCAACCCCTCAAAACTGTCCCCACCTCTCTATTGAATGGCTTCCTTGCAAGTAGTCCTCTGGAGACCCCACCGTTAACCCACTTTCTTCCATTCTTGTTCCTCATCACCTTTCGCTCAGCGCCAAAGAATTGATGCTTTCAAACTGTGGTGCTGGAGAATCCCTTGGACTACAAGGAGATCAAACCAATCCTAAAGGAAATCAACCTTGAATATTCATTACAAGGACTGATGCTGAACCTTCAATACTTTGCCACATGATGTGAAGAGCTGACTCACTGGAAAAGACCCTGATGCTGGGAAAGATTGAAGGCAAAAGAAGGGGATGGCCGAGGGTGAGATAGTTAGAATCATTGACTCAATGGACATGAATTTGAGCAAACTCTGTGAGATAGTAAAGGACAGGGAAGCCTGGCATGCTACAGTCCATGGGGTCACAAAGATTTGGACATGATGTAGTAAGTGAACAACAACCACCTCTCCTCCATGGGTTACTCTGGGACACTATATTCTTCAGTTATCCACCTGTCTCTTATCTCAGTGCCTGATTCCTGATTTCTGTCATGAGCTTAATTGTGTCCCCTCCCTCTCTCCCCAATCCAAACGTTTAAGTTCTAACCCCACGTACCTCACAGTGTGGCGATATTTAGACAAAGGGTATTTAAAAATTAACGAAGTCATTAGGATGGACCTGAATTCCAATGGTATCCTTATAAGATGATATTAGGACACAGAGGGCAGACCCTGTGAAGACAGGGAGAGAATGGCCATTTACAAGCGACAAGAGAGAGGCCGCAGAAGAAACCAACCCTGTTCACATTTTCATCTCAGATGTCTAGCCTCTAGAAGAGTGAGAAAATTAATTTCTGTTGTTTAAGTGACACAGTCTATGGTCCTCTGTTATTTTAGCCCTAGAAAACTAATATACTCCCTGTACTGAACGAACCATTACCCACAAAGATACCATCTTCTATTAATCCACATCCAGCTCTGAATTCCAATTGCCTACCAGATAATGCCTCCTGATTTAATTATTTTTGCCAATAGTTTAAACTTCAATTGATGCTTTCGAACTGTAGTGTTGGACAAAATTATTGAAAATCCCTTGAACTGCAAATAAATCCAACCAATCAATCCTAAAGGAAATCAACCCTGAATATTCATTGGAAGGACTGATACTGAAGCTGAACCTCCAATACTTTGGTCACCTGATGCTCCTGGAGAACAGTGGAAAAATAACTCCACAAAGAATGAAGACACGGAGCCAAAGCAAAAAAAAACACCCAGTTGTGGATGTGACTGGTGATAGAAGCAAAGTCCAAGGCTGTAAAGAGCAATACTGCATAGGAACCTGGAATGTTAGGTCCATGAATCAAGGCAAATTGAAAGTGGTCAAACAAGAGGTGGCAAGAGTGAATATCAAAATTTTAGGAATCAGCCAACTAAAATGGACTGGAATGGGTGATTTTAATTCAGATGACCATTATATCTACTACTGTGGGCAAGAATCCCTTAGAAGAAATGGAGCAGCCATCATAGTCAACAAAAGAGTACAAAATGCAGTACTTGGATGCAGTCTCAAAAACGACAGAATGATCTGTTTGTTTTCAAGGCAAACCATTCAATAACATGGTACTCCAAGTCTATGCCCCAACCAGTAATGCTGAAGAAGCTGAAGTTGAACGGTTCTATAAAGACCTACAAGGCCTTTTAGAACTCACATCCAAAAAAGATGTCCTTTTGATTATCGGGGACTGGAATGCAAAAGTAGGAAGTCAAGAGATACCTGGAGCAACAGGCAAGTTTAGCTCTGGAATACAAAATGAAGCAGGGCAAAAGTCAGCAGAGTTTTGCCAAGAGAATGCACTGGTCATAGCAAACACCCTCTTGCAACAACACAAGAGAAGACTCTACACATGGACATCACCAAATGGTCAACACCGAAATCAGATTGATTATATTCTCTGCAGCCAAAGATGGAGAAGCTCTATACAGTCAGCAAAAACAAGACCAGTAGCTGACTAGGGTTCAGATAATGAACTCCTTATTGCCAAGTTCAGACTTAAATTGAAGAAAGTAGGGAAAACCACTAGACCATTCAGGTATGACCTAAATCAAATCCCTTACGATTATACAGTGGAAGTGAAAAACAGATTCAAGGGATTAGATCTGGCTTTCGAACTATGGTGTTGGAGAAGACTCTTGAGAGTCCCTTGGACAACAAGGAGATCCAACCAGTCAATTCTAAAGGAAATCAACCCTGAATATTCACTGGAAGGATTGATGCTGCAGCTGAAGCCCCAATACTTTGGCCACATGAGGCAAAGAACTGACTCATTGGAAAAGACCCTGATGCTGGGAACAATTGAAGGCAGGAGGCAAAGGAGACATCAGAGGATGAGATGGTTGGATGGCATCACCGACTCAATGGACATGAGTTTGAGTAAGCTCCGAGAGTTGGTGATGGACAGGGAAGCCTGGCCTGCTGCAGTCCACGGGGTCACAGAGTCAGACAGGACGGAACAACTGAACTGAACTGAAAGTTTCTTCCTGCTTTCTCCATATGCAACTTTTCCATAAAGTCAACCAGAACAAATGTGGTCATGTGACAAGTGTTTGATAAAGGAACTATTGGCAAACATTCGGGTAGAGTGTAAGGAAACCAGAGGGATAAGTGCAACACCCTGGAACTGGAAAACACAGGGCTCTGTTACCACCTCCAGGACTGAAAGGCCAAGGAAAGCTGGGCAGTTACGAGAACCCATACTGGCTCCTTCCAATCCATCTTCCACACTGTGGCCAGAGTGACATACTCCCTAACACATGCACTCACTCACACACATCTACAGCTTCAAGTCTTTTAAGAGAACCTCACAGTCCTTGAGAAGGTTAAAACCGCCTAATAGATAGATATAGATAAAAATCTATAAGACTCCTTAAGTTTTTAAGGCCTCTGATTGCCAGATTAGACCAGACTGGAGGTGATTCTTCCAACTCTGGTTCTACCTCCTGAGTTCTCCACCCACACCTAGCATTCAGCCCCTAGACCCACTGACTCACTGGTCAGCTGCAGGACCACCTTCCTCCTCACTTTAAAACAGAAGAAACAGGTAACTGGACTGTTTTCTTCATGATCTCACGCAACAGAAGCCACAGAACACCCATTTCTCTCCTTCTCTGGAACCACAAGGGAAATCCCTGGCACTGGGGGTAGGATTTCAGAATCTGGCTGTGTTCTCTGGTAGCTCTGAGGAAGTTCTAGAGAAGGAAGGAAACATGTTTTTGGTTTGTGAGACACAATGCCAGCTGCGGTCAGTGAGACCGGGAGGGATGTTGAGTGTGACAACAAGGACAGGGGCTTAGCCATGCTATAGGTGGTGGCTGGGACAAGGGGAAGACCCAGGGCTTTCATAGGCAGTGACTTGGCATTATTATCCTAACCCACATCCATCCTTTTACATAGCGTCCTTTCTCAGGCCAAGGACAGGATGGAAGGGCAGGAACTGAGTCAGGCAGAACACCCTAAGCCAGTCACTTACTGTATGTACCCTGGGAGAAGACCCAGGGGCCTAGCAGATGCTAGGGCTGAAAAAAGTACCCTTGGGCTGAGTTCAAGTTACTTACAATGAGTTAGCAAACCATCCTAAGCTTCAGTTGGGTCAATTCCCTATGGATGGAAAAAAAAAAAAGGGAACATCAACAGTCCCTGTCATATATTGCCTTTGAGAGCAGAAAGTACACCAAGCTTTTGACACAGGGCCTGGCATTCCATAAGCAGTCAACCGATCTGTGATACTTGCTTCATTGATATACATCCCCCTTGCCTAACACAGTGCACAATCCAAAGTAGGTGATTAATGAAGACATTTTTTTCAACCAATGAATGGATAACCTCTTCATTTCTGGAAGGTAGGTAAGAAAATTGCAAAATGACTTCTAAGGTCTCTCCAACCTCACACCACCCCATTCTCACTTTTCCCTCTCCCTCTCCCTCTCTCTATTCCTAGGAAAAAAGATGCCCTCTTCTCCCTAGCTTGATGGTAAGACCTAGCCAAATAAAAACAATGAGGTGAAGGCCAAGGTCCTGGAACGCAGCCTCATTTCAATTTCTAAAGAGAAGCTGCCTCCCAGGACCATGGAACATCAGAGAAAGGAGGAAAGTAAATTTACTAATTCATTCAATAAATACATAGAAGGAACATCTGGGACTTCCCTGATAGTCCAATGGTTAAGAATCTGCCTTGCAAAGGAGGAGATGGGGGTTCAATCCCTGGTCAAAGAACTATGATTCCACTTGCCTCAGGGCAGCTAAGACCACATGATGCAACTACAGAGCTCCCTACCCCTACCCTATCCACAAAAGCCACTCCATGCAACACAAAGAAAGATCCCACCTGACAAGAAAGATCCCAAATGCTCAGCAACTAAGACCTGAAACAGCTAAAAAAACACACACTTTAACAAATACATATAAGGAGCATCTACTGTGCCTAAAATTGAAGTCAGAAGGGCCCTTCTTGGCCCTGTCCCCTCTACTCTCTTCCTGTGTTAGCATCCGTCTCAACCCCTCAAAACTGTCCCCACCTCTCTATTGAATGGCTTCCTTGCAAGTAGTCCTCTGGAGACCCCACCGTTAACCCACTTTCTTCCATTCTTGTTCCTCATCACCTTTCGCTCAGCGCCAAAGAATTGATGCTTTCAAACTGTGGTGCTGGAGAATCCCTTGGACTACAAGGAGATCAAACCAATCCTAAAGGAAATCAACCTTGAATATTCATTACAAGGACTGATGCTGAACCTTCAATACTTTGCCACATGATGTGAAGAGCTGACTCACTGGAAAAGACCCTGATGCTGGGAAAGATTGAAGGCAAAAGAAGGGGATGGCCGAGGGTGAGATAGTTAGAATCATTGACTCAATGGACATGAATTTGAGCAAACTCTGTGAGATAGTAAAGGACAGGGAAGCCTGGCATGCTACAGTCCATGGGGTCACAAAGATTTGGACATGATGTAGTAAGTGAACAACAACCACCTCTCCTCCATGGGTTACTCTGGGACACTATATTCTTCAGTTATCCACCTGTCTCTTATCTCAGTGCCTGATTCCTGATTTCTGTCATGAGCTTAATTGTGTCCCCTCCCTCTCTCCCCAATCCAAACGTTTAAGTTCTAACCCCACGTACCTCACAGTGTGGCGATATTTAGACAAAGGGTATTTAAAAAGTAATTAACGAAGTCATTAGGATGGACCTGAATTCCAATGGTATCCTTATAAGATGATATTAGGACACAGAGGGCAGACCCTGTGAAGACAGGGAGAGAATGGCCATTTACAAGCGACAAGAGAGAGGCCGCAGAAGAAACCAACCCTGTTCACATTTTCATCTCAGATGTCTAGCCTCTAGAAGAGTGAGAAAATTAATTTCTGTTGTTTAAGTGACACAGTCTATGGTCCTCTGTTATTTTAGCCCTAGAAAACTAATATACTCCCTGTACTGAACGAACCATTACCCACAAAGATACCATCTTCTATTAATCCACATCCAGCTCTGAATTCCAATTGCCTACCAGATAATGCCTCCTGATTTAATTATTTTTGCCAATAGTTTAAACTTCAATTGATGCTTTCGAACTGTAGTGTTGGACAAAATTATTGAAAATCCCTTGAACTGCAAATAAATCCAACCAATCAATCCTAAAGGAAATCAACCCTGAATATTCATTGGAAGGACTGATACTGAAGCTGAACCTCCAATACTTTGGTCACCTGATGCTCCTGGAGAACAGTGGAAAAATAACTCCACAAAGAATGAAGACACGGAGCCAAAGCAAAAAAAAACACCCAGTTGTGGATGTGACTGGTGATAGAAGCAAAGTCCAAGGCTGTAAAGAGCAATACTGCATAGGAACCTGGAATGTTAGGTCCATGAATCAAGGCAAATTGAAAGTGGTCAAACAAGAGGTGGCAAGAGTGAATATCAAAATTTTAGGAATCAGCCAACTAAAATGGACTGGAATGGGTGATTTTAATTCAGATGACCATTATATCTACTACTGTGGGCAAGAATCCCTTAGAAGAAATGGAGCAGCCATCATAGTCAACAAAAGAGTACAAAATGCAGTACTTGGATGCAGTCTCAAAAACGACAGAATGATCTGTTTGTTTTCAAGGCAAACCATTCAATAACATGGTACTCCAAGTCTATGCCCCAACCAGTAATGCTGAAGAAGCTGAAGTTGAACGGTTCTATAAAGACCTACAAGGCCTTTTAGAACTCACATCCAAAAAAGATGTCCTTTTGATTATCGGGGACTGGAATGCAAAAGTAGGAAGTCAAGAGATACCTGGAGCAACAGGCAAGTTTAGCTCTGGAATACAAAATGAAGCAGGGCAAAAGTCAGCAGAGTTTTGCCAAGAGAATGCACTGGTCATAGCAAACACCCTCTTGCAACAACACAAGAGAAGACTCTACACATGGACATCACCAAATGGTCAACACCGAAATCAGATTGATTATATTCTCTGCAGCCAAAGATGGAGAAGCTCTATACAGTCAGCAAAAACAAGACCAGTAGCTGACTAGGGTTCAGATAATGAACTCCTTATTGCCAAGTTCAGACTTAAATTGAAGAAAGTAGGGAAAACCACTAGACCATTCAGGTATGACCTAAATCAAATCCCTTATGATTATACAGTGGAAGTGAGAAATAGATTTAAGGGCNTGGAGAAGCTCTATACAGTCAGCAAAAACAAGACCAGTAGCTGACTAGGGTTCAGATAATGAACTCCTTATTGCCAAGTTCAGACTTAAATTGAAGAAAGTAGGGAAAACCACTAGACCATTCAGGTATGACCTAAATCAAATCCCTTACGATTATACAGTGGAAGTGAAAAACAGATTCAAGGGATTAGATCTGGCTTTCGAACTATGGTGTTGGAGAAGACTCTTGAGAGTCCCTTGGACAACAAGGAGATCCAACCAGTCAATTCTAAAGGAAATCAACCCTGAATATTCACTGGAAGGATTGATGCTGCAGCTGAAGCCCCAATACTTTGGCCACATGAGGCAAAGAACTGACTCATTGGAAAAGACCCTGATGCTGGGAACAATTGAAGGCAGGAGGCAAAGGAGACATCAGAGGATGAGATGGTTGGATGGCATCACCGACTCAATGGACATGAGTTTGAGTAAGCTCCGAGAGTTGGTGATGGACAGGGAAGCCTGGCCTGCTGCAGTCCACGGGGTCACAGAGTCAGACAGGACGGAACAACTGAACTGAACTGAAAGTTTCTTCCTGCTTTCTCCATATGCAACTTTTCCATAAAGTCAACCAGAACAAATGTGGTCATGTGACAAGTGTTTGATAAAGGAACTATTGGCAAACATTCGGGTAGAGTGTAAGGAAACCAGAGGGATAAGTGCAACACCCTGGAACTGGAAAACACAGGGCTCTGTTACCACCTCCAGGACTGAAAGGCCAAGGAAAGCTGGGCAGTTACGAGAACCCATACTGGCTCCTTCCAATCCATCTTCCACACTGTGGCCAGAGTGACATACTCCCTAACACATGCACTCACTCACACACATCTACAGCTTCAAGTCTTTTAAGAGAACCTCACAGTCCTTGAGAAGGTTAAAACCGCCTTCACATAGCCTCAAAGCCTTTTGTTATCTGTCCTCTATGCCTTACCTCTAGCTTTTTCTGGGACCAGAGTCTACCCCTCTTTCAGCTTTTTAGCCACAATGGCCTTCTCTTATATTCTTGGCTTCACCAAGCATGTTCCTTCCCACTTCAGGACCCTTGCGTGCGCTATTCTCTGCATACAATACTTCTCACTCTACTCTCTAAATCCACTCATCCCCACTCAGCTTTTTGGGCTGAGCTCAAGCATCACTTATTAGAGGAACTTTCCTAAAACCCCACCTTCGTGATATACCTTCAGGACATTAATCTCTCTCCTGCAGAGCACTTACCACTATTGTAATTTTCTATTCAATGGACTGGTTCAAAATTGGGAAAGGAGTCTGTCAAGGCTGTATATTGTCACCCTGCTTATTTAACTTATATGCAGAGTACATCATGTAAAATGCCCAATTTGATGAAGCACAAGCTGGTATCAAGATTTCCAGGAGAAATATTAATAACCTCAGATATGCAAATGATAGCACTTTAATGGAAGAAACTAAAGAGGAACTAAAGAGTCTCTTGATGAAAGTGAAAGAGGAGAATGAAAAAGTTGGCTTAAAAGTCTGCATTCAGAAAACTAAGATCATGGCATCTGGTCCCATCACTTCATGGCAAGTAGACAGGGAAAATGTGGAAACAATGTCAGATTTCATTTTATTAGGCTCCAAAAGCACTGTAGACGGTGACTGCAGCCACAAAACTAAAAGACACTTGCTTCCTGGAAGACTAGCTGTGACAAACCTAGACAGTGTATTAAAAAGCAGAGACACCACTTGGCCAACAAAGGTCTATACAGTCAAAGCTATAGTTTTTCCAGTGGTCATATGTGGATCTGAGAGTTGGACCATAAAGAAGGCTGAGTACTAAGAACTGATGCTTTTGAACTGTGGTGCTGGAGAAGACTCTTGAGAGTCCCTTGGACTGCAAGCTCAAAGAGCTAGACAAGACGTAGCAACTGAACAGCAATTCGTATTTGTGCAATTGTTTGATGTATGTGTGTTCCACTACACCGGAAGCTCCATGAGGGCGAGAAAGGTACCCTTTTGCTCACTGCTGTGCAGTGTGTGGCACTTGGCACCTAGCAGAAGCTCAATACATTTTGATGAATAAAGAAATGAAAATTTAAAAAAGAAAAAAAAAAAAAGAAATGAAAATATCCTAAGAGAAGGGCACTTTGCACAGAAATAAGCATTATATACCCTAAGAAGCTTTGCCCAATTTCATTACATTTATATTCATTCATTCACAGATTATTTACTTGCCATTTCTCTGTGTCAGAACTGAAGGCTGCTGCTGCTGCTAAGTCATTTCAGTCATGTCCAACTCTGTGTGACCCCATAGACGGCAGCCCACCAGGCTCCCCCATCCCTGGGATTCTCCAGGCAAGAACATTGGAGGCAGCTTCCTTCAAAATTTTTTTTCAGAATACATGGCAAGAACATGGCGGGAGAGTCTTCAAGCCAGGGCAGTAGATGGCATCTCAGTAAACCTGGTGGGCACTCAAGGTGGAGAATAGGGAGTGCCTCCCCACTCTTGGCCCATCAGACCCAGAGCTAGGATTGAACCGTCAACCATGAGCCTTTCCCAGGGCCCTAAATGGTGGCCAGGGCCACAGTCAGTGGCACCCAACTGACTGAACTCTGGGCATTTTGGCACAGTGGGGCTGATGGAGCTGAGTTTGGCTGGCTCCAGACAATTGTTAACTAGGGAGAAAATCCTTTGCCTCAAAATTCCCATTTGGTAAAGGGACAAAAAGCATTTTCTTTGATTATTAAAATCTACCCTGTTCTCTGATTTGATTGACTTTACACACGAACGGTAATGGCTGTATGCCTTGGCTTCCTCATCTTCAACAAGGATGAACGCTTTTAGGTTCTTAAAGAGCATCAGTAAATAGCAATAGGAGCAGTAGCAGCAACTAACAGTTAGTGAGCACCAATTAGTTGGTGAACATTTAGAGAACACCACTCTGTGACAGACTGTGCTAAGTTCTTTATCGGCTTAGCTCAGTCGCTCAGTCGCGTGGACTCTTTGCGACCCCATGAATCGCAGCACGCCAGGACTCCCTGTCCATCGCCATCTCCCGGAGTTCACTCAGACTCATGTCCATCAAGTCCGTGATGCCGTCCAGCCATCTCATCCTCGGTCGTCCCCTTCTCCTCCTGCCCCCAATCCCTCCCAGCATCAGTCTTTTCCAATGAGTCAACTCCTTGCATGAGGTGGTCAAAGTACCAGAGTTTCAGCTTTAGCATCATTCCTTCCAAAGAACACCCAGGACTGATCTCCTTCAGAATGGACTGGTTGGATCTCCTTGCAGTCCAAGGGACTCTCAAGAGTCTTCTCCAACACCACAGTTCAAAAGCATCAATTCTTCGGCGCTCAGCCTTCTTCACAGTCCAACTCTCACATCCATACCTGACCACAGGAAAAACCATAGCCTTGACTAGAAGGACCTTTGCTAGCAAAGTAATGTCTCTGCTTTTGAATATACTCTCCAGGTTGGTCATAACCTTCCTTCCAAGGAGTAAGTTCTTTATACATGTATACATATATATAGTATCTCTTAATCTTCATGTAAATGAACTCAGGTTGGTCCCCTGCTTAAAACCCTTCAGTGACTCCTTATCATGGCCTTCAAGGCCCTACATGAATGATTTCTGCTGTTTTACACTAAATGGTCTCCCTCCTCAGTCAGTTCCAGTAGCATGCACCTTCCTTTCACAACTCACAGATGTCAAGTTTGTTTGTACCTTATCACCAATGCACTAACTAACCCTTCTGCCTGAAGTGCTCATCCCTCAGATCTACATGGGTTCCTCCTGCTGGTCATTTGGGTCTCACCTCAGTCACTACCTCCCTGACTCCCTTACCCCACTCACCTCACAACTCCATCACCTTACCATTTTATGGCCTCCATAGCAAGTATCACTATTTGTTTACTCCACTACTATCTGTCTCTCTTAACTAGAACATACACTCCAAGATAGCAAACTCTTATCTATCTTGTTCACTCTTGAATTCTCAGTGGCCAGAGCAGAGCCCAGCATGTATCAGGCCTTCCACAAATATTTCTCAAGTTAAAAAAAAAAAAAAAAGGGTGAAAGACCCTGTAAGATAAGAGATACTCTACCTACACCATTTTGTCAATGAAGGACCTGAGGCTTAATGACATTGGGTGGCTTGTCCAAGGTCACAGAGACAGTAAGTAAATAGAGGCAGTGAGTAACAATCTTTCCCAGGCCTATTTCCTCCTGGACTTGTGCTCTGAATCATTACATCCTATTCTCTGATTTGATTGACTTTACCCATGGATGGTAATGGCCCTAGGCCTTGGCAAACTGGGATTCATCCCATGAATCATGTCTTGTATCCTCCCCACTACTATTCCCATTTTCATTCTTTACATTGAGCTTGGATTAAGAGCCAGACAGTAAAGAGGCATTGACTAAATCAGTACAGAGTATGAACTGGTACAGTCACTTCGGGTAACTGTTTGGAAATGCTAACAGTGACTCAGTCCTTAGTTTATAGGTACAGATACACAAACGTGTCCAACAAAAAGCCATGGAAGAGAATGTTCACAGAAGCAACATTCTTAAAATCAAACGCTTGGAACAACCTAAATGCCCATCAAATAGAATGAATAAACATATTACAGTATAATCATAAGATGGAATAGTATATAGCAACAAAAAAAGAAAAGACAACTATATGCAACAACATGAATGAATCTCACCAAGAAAAAGCTATCTACCGTAGAGCTCCCTTTAAAGAAAGATTTTTAAAATAGACTACGTTAATCTATTTTGCTAAGTCAAAATAGTGACTATCCTTGGGGGTGGAGTTGGGGCCTGGTGGTTGTTTGGGATGGGAAGTATGTGAGTGGGGCTTCCTGAATCAGGTAATACAGTTTCTAGACCTGGATGCTAGTTCCATGGCGGTGTTCGCTTTGTGAAACTTCATTCAGTTATACACTTCTGATTTTGTACACTTCTATTTTATAAAATAATATATCTATGTTGAATCATATGAAATGCTACTCTGTCCATGAAAAGTCACTGAATCTTAGCAATTTCATATGGTTCAACTAAAATGTTATACTTCGATGAAAGAATTATGAAAAAAAAAAAAAAGTCCTGCCCAGTTGAATTGCTTTGTACACAGCTCTGTAAAAACTAGTTATGAGAAAGAGCTTGTGCCTTCCAAGGGCTCTTTGGCAGGTGGTAAACAGATTCAGGATGGTATAAATTCCTCCCCAGGCCTGAGGCCGGTGCACTTGGCCTGGTACTCAAGTCCAGAGTCCAGCCAGCCCTGGTGTGGTGCAAGTCAGCTAGCAGAGGCCAGGATGTCCTCAGGCAGAGATGAAGGAACCACTACAGCCTCAGGCTCAAGGTTTCATTGTTCTTGCAACACACCAGGTCACACCAGTCCTGCTCTTTGCACTCAAAGTGACCTCCTTCCTGGATATCTGCAAGGTTCCTGCTCCTCAGACTTTAGACTTCTCTGAGAGGTGTTCTCTGACCTCCCTAAAGATCTTTCATCACTGTCACGTTCCCTTCACGGCTTTAATCAACCTCTGAAATTATGTTATTATTTGGGTGTTTACTTTTTAATATTTGCTTTCCTCATTAGACTAAGGTATATGAGAGCAGGAGATTCCTCTAACTTATTCACTGTTGTACTCTCAGGGCCCAGGATGGCACCTAGTACCTAGATGCTGCTTAAATATTGGCTGAATGAATGAACAATGAATGACTGACCAAATGAAGTGGTGTGAGGCCAAGGGACAAAAGGTGGCCCAAAGCACTGTCAAAATGGAAAGGTGGATGCAGCTCCAATTCTCTCAAGGGACACGAACGCCAAGATCAGCCTCCAAAAAGCTGCTGACCCCTCCAGAGTCCAGATATCTGTTCCTTATCCCTGTGTTTCTCTCAGGGTCCCCATTCTGTTCTATGAAGGACACAGACACTTAGGAGGTATTAACTGCACCACTGTATCAATGGACATGAGTTTGAGCAAACTCTGGGAGATGGTGAAGGACAGGGAAACCTGGCACACTGCAATCCACGGGGTTACAAAGAGTTAGACATGATATAGCAACTGAACAAAATCAGCTGAGTTTTTCAAGATTACCAGGGAATTTCTGTGATTTGCAAGCAAAGACCAAGAGAGCTACTCATTTTTTTCTTTTTCTTCTTCACTTCCTACTTACTGTTCTCAATGGTTGCTCTGGATTTAGCTCCACATCTGAAATGAGCAGTGTGCTTCACTGTTGGTGAACCTGAACTAATGCAAATTGGAACTGTGCCATTTAAATACATTCATAAAAATCTTGATTCAGTTAGCCAAAGCTAAAACAATGCAATTCTGACTTTACAGTCACACCTATGAGGAAACCACTCTGGACTATCTTAAGTTTAGGAAAGTTTCTTTTGCATAGCCTTCCACAGCCCTGTTCTTGGATGGTCTTGAAGGAAGAATGGGGAAGAGGAGGCTACTGACCTGTATTATCATAACCAAACTAAAATCTTCAAAGTGAAAGTGAAGTCGTGTCCGACTCTTTGCGACCCCATGGAGTGTAGCCCACCAGGCTCCTCCACCCATGGGATTCTCCAGGCAAGAATACTGGAGTGGGTTGCCATTCCCTTCTCCAGGGGATCTTCCCAACCCAGGGGTTGAACACAGGTCTCCCGCATTGCGGGCAGACGCTTTAACCTCTGAGCCACCAGGGAAGACTTCTCTGTTAAACAGAGCAATGAGAGGATCTCAAAACTACTTGTGCACTTGGCTCTGAGCTGGATTGCTTGAAGAATATCATGCCCTTTAGGGCTCATGATAACCCTCTGAAGCAGATAACAGGTCTCCCGCATTGCGGGCAGACGCTTTAACCTCTGAGCCACCAGGGAAGACTTCTCTGTTAAACAGAGCAATGAGAGGATCTCAAAACTACTTGTGCACTTGGCTCTGAGCTGGATTGCTTGAAGAATATCATGCCCTTTAGGGCTCATGATAACCCTCTGAAGCAGATACTATGACTATCTCCTTTTTCACAAAAGAGATTTAAAGAGATTAAGAATTATGTAAAGTCACCAAATGTTTAACAATCCCCATCCCAATACTGATATAAGAGAACCATCATTCCCAGCATATTACAGGATCTGCTACTACCTAAAGCCAAACATCTAAAATCAACTTTTTCATGAACTATTTAAGATACCCAGCCACACAGTTCGGGGAAGGCAATGGCACCCCACCCCAGTACTCTTGCCTGGAAAATCCAATGGACGGAGTAGCCTGGTGGACTGCAGTCCATGGGGTCGCTAACAGTCGGACAGACTGAGCGACTTCACTTTCACTTTTCTCTTTCATGCATTGGAGAAGGAAATGGCAACCCACTCCAGTATTCTTGCCTGGAGAATCCCAGGGACGGGGGAGCCTGGTGGGCTGCCATCTATGGGGTCACACAGAGTCGGACATGACTGAAGTGACTTAGCAGCAGCAGCAGCAGCCACACAGTTAAAAATATAACTTTTGTCCTGTAAAAACTGTACTAGTTAAAGCAGCAACGACAGCACGGTATGATCCTTTGAACTCTGTGTTGAAAAAGAAAACTTTGTTTGCATTTTAGTGTTTTTCTGAGGTTTTGATGCACCCAGATAAATAGGCTTCTCCTAAAATTCTAACTCACTCCCTACATTAAAATGGTTGGATATGTTGAATAACCATCAAAATGTATATTCAGAATGTGCCAGACGCTATCCTCAGTGCTCTATGAGCATTATTCCATTCAAGGTCGACTCAGGCCTTTTTGGTAAGTACTATTACTAGTTTTCATATGAGAAAGAAATTCTGTCATATGAAAAAGAGGCACATAAAGTTTAGCTAACTTGTCCAAGGCTGTGGAGCTTGTAAAGGTAGAACTGAACCCCAGCAGCCTGTGGTCAATGTTTGTACATCTGTTTTTCAAGCTTTCCAGGCTTCAAAATACCTCAATACACTGAGGGTGTACACTAGCCCAGAAACCCTAGGGGCTAGTGCCAGGACAGAGTTCTCACCTTAGGTCTGACATGTCGCTCTGGCTATCTTAACTTGCAGGACCACTCCACATGGCTCCTTCCTGCTCCTGGGACTTCTGCCACCCCTCGCCTGGCAGAGTTGGCTTCCTGCAGATGCGAGATGCAGAAAAGCATCACCAGGGACCCCAGGGCCTTCCTTTGCTTTCTGTACTCTCGGATCACTGATGTTAACTGTAATTAAATCATCCTTTGAAACAAACAAATTATTATTTGTTAACATCTATCTCCCCTTCTGACTATATAAATAATAGCAGTTTCAGAGTTTCTATATAGGTGGGGGCAGGTCATCTATTTGTGTGGGGGGCTTGGTTCCAGGGCTTCCTATTTGATGTAAGGTTGGGAAAAAGTCAACTGAAAACACAAATAAATGAGGTTGCTGAAGATAAGGGACGACACCATGGTGTCACCACTGACAGTAAGCTCTGTGTGGGTAAAAATAGCATCTATCTCTTTCATCACTGTAAACCCAACACCTGATGCACAAGAAGTCTATAATAATGTTTTGTGGAATTAATAAATAATTAAAACAGAGCCTCTGACTTCTTATCTGAAAAAGAGAGAAGATAAGACCCAGAGCACGGTTTTTTTGAAGCACCATGACATATGAAAACAGGTCGAGCACAGGAATGGCATACAGTACGTTCCCCATAAATGTGTGGCACTGAATGGGAATTCCTGCCTCTCCTCACTCCCATTGTACTCAGCTCACATTTTAATAAAAAGGACAAAGCACAGAACTGAAGCCACTGGACTCTCTGGACACGATCTGGTAGGGGTGAAGACACCTGTGTTAGGGTGAAAGGACTACAATTGCATAGGTAGAAATGCAGGGCTGTTAGGATCCACCTCTAGCAGGAAAGTTATACCTGGGGGATAGACAGGCCAGCTTTGGAAAGAACAAAGTTCCAGGGAGTAGGGGGAAAAAAAAATCCCGTGCAGGTCTACCTACCACTCAATCTAAAGAATGAAGGTGGTGCCATCAAACCGGGAAGGCACAGATACCTAGAATTCCCCCCATCATCTTTCATTCTGTCCCCTCTCCTCCAGCTAGTATTAAAACACAAATCAGAGTGTGTAGGGACCCTGCTTAAGACCTTGAAGAGGACACAATCTGAACTCACCAGCCTGATCTCAACCCTGCTCGCCAAGCTGTGGCCACAGAGGCCTCCTGTAGGCAACTTAATGAGGCTTTCCCCAGGCAACCATCCAACTCTCTTTCCCCGCTGGGCTCCCTCTGCCTGTCTCCTCACCCTCCTTCAAGACTCCTTCCCCATCTCCAAGTCTCAACTCATAACCACTTAATCAGAAAGAGACCTGACCCCCTCACCGCCATGTCAAATTAAAATCAGGTCCTTCCTGGCTCTCCACATACCCTCAGATCTTGCTACATCTCCCTCCTAACACTTATCATAGACTCAAATTGCATAGTCTGCCTTCTCCCCAAATTGTGAGCTTCACCAGGGCAGGGAGGGCTGTCTGTCCCTCACAACCAAGTGCCCAGAGTCAGGGCAGGCCGCAACACAGAATATATGATTGAATGAATAAATGGATGGATTTCTCATAAGTAACCCTCAAACCTCTCCGCTCTTTAGGTTTCCAGGAACAGTGGAATATGGTCCCCAGTGCCCTCCCAGACATTGAGTCACAGTCCGCTCAGGCATCAGAGGCTCCTCCCAGTTCAGGACTGGTATCCTTCATGGACCCACCTTCCCACCAGAGCTGGGGTCTCCTCACTCCTCCTTTAGAAAAGCTGAAAAAAGACCAGGAATGAAAGGAACACATTTCTTGGCAAATTTCTCTAATAAAGAACTCAGAACAATTCCGCCCCCCTACCCCCACCCACCACCCCTCAACCACCCCCCACCCCCATCCCCATCTTGACTTTCTGGTAGAGTTCAGAAAGGATTTCTTTATTCTCATTCTTTTAATTGTTTAAGCAAGGCCATGAGCAACCACTGGCTGGAAAATTACTGCTTCAACTTTCCTTGTTTAACATGTTTAAATGACTTGCAAAAAACAGGTTTTTAGGTTTGTGATCATGAGTTTAAGCAAGCTCCAGGAGACAGTGAAGGACAGGGAAGACTGGCATGCTGCAGTCCCCAGGGTCAGAGTTGGACAGCGACTAAGTGACTGAACAACATGGTTGGTGATATGGAGACTGGGTGATAGAAAGATCCGAGTTGCAAAGGTCTATAGAATCAGCACCACAATTGAGTAAATCTTTCATTTATCAGGAGCAGGACCCTTGGCCTGAATTTCTACGTCTGATGAAAAGGAATAATGATATTGAGCTTGGATGCCTGTAAAGAAAAGAACTGAACGACTTTAAAATACTCTCTTATCCTAGTAAAGTGTTTTTCGCTTGGCATTCAGTAAGATCTTGGTCCTCAAAGGAAAACTAAGCTTTCATAGCAGAGGGCCTGCTCTGCCCCCAGGAGATGAGTAAGTAAATCACATTACACAGGTGCATTTGCCTAGCGAGAAGCCATCTTAGCCTAGACTCGGTGACCTTGGGCTCTGCTCTGGGCTTGTAAAATGTCTCTCCCTCTGCCGATCCCCTGGGTCCCAGCTCCAGCCCAAGGCCAGACCTCTGGTCTGGAGCTTTGCATCTGCTCCACTGACAACTGCCAAGCGCAGTCCTATGATGGCGTAGGAAGAAAAAAGTCAGCCTCACCACCTCCGGGTGAAGCGAAAACACCACCAAGATAAACCTTTCAGGGGGGGATTTAGGCCCTAGCCCAGCCTTATCCCTGCATCAAAGCCACCCCCTACCCCGTACTCCCCGGAGGCTACAGCCTCCTCCGTCCTTGGGCGGAGCTGGGCCTGCTGCGAGGGCTCCTCGCCTTCCCGGAGTCGGGCCTAATGGCGGGGGCTTTTCTTTTCACCCGCCGGGACTGAGGCTCTTCCCACCTCCCCCCCTCGCCTCACCCGCCCCATCATTAACTGCAAAGAAAAGATCCCGGCCATTTCCATTTCCTCTGCGGCTCAAGAGCCCTGTTGTTATTTAATCCCGCGGCCACCCCAGCAGCATCCTTGGCGCAGACGGCTCCACCCATCCACCTGGCCAGTTCTGCACCGCTCCCGCTTCTCCGGCGGGACACTAGTCAGGGCGGTTGGGGAGAGGCGCCTACAGCAGCAAAGGCTGTGGCCTTCCTCAGGCCTGAGTCCCGTGAGGGCTGAGAAACGCGCGGGAGTGGAGGGGAGCACTGGCCGGGGCAGCAGAGGGCGGGCGGACGCCGGAGCACTGCGGACATCACACTGGGGCAGGAGGAAGTGGGGCGCTGCCAGGCGAGAGCCAGGTTTCTAGCTGAGTAGCCAGTCCACTCCGGGGGGTACTAGGGCCGGAAGAGGCTCGGCCCAGTCCTGTCCACACCCAAGAAGTGGGGGAGGGGTGATCTGCACTTATTCAAGGGAGACTCAGCCTCAGGAAGGGAACCAGATTCACTCAGTAGCCCCCCACTCCGCCCTTCTTTGATATGGACCTTTGACATTTTCTTAAAATTTTTGGTAAAGACAGCTTCAAGACCCTTCGCCCCCGACGCCCCTACTCTAGAGAAAGAGTAGGCCCCTAGCAGGGGTCCTCCGTTCCCCCGCCCTCTGAATGCTTGCGGCGGGCAGAAATCCCTGGATCTAGGTGTGTCCTCCCCCACCCAGCTCTTAGCCCAGGATCCTGAGGTCGCAGTGTCCCCCCCACCCCGCCCCCAGCAACACGGACGGTTCCAACCCTGGTCCGCAGTGGCGTAAAGGTGGCCTTTACCTCCTCTCGCAGGCTGGGAGGGGGTACAGCCCGCGCAGCTGAACCAGCTGCAGAAGTCGCCGCCGCCCTCCATTCATAAAGAAAAAAAAAAAAAGGGCAACAACAACCTCCACCCCTCTTTGTAAAAGAGCGACGGCCGCTGGAGGGGCGAGAGCCAGCCCCAGCAATCACGGGTTAAGTCCTTTTCCGGCCCCCCATTCATAAAAAAAGGAACGCGGCGCATGCGCGCGCGGGGTCTCTTGTGCCCACCCATTCATAGAATCGCGAGCGGCGCGCGTGCGCACTGGAGCTCCCTTCCCTCCCATTCATAAAAAAGCCATTTTCCCAGGCAGTGGTTGCAACATCGCCGCGGAGGCAGTGAGAGTGGCTGACAGCGCGGAGCTGGCGCTGCGGAGCGCAGGGAGCCGAGCCGGTTCCTTCGGCCGGCGTCTGCGAGGACAGCGGCGTCCGATCCGCTCGGCTTCGGGGATTTACACAGACGTGGAGCAATGCTTGTGACTCTGCGGCTCCTCAAAGTAAGTCCTCGACCGGTTTCGGGATGTGAAGCTACCCTTCTCTGAGTCGCAACGCGACTCCCCCTCGGGCTGGGGCAAATGCTGCGCTATTTCTATACGCGCCTCAATGTTCCTTCCCTCTCCCTGCGCCTCCTGGAGCAGCTGCGGTACGCCGCAGCTCCCTGACGCCCTCGGCTGGGCCAGTTAGGCGCCAGGGGTGCTCACAGCCTGGTACCGGCGTTCCCGACCCCCGGGCATTGCCAAGCCGGGCTTTCCCACTCTACCACTCAGAAGCCCCGTGCGTGTCCCAGGAGTTTGCTTCTGGCCTGGCCCCTTTCCACCTACCACTACCCACCTCGGGCGCTGGAACAGGCGACTTTGAGCTCCGTGAGGAGCTACCTCTTGGGTCCGGCGGGCGCCTTCACCCTGGGCGGCTCGCCCACCCTGGGCTCTCTGCCCACGGTGCCAGTCTGCCGTAGATCTCCCCAGCCCGCCGCAGCGGCCTATGCTCGACGGAGATTTTAGTTTACCCTTCGGAGCCGTGATGGACTAGATTTTCTTTCCTTCTGCCTACCCCTCGATGGTCAGCGCAGGGCTGGTTCGGGACTGGGCATATCTGCTCTCTCTGGTGAGGCGGTTCCTCGCCGTCTGACCTTTGCTCTGCTGCCGCATTTTATGCTGTGCAACTGCCTTGCAGTTGCTTTCCTTTCCCCGGCCTCTGCAGGGGCTGAGGATCCTCGGCCTCCTCGTGTCCCCCTATATACCCTGGCCCCGAATTGTGCCAGGCCCCGAGGCCCCCGGCCGCGCTGGTGCTCTGGTGGGGGCTGAAGGTGCGTTTACATAACGCCGGGCGTGTGGGAGCTGGAGGAAGAGGTTGCGTGCGTAGGAGAGATAAGGCTCCCGCCTTCCCTCCTTCCTTCTTGGTGGTACCAGGCTTGACATCACCGAGAAGAAGGAAGGACAGAGACGGTACGTTCTGAAAATTCTGAATCGCCAAGGCTTGGGAGGCAATGAAGGGGGTTAAGGGCAGGTTTGGCCAGCCAGGACAGCTGGAGCTTGGCTCCATCACTGGGGCCAGGGCTATGCCCAGTTTCCCCTCCCTGCAGACGATCAAAAAGCATTTAGACAGTAGCTGCTCTTGTGCAAGAAGCCAGTTTCTCAATTCTCTTTGATTGAGGGCTGGGGGTTGTGGGCAGAGGAAGCAAGAGATGTGGAAAATGGTTGCATGGCTAGATGGGCTGAGTGATGAAGGAAAGAAGAGACCTGGGCTGGAGGGCTGGATGGTGGGCAGAGGGGAGAGATGCTGGCTGCCTCATGCACCAGCTGCTGGATGGGTATCCATTTTGCCAGGCCTGGATGAGGGGGCCAGAAGGCTGCCTTGTGGCCCATTAGGGCTTGNCCTCTTGGGTCCGGCGGGCGCCTTCACCCTGGGCGGCTCGCCCACCCTGGGCTCTCTGCCCACGGTGCCAGTCTGCCGTAGATCTCCCCAGCCCGCCGCAGCGGCCTATGCTCGACGGAGATTTTAGTTTACCCTTCGGAGCCGTGATGGACTAGATTTTCTTTCCTTCTGCCTACCCCTCGATGGTCAGCGCAGGGCTGGTTCGGGACTGGGCATATCTGCTCTCTCTGGTGAGGCGGTTCCTCGCCGTCTGACCTTTGCTCTGCTGCCGCATTTTATGCTGTGCAACTGCCTTGCAGTTGCTTTCCTTTCCCCGGCCTCTGCAGGGGCTGAGGATCCTCGGCCTCCTCGTGTCCCCCTATATACCCTGGCCCCGAATTGTGCCAGGCCCCGAGGCCCCCGGCCGCGCTGGTGCTCTGGTGGGGGCTGAAGGTGCGTTTACATAACGCCGGGCGTGTGGGAGCTGGAGGAAGAGGTTGCGTGCGTAGGAGAGATAAGGCTCCCGCCTTCCCTCCTTCCTTCTTGGTGGTACCAGGCTTGACATCACCGAGAAGAAGGAAGGACAGAGACGGTACGTTCTGAAAATTCTGAATCGCCAAGGCTTGGGAGGCAATGAAGGGGGTTAAGGGCAGGTTTGGCCAGCCAGGACAGCTGGAGCTTGGCTCCATCACTGGGGCCAGGGCTATGCCCAGTTTCCCCTCCCTGCAGACGATCAAAAAGCATTTAGACAGTAGCTGCTCTTGTGCAAGAAGCCAGTTTCTCAATTCTCTTTGATTGAGGGCTGGGGGTTGTGGGCAGAGGAAGCAAGAGATGTGGAAAATGGTTGCATGGCTAGATGGGCTGAGTGATGAAGGAAAGAAGAGACCTGGGCTGGAGGGCTGGATGGTGGGCAGAGGGGAGAGATGCTGGCTGCCTCATGCACCAGCTGCTGGATGGGTATCCATTTTGCCAGGCCTGGATGAGGGGGCCAGAAGGCTGCCTTGTGGCCCATTAGGGCTTGGTTTGTGAAGGAAGGAAGGATGTGTGTTCAATGGGGTGCCCAGACCCAGCGTGAACCCACTCTTTCCTGCTTCCAAATCAGTGGCAAGATTCTCTCCACTTTGGGGGCTGGGTAAGAGAAAGTGCCTGTCAGTCTGGTTTACTGACAGGAGGCTCTCCAGTGCCTCTGAGCCTCTCAGGGATACAAAGCTGGGAGGTAAAGGCCCAGAGCATTTAGGAAATGTGGGTTTATCAATGTCTTATTAAGCTTGGTCTGGCCTGAGGCCCTACCCAAAATTGCACTGGTGATTTCACAATGTTTAGAGTTCCCTGGATCTTAACACAAATGGGGCGTAAACATCTGAAAATTTCAGTTTTTCCCCTTAGTGAAAAACTTAAGTGGATATGGGCAGACTAGGAAAGGGACGGCAGCCATTGACACCCTTCCACCTCTGCCTCCCTCCCTCTACTCCCCCCCCCAACCCCCTTTCTCTGTCTCCCTCTATCTCTTTAAGCAGAAGGGTGGGAAAGAAATTTTAGACACGTCCAGTATAAAATCAAACTGCCTCTTTCCTAGCCCTTGGGAGGGTCCTCACTTGCCAGAAGGCTCTAGATGAATTCTAATATGAACAGTGCACATCCTGACCAACTGAGCTGCATGGCTAGTACAAGGTAGGCTTTTGGATGGCAGATTTGTAAAATCTCCTTGATGGACAAATGCTCGCTGAGGAAGACATCTCTTGGGTATCTTCCTTCTTAGATTCTTACTCTCTGTTCTGTGGAGAGTAAGTGCTCTTCTGCTCATTCCCACCACCTTTTCTACCAGTACCGTCTGAAATGGCAACATCTCCTTAGAGCTTCCAAGGGGCTTTGTGGGAGGAGACTGACCACATGGAACAGAATGATTCCTAGTTAAAGCAGGGCAGAGGCTGAAGACATTTGGAGCTTGCAGATGTCATTTTTGCTTTTATCCTTCCAGAATAGGTGGAGATTCCATCCTTGACTCTGGTAAAGGTGACAGTGCCTCTGACTTGAATAACAAATGAAGGCAGCCTTTCAGTGCAAAACTTGAAAGTCAGTGATTTTAAAATTAAGGGAGGGAAAAACACCCATTAACACTTCCAGAAATGGCCCCTGAGATGTACTGCTCTGGAGCTTAATGCTTGGGATCACATGTGTGGAATTCTCTTCCGATTTCTGATGCTGTTGGTCCCTTCTTGTCACATCTTCCAGCACCAGTTTTTGGGCCCCCACAAGCCTTTTTCTTTTCCCAGGCTGTCCTCTTGGAGAGGGCCCAAGTAATGGTACCAGGGTGCTTAGAAAGGAGCTCCTTCTCTTCAGAGGAGTTCAATGTAAAAACTATGGGATTCAGTTTGGTTCTGCATCTAGAGTTGTCTATCATCTAGCCCCACCTGAGGCAGAAGTTTCCTTGTGAGGAAAACCTCTGGATCTAGGGACAGAATTGAAAATGTTGGATTTGGGATATTGATACGACTTGTGTTTTTAAGAAAGGGGAAGGGCAAGAGTGGAGAAGCTCCCCTCGCATGGCCAACCTAGAGCTACTGGACAAAAAGCAATAACTCACTGGAATATATTTTTACTCTTTCAAAAGAGCCAGAGGAAGAAGGTGATGAAGGGCAACATAACGGAAGACTGTATTACCTCTTCTAGACCAAGGTAGGGTACTGGGTCAGAGCGGATGAGAGGCTAGGAAATATGCTAAACTTGGGCCTTAGTCTGCAGAGTGGGGAGAAAAAACCCCACCCCCACCCAGGGGCCGGGGCCAGCCGAACAGCTAGCCAAGTGTGCAGGGCTGGGGCTGTGCCCTTGTTACTAGGGGTGCCTGTTAGGCGGGCCTGGTTGTAAGGAAGACCCTTCCCCCACAGGAGACGTGGGGTACTTCTTGATGTACAGGGTGGAGGATGCGGAGCTCTCAAGGGGCCCTGGGGCCACCCTGCAGATGCAGACAGCTGACAACGCTGGGGATGTATCCGGGACATGTGGCTGGGTTTAAGAGGCGCCACCGTTCAGCTGTGATCATGATTGTTCTTTCCAAGGACAGTCAGTGGAGGAAGCAAGGGCACCAGGGAGGGAGGACAGATGTGCTGGATCTCGTGGAGGAGGGAAGGGGCCCTTCTGGGGCAGGTGGCCATTTGCAGAAAAGTGGTTTCCCTTGTCTTTTTCTGGTTGGGGGGAGGGGGAGTAATTTCCTGCCCCATCCCAGGAGTAAGCTAAAACTTATTATTGTAACTCTAGTTCATAGTGGAGGGAGGTGAGACCAATAAAATGATCTTTGTGCCAATGTGGGGGGAGGTCCCTCCCTGGGGTGTAGGTTCCTGGTCCCCCACCCCCAAACTCTGATGCAGGCCAGGGATTCCAAAACTGTACCAGTATTTAACAGGCTTCTTCTAGCTCCCTTCTTTGTCACTCTTGACTTCTGATCCCTCTTTAAGGGGATCTGCTGCTACTTCTGCTAAGTCGCTTCAGTCATGTCTGACTCTGTGTGACCCCATAGATGGCAGCCCACCAGGCTCCCCTGTCTCTGGGATTTGAGCAGACAACAATTATGAGGGGAATACATCAAAGCCAAAATGTGTAGCTGGTTAGAATAGTCCAGAACCAAAAAGTACAGCAAGACCTCTCCAACTCCGCCTTGCACAGGGGCTCTGGAGCGCAGCTGACTGGTTGTGGAAAAAGAAGTTTGGGAACTGATAACTGAGGATGAGACAAAGTGAGGATAAGCAGCTGTTTTCTTTTATGATCTCTGACAGGTTATGGCCAGAGGTCAGCTCCTAGTGGTGCTGGAATGGGGGCGGGGGGAGGGGCAAGGATTCTCAGACAAATCCAGCTGTCTAAATGCTTTATTCTCAGCCAAGATGATCTCCCTCTGTGTAGGGTACAGGGAACACAAGCTCTGGCTTCCCTTGTCCTCCTCATCCCCTTTATTTTTTTAAAATGTGTCATGTGGGATTTAAAGGATCCTTAGTGAACTGTAGTTCCCTGACCAAGGACTGAACTCATGCGCCCTGCATTGAGGACGTGGAGTCTTAACCACGGGGTTACGAGGGTGGTTCCCCCCTTCCTCCCCTTTGAAGTTGTTCTGAAGCAATAATTGGAGCTTAATGAACTGAGATGTTGTCCCAGAGAACCCAAGGGATAGTGGCAGATGCGGCACCAGGCTCCCACGCAGCCTCTTGTTCAGTGGCTCGGTCGCGTCCAGTCTTTGCAGTGCCATGGACTGACTGCATCCTGCCAGGCTCCTCCGTCCATGGCATTTCCCAGGCAAGAATACTGGAGTAGGTTGCCATTCCCTTCTCCAGAGGATCTTCCTAATCCAGGGATAGAACCCGTGTTTCCTGCATTGCTTAGAGACCTTTTTCTCTGAGCTGTTAAAGGGTTAAACAACCTTCCCTGAAAGCGCCTGCTAGGACTAAACGAGGCAATACAAAAAGTGCCCCTTCATTCAGAGCTTCTTGTCAGTTTGGCATTAGCTGACCTGTAGTTTTCAAAGTACAGCTGTCAGATTTTCCTAATATTTCTCAACTCCTCTCCCTGGGTTAAGTCTAGGGGAAGTGGTGGATGGCTGGAGCTTACAGTTAACATGGGTCTTGATTCTTTGCAGCCAGCCTGCACTGAGCTGTGTGTCACCTTGATGCTCAGCCCCTCCCCACAGGTATCATAGACAAATACAGGGTGTTGTGCTCTAGGCTTTTTCGTATCCACTGACTGGGTATTCTTTCTTCTGCTTTCCTCTTACCTTAGCTCCTCCTCTTCCTCACAGACATGGACCAGGAAGCCACATCCATGAATGTGCCCTGGGGACCCTGAAGTTCAGCTTTACAGGTGGGAGGAGAGGGGATTCCCACCCACCCTAGGCTTCCCTTTTAGGGGCTGCTTTATGGCGAGATCCTACAAGTGAGACCCATTCATCCTTAAGAAAACTAAAAATGAAAACACTTAGTAAAATGGGGGTGTGTGGAGGACAAAGGAGACAGCAAAGAAAACGGAGTTGGAAGCAAAGTGAGAGGTTTCAAAGCCCTGGCCTCCACTCTCTACACTGAAAATTCCCCTAACTGGGGGCCAGTCTGATATCAGCCCTGTCTGGCTTCATTTCCAGGCTGGTTGGATTAACAGCTCGAAGATGGCCTGATGAGGTTCCCTGAGGGCTGATGGCAGACCCGGGAGACTGGCAGAGTTCTTAGCTACAAGAGAGAAGGGTGCTTTCACGCCCTTCCCTGAATATCCAGAAGTTATTGCAAGTCCGGGCAGCGGGGATGACTGGGTTCAACTCCTGCCCTGACCACTTGCCTGCTCTATGACCCTCTGTTCTTCTGTTTCTTCCTATGCAAAGTAGGTGTTATTCTCCAAAGATCACCATCAGGTGAGGATTTAAGAACATCATGGAGGATTTAGCACAAATCCTGGCACCAAGAAATGTTTCATAAATACTAGATGTTTTCCTAACTATTAATTATTATTAGAAAGTTGGAGTGGAGGTAAAAGTTTCATTTCCTCGTGCTAATCCATAAGGCTGTCACCTACAACTCCACAGAGGTGCTTCTCCGGCTAAGTGGAGTCCTGGCTTTGTTTCTTTGTCCAGTCTTCCAAATGGGCCATCAGTTTCCCAAACAACCTAAACGAAGCAAAACCCTCCTCTCTCCTATGTATATTACAAATCTCTTCCTTGCAGGGGAAACAGAGGACATATTAAACTACACTTAAGTTCAGCAGTATTGGGTAGACTGGAGGGTAGGTGTGTTCCGGTGAGTAGAGATCGATCTTTGAAACCTAGGAATGGGGAGGTGGAGGTTTGAAACTTCACCTAGCTGTGCTGAAGTGTTATCCATCAGGCTATCAGCAAGTTTTTTTTTTTTTTCATGTGAGTCAAATGAATTCAACCGTCCTGTGGACGGACGGTCCCAGCTAACTAGGAGATGAAGCCTGAGAAGATTGGAGACCTATAGGTCTGAGCCAGCTGCTGGCTTTTGCTGGGCTGTAGCCAGAAGGAATACTGCATCAGTGTTATGATGGGGAAGATGCATTTTAGAACATGCCGGCTGGAGCCATCCAGGGTGTGGCTTACCCCGAGAGAGCTGAGTTATCAGAGACCCAGCTCCCACCCCCTTGTCTGGCCCTAAGTGCAGACCCAGATGTTGACAGCTGCCTCTGGAGGGTAATGGGAGTGGGGTAATACCAATATCCCGTTGCCAGCAGCCACTGTCCCCATCCTGGCTTCCTGGTGGGACTTTTCCAAGAATCTGCCTTGTGACTCCAGGGCCTGTTAAAATCCCTGAGCATTGCCCATGCCTTTGATTCATCCATAGAAAGTGTGCTCGTTGTTTAATAAAGAATCTCAGGAATAGGATCGGAGGAAGCAGAGTGGGTAATCAGTTTAGGGGAGGGAGTACCCGCAGCATGGCAAGTCCCAGCCCTGGTCCTAAGAGATGAAAGCTCAACTTCATGGGGCAATACAGCCTTCAAACTGCCACTGACATTTTGTTGGCAGGACCCTGAGCTTTGTGACCTGAGCTTCTGGCATAAGGTAATCACGTTGTCTTTGTCCGGGGTGGGGGTTCTGGCGGAGGCACCTCTTGGCTGGCGCCAGAGAGTCGTCTCCTGAGCCTCTGTCAGCATTTTCCAATCTTTTGCCTAGTCACACCTTTTCCTCCAGGCAAAGAGCTGGAACCTGGGGCTCCTGACTTTTCTTCTTTTGACCCCAAACCCATTTATTCTAGAAGTAAGGCTTTGGAATCCCTGCAAATAACAAAGTGAGCCCACTTTAGCATTCCTGAAGTTCTGCCCCATGACCAGCTTGAGCCTTGGAAAAAATTCCTCTCCCAAAATGCTCAACTGACATCTCCCATCCAGCACCAAACCCAGGACCCCTAAGGAGGCTGTCTCGGCAAAGAATGGCTTCTTGGTGGCAGACCTGCCCGACACTGAAGTCAAACTCTGCCATAGGATAGTCTCCTCGTTGAAGATGATGCTTTCCTGACACGTGGAGGGAACACGAGGCAGGAGAGAGGCTATCCCCAGGCACACATTCTCCGAAATGGGAAAAACTCTGCACAGAAACACCAGCATCTCTTAAGTGGGTAGGGCTGTGGGACCAAAGCCAATAGTTCATGGCCTTTGTGAAGAGGAAGTATCAGTTGACTGAGCAATGAACCTTGTAGAAAAGACTTAGGGCTTTTTTCTGCAGATGAGAACCCTGGGGATAAGCTCCCTTTCATTCACTTCATGAACTTTGCACCTAGACCGAGCTCTTCATTTCAGTTAGGCTGGAAAGCATCTAAGAAGTCCGTCCCCAACAACGGAACCATTTCTAATCAAACCATTGTTTCCAAGCAGAGGAAGTATAATGCAGAGTTGTCCTGAATGGCTTTTCTCTCTCTCTTCATTCTTTATTATAGACATCGATAAGTATGGATGTGTCGCTAGAGCCAGGTATCCTTCTCCTGTAATTGGAATACTAGGGTGGCTAGCTGGGGCCCAAGTCTGGAGGGAGGTGAGGTTAGAACTGGAAGTGGAAACCTATCCACATCCTCCTCTTAGGTATCACTTTTTGTTTTGTTTTTAAGTTGATGTGTTGTATTTTCATTTTTATTCAGTAGAAGGATTTTTCTCATTTTTTGTCACTGCATGTGGGATCTTATTTCCCCAACCAGGGATTGAATGCCCACCCCTGACAGTGGAAGCTTGGAGTCTTAACCACTAAACTGCCCGGGAATTCCCAAGGTATCACCTTTGAGGCAAGATGAACCTAATAGCAGAGGTACAGTGTCAGCTCTCCAAATCAGAGCATCATTAGCATCTCGAAAAAGCATTTACTGAAGCCCCACCCCATCCATAGCACATTAATCCAATGTGGTTTTTTGTTGTTTTGTTGTTGTTTCGAAGGTGGTTATGATCTCCTTCTGTCTTCACCCTGGCTGTCTGTTCTATCCCCCAGCCACAAGCCCAGTGGACTCTTCCCAGAGTCTAATCTTTCTCTGGGATTCCAAATTGGGCAGAGGTCTTGGCCTCTGCTGCTATTTCTTTAAATTGATCTCCAGCCGAATTCCGAATGTAAAGGTCAGCAGGCGAGGAAATGGCACTTCTAATAGAAAACAATGTGCACTTTCTAAATTTGAACCAAGCCGTTTCCGCTCTTTGATTTAAGTGACTTCCTGGGGTTCCGTGTCAGGCACTGCAGTTGAATCTCTGGCCAGTTTCCAACTTAAAATTGCACTCTCTCGGTGAAATTAGAAACTGATCCAGGCTTGGCTTAGCTATTCTAGTAAACAGCATTTAGGGTGAATGTTCAGCTCAGTATTTGGAAATGGGTAAAGTGAGTGCCCCTCGGAGAGGATTTCCCATCCAAGTTGTCGGAGGGCACCTGCCCAGGGGTTGTTAGCCACTGGAGGTTGTTGCTCTTAGAAGTAGTAGTAATAAGTTAATATCCTGATTGTGTAGGCATCAGATACAGCTCCTCCTTCTCTTGTGACTATCTGAAATAAAAGGCTTTTGTTTATCTAGCTGATAAACTCCGTGGGAGCACACAGGGACTGACTGTTGTAGTCACTACATCCTTACATTCAGCTAACACTTGGTACTTATTAGTCGTGCTTATTAGTGCTCGGGAAATCTATAAACGGTTGCTCTCTGGGATGGTGGTAAATTAGAGTACGTGCTGTGTGTCAGGGAAAATGCTACGTCCTGGATATGCATTTTTTCATTTAGTTCTCACAAGAACCCATTTTATAGGTAACAGTACTAAGGCACAGAAGTTAAAGAACCTCATTCACAGCAACACTGCTAGGCAAAGGTGAGAACTTGAACTTCGATCTCATTACAGAGCCTGCGTTTATAACTGCTAAGCTCTGTTATAAGTCAGAAGCATGTTTCATGGGGATTATAAGAATGAACCTGGATGGCCCAAGTTTGAGTCCTAGTTCTGCTACTGGTGGTTTTGTGTGACTCTGGACAAGCTACTTTGAACATTAGTTTCCTATAACTAGAAAAGGGGTAATGGTAGTTATATTCTAGGGTTATTGTGAAAAGTTGATAGATAACATAATAATATGATGCTTAGAAGAGTCCTTGTAAGTGCTAAATAAGTTATTTCTACCACTTAAAATTGTCATTACTGTTAATAGTAATCATCTAAGCCTTAATGCTGGGTAGTCCACCAAAGGAATCCTATTTCATTTGGGCTCCTAAGGACCTAATGGTGGATGGGGGTGTTAACAGGCCACCTATTGATGCCTGGAATCCATTCTCTTCCTCCCCCCCTACCCAGGGCCCCTAGAAGCCTGTTACTCCGCACATCCCAGGACCTCCGGCCCCATGGAGCCCCCGATCCCACAGAGCGTCCCCTTGACTCCCAGCTCAGTCATGGTCCAGCCCCTACTGGACAGCCGTACGGCCCACAGCCGGCTCCAGCACCCTCTCACCATCCTTCCCATCGACCAGATGAAGACCAGCCATGTGGAGAATGACTACATCGACAACCCTGGCCTGGCACCTCCCTCTGGTCCCAAGCGGGCCCGGGGTGGAGCCCCAGAGCTGGCCCCAACCCCAGCCCGCTGTGACCAGGATGTCACCCACCACTGGATCTCCTTCAGCGGGCGCCCCAGCTCTGTGAGCAGCAGCAGCAGCACGTCCTCCGACCAGCGCCTCTTAGACCACATGGCGCCCCCACCCATGGCTGATCAGGCCTCCCCGAGGGCTGTGCGCATCCAGCCCAAGGCCATCCACTGCAAGCCGCTGGACCTTAAGGGCCCCTCTGGCCCCCCAGAGCTGGACAAGCACTTCTTGCTGTGTGAGGCCTGCGGGAAGTGTAAGTGCAAGGAGTGCGCGTCCCCCCGGACGTTGCCCTCCTGCTGGGTCTGCAACCAGGAGTGCCTGTGCTCGGCGCAGACGCTGGTCAACTATGGCACCTGCATGTGCCTGGTGCAGGGCATCTTCTACCACTGCACCAATGAGGACGATGAGGGCTCCTGTGCCGACCACCCCTGCTCCTGCTCCCGCTCAAACTGCTGCGCCCGCTGGTCCTTCATGGGTGCCCTGTCCCTGGTGCTGCCCTGTCTGCTCTGCTACCTGCCCGCCACTGGCTGTGTGAAGCTGGCCCAGCGTGGCTACGACCGCCTGCGCCGCCCTGGGTGCCGCTGCAAGCACACGAACAGCGTCATCTGCAAGGCGGCCGCCGGGGACGCCAAGGCCAGCAGACCCGACAAGCCTTTCTGACGCTCGGGGTCAAGCCTAGCACTCCACCTGGAACCCTGGTTCCCTTCTGACACCTGAGAAGAGCACCACGGCACAGCCAGAGGTTTTAGCATCCTGAGGCTGACCCTGCCACTCCACCCACCCCCCACCCCCAGCTGCTGAAGAAACAGGGTCCACCATCACCCACCCTTCTCTTCCCCAAAAGGATGAAGAAGCACTTTGGGGTTGTTTTGTTCAGGATCCTGGAACTTTGTGTGAAACAGACAGTGGCAGGGGTGTGGTGTGGTTTGGGGGCGATTTTTCTTTTCCAGAAGATGGAACACAGATATGGACACATATCCGGAAGTTGCAGCTGCTTGAATGCCTTCCTGGCCCTCCTCCTCCCTCGCTTTCTCCCTGCTCTTTTGCATTCTCTCTGGCTGCCTGGGAGGAATCTGAGTGGCCAGGGGACTTGGAAGAAGACACTTGGAGTCTTACCATCTGTACCTTCTCCCAGCCTCCACCCCAGTCTGCCCCATCTTGGGGAAGGTGTAGACCCTGGCAATCCCTGTTGTATATACTTGGGAGCCCCGCCCCTCGTTCCTTGCTCTGCCTGGAGCCATGGACGGATTTAGGAGCCACTGCACAGTACATTTTCTCCCTTCCATCTTCCTCACTAACTCTCGGGGGTGTTCCACTCATAATACCGTCCTTCGGCTTACTGAGTCACAGACTCACCTGCCTGCTGTGTGCCCCCAGTTCTCTCTACCCAGATCCTTTCCAGAAACTTCACTACGGGTAGAGAAGACTGGGGCAGCAAATTTGAGACCAAATAGCATTTTGCCAATGAGTCTGAGGCTGTGGTCTCTGGATCCAGTCGTAACATGTTTTTATATCAGATACTAACGGTGTTTTAAAAAATAATAATAAAACACTTGCTTCCTTTTGGGCCACCCCCAGGAAGGGCTGATTTCAAAATCTGGGGGGCGAGCAACCTCAAGGAACACAAGCCCCCCCACCCCACCCCAAGAAGAAGATTTTAACAGCAGAGAAGAGAGGCAGCACCTCGCGCTGGCAGAGTGACGGCTGGGTGTGGGCTTCTTCTCTCCTGATTCTGCTGCTCTCTGTCCTAGCCTTTTGTGTACAGTGTCTGTATCTTTAATGTAAATAGTCAGATGGTGACAAAAGAGTCTATTTTAGTGTTAGGAGGCCCTGGCGGGGGGAGTCAGAAGAATGCAGGTAGGGGGAAGATTCTCCGGGGGACTCCTTGGGATTGAGTCTTGCTTCTGTGCATGGCCACACGAGCCCCTCCCAGCAGCCCCCAAAGACTCAGCAGCTCTCTCTCAAGGTGCTAAAGGACTCAGAAAGCGCAGCTCGTCCCGTGGGTAGGTGCTTGTTGCATGCAAGAGCTGTAGTGTGTCTGGTCCTTACTCCCCAGCAGTTGTGTGGGGTTTTTGCTTCATGTGGTATTTTGTGCCTCCTCCCTTCCCCTTCCCCACCGTGAGAGAAAGTGGCTTGGGTGGGAAGAGCTACCCTGGGGCAGTGCTGGAAGTGTACTGGGCACAGCCTTTGTAGCACTTCAGTTTGTTCTGTGGGAACAGAACGGCCTCTGAGGAGGCAGGGAGCTGTGATGGTCATGCACCCAGTGCTTCTCAAGGACTTTTTTTCCCTTCCCTTCTTGAAGACTGGTAGTAACATCTTATGATTTAGAATAAATTAATTGTAACTGTAGGTATTTATTGACTGGAGGAAAGGAGGGGATGGTCTTATTATTTTAGGCTTTATTTATATAACATTTGCTAGCTTGTAAAAGGCGAATATGAAATACTGCATCTGCGTTTCCTAAGGCTGATTCCTGTAGCTACCCTTGCCACAGTTGTCATGGATGTATGGATGTTCTTGCACAAATCAGAGGGAATGATAGAAAAAACACATTCAGCCAACCACTTGTCCTAATTGAATGTATCAGATGTGTACTGAAGGGACTGGAGATGTTTTTCCTCAGAACAGGTGTGCAGAGGTTACCCCCAAAAAAAGAGGGCATACGTCCACTCTGGGAGAGGCCTCAGAACTTTCCGTAAAGCCCCTCCCTCAAATGTCTCCACGGGAAACTTGACCTGGTGGCAAGTTGCACTTTGGTGATCTTCGGTGTTCTACGTGCCCATTCTGTGGAGAACTGATTTACATAAGCTGTGTACACACACACACACACACACACCCTACCCCTACCCCACCATCTCTACAAAGACCCTTGTTTCCTGGCAAGTAGCCTCCTGAACCCTGACTTTGTGTATATAGTTGTAAACACGGATTTTTCTGGGTTTTGGTTTTCTTTTTTTCCTTCTCCTGCTTTGGCTTGTTCTTTTTCGTTTGCATCTAACCTGCTAGGTAGATGTCTGTAGAATTCTGTGTGTCCCGTGTACTCAGCTTTCCTTCTCCCAGCTCTGTTGGATAGCAGTCCCTCAGCATGTTTTTCTGGCAAAAAGAAAAAAACTGGCCTGCCTGTGGCCCCCAGGGGCCAGTCAAGGGCCACTGAGGGATCAACCTGTCAGCAACACAACGTATTTCTGTGGCCACTTTGGCTGATTGTGTGTCCTGTGACCAATGGCTTGCTTGGCTGGATTATGCCGCCTCATCTTGACCTTTTAAGCAGACTGCCAGCTGCTTCCCACTAAGGAAGGATGGTTGGTGGTTCTGCCTGGGCCCAGGACCCTTGTCCTGAGGGGCCACAGCTGCTTCCCCTGGAGGGTGGGTTCGTAAAGTTCCAAAACTCCGGCAAGCGCCCCAAGAACAGGGTCTAGGAGAGCCAAGCCTTTCTAGGTAGAGGATGGGGTACACCAAGGCTCCCCACTGGCTCTGTCTGGGAGGAGTGGAGACCAGTCCCTGCTGTTGATACGGGCCCCTTCACAACTGATAGCCGGAAGACTGTCATGTGACGTGTCTGGTTCTTTCAGCGCTCTAGAGTCTGCATACATCCCCGCTTGACATCAAGTGAGGCCCAGGTAGATTACGACAAGTCCCAAGTGTGGAAGGTGTGGGTTGGGACCAGATCCCGTCACATTCATGGTCTCTGTGCTGCCCCAGGAGGTGTCCGGTGGGGTGTAGGCACCACCACTTTGCACTGTACACGTCTCTAGGGCATCCCATGAATTTAACTGGCCTTCTGGTTTATGCCTTTGGTAAGCATTTTCATGCCCTCTGCTTACTGTGACAGTTGATGACAAATCTTAAGCTGCCATTTTTGCTGTGGGTAACTCGGTGTGGTGTCTTGTCTTGCTTTCTCTTCTCACTGCCCCACAGTTCCGTTTTTGTGTTAAAAACAAAAGCTATTCAAGGGTCCCATCCCGGCACACTTTCCCTCCTCACTGTAACCCTTTCTCACCCCACATCAAAAGTTACCACAGAAGGTTTCCTTTGTATAGAATATTTATTTTGAAGCTCTATTTTAATAGTATTTATTTTAGAAAGTCTACTATTGTAAGAGTTCTTCTGTTTGTGAAGAAAAAGCAAGTTAAAAACTGAATGTACTGATCTAGAAAATATATATAAATATATATTGTTAAATATACATAGGACTGTGTGTTTCTGTGTTCACACCCACAACGTCCTCACCCAGCAAGGTGTCAAGTTTTGTCAAAGAACGCCTGCCAAAGGGTGTTCTTTGTGTAGCAGGGGGACAAGGCTTCCTGGCCTGGTGCTGCCTCGAGGATGACCTTAGAGCCCCTGGAGGAAAGCTTCACTGTCTGATGAAGCTGAATCCTGCCAGGTGCTGCTAAATCCTCTGGCAAGCCCTCCCCTATGCAAGAGTGCATTGTGAACAGATGGATGATTGGGAAGTGGGGGAGGTTCGTCTACCTGTCCAATTGATACCAATTCTGCAGCTCTTTTCTTTCCACTTTGGTGTTCCCCAAGCAGATTTTCACATATATACCCACACACAGGCTTACCTAAGGCAAACAAAAAAACCCTTGGCAGTTTCCTTATTTTCTCTGGACTGGTGGCTACTGTAACAAACCCATCCCCTTGGACTTCCATCTCCCCCATACCACACAGGCATTTAAATCAGGATGCAGTGGAGGGGTGGGGGAGGCGGGGAGGAGAGAATTTAATTACTTTCATTGCATATGCCAATCACAAGGAGACTTTGACTATTACCTTGAAACCGTGAACACATGCCTCCTGTTTTAAAGATACTTTTCTGTTAGCCATGAGGGGTCCAACAGTGGTTGACAGAAGAAGCTAGACAGACAGGTGCAGTTGAGCCCTGAATCCAGCTCTGGGTTGTCTCTGGGGTCACCAGGGATGGCATGTTTCCAGTCTTTGTGAAAGCCTCAGGCTCCTCTTCGAGACATCCAAACCCATGCCAAGGATCCCCTGGTAACTTCCCAAAAAGGCATAAAGGATGTCCATCCTCCTTGTGGTCTTCTCAGCTCTAAAACTGCTCCAGAATAAAGACAAGGCCAGCCTCCCCTTCAGCCACAACTTGTGGCCTCTCCCGCTCCTGGATGTTGGTGTCTTCCTTCACTGATGACACTTGGAGGTGGTTTTCCTTTTCCTTGGCTCAATCCCAGTTACTGACACCCAGGCTTTAAGTCTTGGGTGTCTTGATAAGTGGAGACGTGGGGCAGGCCCGCCCCTGGTTTTGTTTCTACAGTTTAGAGATTAAAAATAACAGAAACCTATACAGGGTGTTGGGTTTGTCTCACCCACCCAAAACCTCTTGAGGAAACAAGCTAAACATGCGAGCTTGTTTCGTAAAAGTCGGTGGCCAGAGAAAAAGCCCTGCCTGTGCCTTCGCTGTCTTTCCTCGCCTGGCCCTGTTCCTCTTGGCTCCCAGTTATGAAATGACTTGGGGCAGTGACAATGCTTAGTAATACAGTGAATGGTTCCTTTTTGCCAAGTCTTGAACGTACTTGACCGATACCTTTGTTAGTTTCCTCTTCGGGATGCAGAGATTGAGAGTCAGAGAAGGAGTTACAGGCATGTCGCGGTTGAAGGGTGGATGGGAAATGGAGAACTGAAGGTTTAGCAACTCAGTTTGGGGCAGAAACACAGGATGGACTAAAAAGACTCCCCAGCAACTAAATTTAAAAATAGAGAAGGATTTCAACTCTGTCCACATCCATAACCACACACCTCATATGACGGCACCACAAGCCTCAGCTCATCCAAAAAAAGAGAATGGTGAGGACAAGGGGGAGTCCCCATGCTGATGGCAGAAAACAAGAACCCCTTGGACAACTCATGTCATCAGGCCAGGAGGCCCTGAGCCCCCTCCGTAGCTCCCCAGCTGGCCCCTTCAGCCTGCTGAAATTGTACCTTGAAATCAGCTTAACTTCGCCAAGTTGGGTTGTGAACTCGTTGAATGCACCCCAGCAGACAGCTCAGTGCTGGAGGTGTGTGCCAGATGAAAGCCAAGAGGACATTTTTCAGAGCCCTAAGTTTATTCATCGGAACTTTAATAAAACATTATGTCCATGGCCTGGGGCAGGTATAATTTTCATAATTTATGGGTCTCTAAGACAGGAAGAGAGCTCAGGGTTTTATTGTGTTTTGCACGATAAACGGCATTCCAATTGTCTACATGACGTTCCTTAAGGACTGTTGTCTGGCAGGAACACAGGCCTTCTGGAGCCCACCTGGGCCTCAAGGCCCGAGGCAAAGGATAATTATGAATACATCTGTATCTGTTAAGCAGGAGATGATTGAAAAACTCCCTCGTTTCCTTCTGTCATTAGAAGACACTTCCTATGCAGACACCTATATTAACATTTAACTGTTGCAAGGTTGGAACCCTCCCTGCTCCCTTCCTCCCCTACCTTCTCCCTTGGGTCTACCTTCTTTCTTCCCTCTACCTGCAGAGACTAGGTAACCAGTCTCCTGACTAGCTTCTCTCTCACTGGGCTTCGGGAAGGAGGGAGTGAGTGGCTTCGGACTCTGAACAGAAAATCCACCAAGGACAAAGAGAAGAGCTCCAGGTGATGCTCTACTTGGAGTCAGTATTCTAGAAAGCCTTCACAGAGTTATAGAGGTCAAGTGGCCTTAGGAAATCATTACAAAAGCTATTGCTTCTGAGCTGCATTATCATTTACAATCTTGAAAAACAATCAAAGTAGGTTGATATAATCAGTCTCCTTTTATAGATGAGAAACCCCTGAGGCTCAGAGAGAGTAAGTCACTCATCCAAGGCCACACTGCTGATAAGAGGTAGGCCTTCCCCCACAGCCTGTGTAGTGAATGCTAAGGGCCTACTCTAACTTTCAAACACTCCCCAAACAGCACCTCTCCTAGGATCCTCGCACCCACCCCCACCGTTTGCTTCTACAGAAGTCAATAGGATAGGTAGTATTTAAACAGGATTACATAGACATAGATTGGACTGGAACCCGGGTCTAAGCATCACTTCACAACACCCCATATAAAATACTGAGGCCCCCTCAAACAGATCTCGGGAAGGATGCTGCGTCACCGCACAACGTGGTAACGGCCCTCCCAACACTGCTCTTGGCCAGCTTTTCTCATTTCCTCTGCAATCAAAAGACGAATTGCTTCCCCAACCTGTGGAATTACTTGGTCTGTGGTGGCCAGAGGCAAGAATCTTAACAGGGTGAGGGGGGATTTTAAGTTGCCCCAGATAATTCAGAAGTGTGGTCTGGTGGCTTTGTGGGTGGGTGGGGCGGCGGTGGCTGTGTGCAGAGTGATGCATACATCAGGATGCATACATCCTGCATACACAGGATTTAAGGGCGCAGGCCCCCTCTCTGGGTTTTCAGGGGCAAAGCACAAAGAAGGCACAGACCAAGGAGCCACAGTCACCCGGGTGGACACAGAAGGCAGCAGGGCTGGGGACCCCCATGTTTCTAAGCAGAGCTCCTCCCAACCCAAGGCCACTGCTTGACGAGTTTCCAGGCAATGCTCCAGCCAGCCCTGGATTACCAAGGCTCTCTGAGGTGCCGGATCTAATCGGATTAAAGAACTAGTGTCCATCCAGGTGGAGCCGTTTCCCAGAGTGGGCACAGCCAGCGCCTTGGGGCTCTCTGAGAAGTGGCTGCCACTTCCGCAGACCCCTCCCCTTAGGACCATGTGTGGGGAAGAGGAGCTGAACCTTATGGTCCCACTGCCCGGGGCCCTGCTCGGCCACCTTCTCTCTTGTGACCATGGGAGGGTCGCTGCCCTTCTAATGACACTTGGAGGGTTTGACGGTGGTTGTGCGCAGCACTAATATAACGTTACTCATTATCTTAGAGGCGGAAACATGGTTCATAGAAGAGTAGAAAATATAAGAACTCAGTCTCCTCTCCCCTTAGCCTCAGTGTCTCCATCTGTAGCCTAGACATATGGATCACATAGGCAAGAAATTGGACCTTGGCTCACAGTGTTTTCAGAAACTTGGTTGTTATTTGAAAATGAAGAGGCTTCCAAAGCCAGATCTAAAACTTCTCATGAAAAACAAAAAGCACTGGCTGCTCTGGGCCCCCCATCGCCTGTGGCAGCAGATGACTGGAGCTGAAAGGCAGCTAATTACCCTTTGCAAACTGGGCAGGGTCCCCCTCACTCTCACACAGCATCCCCCCCACCCATTTCACTGTGCAAATCCCCTGCACTGAGTGCCGGGTGGCACTGATCATGGTGTTAGTACCTTGATGTCCCTTAGCCCAGCCTTGCTTCTCTTTTTCACATCATCTTCCTGGCTCTCCGTTCCTAATGCCAGCTGGTGTCAAGTCTGACTGGCCTCCTTGGGCAGTTGAACCCAAGACAAGATATCCCAACCCCCATCTAGAAGGCTTCCTAAGGATGCCTACCCTGCAGGCATGTCTCTCAGGCACAGGTGTCAGAGTCAATGCCAGAAAGGATGTCTGAGGTCATGGAAGCTGGAGATTTTTCGCCGAGGACTGGAAGGTGGAGGAGGGGTAAAAGGAGCCCTTAGACACTGTAGGTGAATTTCTGCATATTCTTGATTTTTGTCTGAGAGGCAGTTTCCAGCTTCTCAGGGGTATGTGACCCACTACAGTGTTCAGAATCGCTGGCCCAGCCCACCCACTTCTATCATCTGGGTGAGATCCTGAGTGCGGCTTGTCCAAGTCATACCACAGGTCAGCTGCAAAGCCAAGAAGAGGAGCCAGGCTTTCTGTCTCCCCAGGAAGTTGTGGTTTCCAAGCACTTATGTACCAGTCTATAGTGTCTTCTACCAAAAAATTCCTCAAAGTGACAGCAACAGTAACGATGCCATCAGCACCACACCTCCTGACTCAGTCTCACCCTGCTCCTCTGATCTTTACTGGGCTCCTTCCTGACACTCCTGCAATATGCAGTGTTGCGATGACCTATTCACACCTGTCTATTCACAGCCTGTCTGTTTCCCCCAGCAGATGAGCTCTTGTTCTGAGGCTTCTTGTTCTCGACTTCAGGACCACCTGGCCTTTGTCTTGGCGCACTTAGAAGCTGTCTACTGTGGTAAAGCAGCAGGTCGCTTGCTGGTGACTGGCAGCACTCTAGAGTCCAGGCCTCTGTCTGCCCCCAGCCACACCCACTGCCCCAAGCTTGGGGATCAACATTCCCATACACACCACACCCCTTGGGAAGCTTCCAGCACAGCATCTGGCATGCGAGTAGCAGTCAATAAATATTTGTTAAATGTGTTAATTAATTAGTGATATTCCAAAAGGAGAGTCAAAGGGGAAGGGACAAGTGGTCTCAGCCTTTATTTCTGTCCAAAGCCAGACTTGTGAGAAGATGGAGGATTTCCACCACATAACCAGGATGATGTAAACGACAGGACCAGCTTTTACCCCCGGTGGCTGACACTTGAGTATTTAAGGCCTGAAGCCAACCAAGTGCTTTTGACCCATTTTTTTCATCCTCACTCTGTGCCTATACTTCTATTACACCCATTTTACAGTTGAAGAAACTGAGGCTCTAGACGGTGAATTCATATGCTCAAGGTTCCACAGGCTTGACTCCAGAGCCCCTGCTTTCCTACCTCTGTTCCCATCCCTGGACACTGGGAAGAGGGTGTCTGGTCAATGGATTATGGGGATGTTTGATATGTGGGAAGAGGCCTGAGCCCTGGCTGCATGCTGTAGGATCATTCGTGGAATGCGAAGGTCTTTGGGGCCAGTAGTTTGCAAAACTGAATCTGGCAAATTCCCAGTCTTCTGCTCCCTTCATCACTTGCCTGTGACAGAACATCCCCAAGGAGGGAAAAAGGAAGTCAGTTTAGGAACTTAAGCTATTGGGTTCTCCTGGCCCTTCTAGAAGAGGTATGGTTACCAAAAGCATTCATTAAGCGTCAGTGTTAAATATCTACCACTCAAACCAGGCCAGCTGAGAACTATTACTCATCAGCTTCAAGGGGAAAATGAAGGTGGTACTTTTTTTTTTAATAACATGAATGTTGCAAAAAAAGAAAGAAAATAACGGGGAAAAACTCAACCCCCGTTCCCAGCCTCAGTTTAACATTTTGCTATATACCATTCATTCATTGAACAAATAGTGAGTGTTTACTATGTGCTAGGGACTATCCTTCCATCTTTAAAGTCATACATGGGATCATACTGCATAAAGCTGTTCCTGCAAAATGCTTCTTCACTCAACAACATACCTGGACTCCCTATTATACCTCCACCACTCCACTTTCTGATTTTTAATAGCTGATATTATATGTCATTTTATTTTCTGCCTCACCACCTCCTCTTCCCACCTTCCCTTTCATATGCACTGCTCTCCACACCAACCACCCAACCTTAACTAAACCACCCTCGACACACCCTCTGCTCATCCTGCCCAAGGAGGCCAGTGGTTAAAAACAGGAGCCTCACTGAGCCCATGAGTGTGTGTGTGTGTGATGGGGCAAACTGGGTGGCAGGGCTGTGCACAGGGCCCACTGGGAGACACAGCAAAGTCCTCTCTCTTCAGAAGAACTGCCAAGTGGAACATCTCTCACAGAGTGCAGAAGCCTAGATAGCACAGCATTCACCTTACAGATGGCCATGAAAATAAACTGAAGGGTAAGGTGAAAGGCAATCGTCTTTAAGATAGACAACTTTCACTGACAGCTCCAGGTCTATACTAGAGACATGTATTCCACCATGACAGCCATTTATCCAATCTTTTCTTGTCACTGCCCTTAAAACCCTCCAGCTCCTCCTTCTACTTGAGTGTAAGCTGGACTTAGCGACTGGCTTCCAAAGAACAGAGCATGGAAAGGGAAAAACAGTAGCTCTGCAGTGAGAGACCTAGCAGATGCCACTTGACCAAGTCATCAAGGTTAAACATCACCAGTTAAAGTCACATTGATGTCATATACTCTGAAATCACATGAAGAGAAGGCCTGTCACCTCTCCTATTCATCCCCAAATTCATAGGCTCTGTCAAATCATGAGAAAACAGCAGAAAAACTCAAATTGAGGGAGATTCTATGAGATACCTGATAGGTACTCTTCCAAATGTCAAGGCCATAAAAAAAAGGAAAGAGTGAGAAATTGTCACATACTAGAAAACACAGGAGACATGCAACGTGGTAGAAAAACTGATGAAATCTGAATAAAGAGTATTGTACTAATGTTAATTTCCTAGTTTTGATAAATTACCATGGTTTATGTACGATGTTAACATTAGAGGAAGTTGGGTGAAGAATACAGGAATTCTCTGTACTATCTTTGTAACTCTTGTAAATCTAAAATTATCTCAAAATACAAAGTTCTTTCTAAAAATAGAGTTGTCATATACCCATCAATCCCACTCCTGGGCATATATCCCCCCAAAAATATAATTCAAAAAGATACGTGCATCCCTGTATTCGTAGCAGCATTATTCACAACAGCCAAGACATGGAAACAACCTGAATGTCCAATCAACGGATGAATGAATAAAGAAGACGTGGTGCACATATACAGTGGACTGACTACTCAGCCATGAAAGAGATGAAATAATACCACTTGCAACAACACAGGTGAGCCTAGAGATCATCATACTGAGTGAGGTAAGTCAGAAAACACAAATACTGTGCGATACCACTTAAATGTTCAGTCTTAAATATGACGCAAGTGAACTCATCTACAAAACAGAAACAGACTCACAGACGTAAAAACAGACTTGTAACAGTCAAGGGGGAAGGAGGGGATGGATTGGGAGTTGGGATTAGCGGATGCATACTATTATATATAGAATGGATAAAGAACAAGGTCCTACTGAATAGCACAGGGAACTGTAACATCCTGTGATAAACCATAATGGAAAAGAATATGAAAAAGTATATATATGTATGTATGTATAACTCAATCACTTTGCTGTAGAGCAGAAATTAACACAACATTGTAAATCAACTTAATTCAATAAAGTTAATTTTTTAAAAATAAAGTTTTTAAAAGGAATATGTACTTTTAAATCTTCAGTTTCTTCCAACACAATTTAGAATGAAAATCAAACTCCTTACCAAAGCCCACAAGACCCTGCCTGATCCAGCCCTCCCACCCTTATCTGGTTGACTCTCAACCCCAAGAAGCCGCCTCTGCTTCTGAACCCCTGCACTGCCTCTTGCTCCTGCTAAAATATTCTTCCATGGCTCACCTGTCTCTTCTCTCAGCTGAACTGTCACCTCCTCAGAGAGAACTTTCTGGGCTGTCTCTTGTCCTGGTCTTCTCCTTCACTACACTTATTTATTTTTATTTTTTTAATTTTTATTTTTACTTTATTTTACTGTACAGTACTGTATTGGTTTTGGCATACATTGACATGAATCCATCATGGGTGTACATGAACTCCCAAACATGAACCCACCCCCACCTCCCACCCCACATCATCCCTCCGGATCATCCCCATACACCAGCCCCAAACATCCTGCATCCTGCATCGAACATAGACTGGCGATTCGTTTCTTACATGATGGTATACATAATTTCCAATTATACACATATGTGTTCATGTACTTATTGCTATCTGTCTTCCCCCCGTCAAGAGTAGTTTTATTCTCTGCTGTATCTACAGGTCTAAACAGTTCTTGGCATACTGGTTATCATTTTTTCCTTTTTACAAAGGAACCCATCTTCTATTGATGGACATTTAAATTACTTCCAAAGTTTTGCTCTCATAGCTAATGAGGCAGACATCTTGATATCCATTCCCTGTTCTTATTTGGATTTCTTCCAGGGTTCAGGCAGAAGTAACTATTACAGCTGCACAGATGAACCCTAAGGAGTGTAATCAAATTATGTTGACCCCAGTCTGCTAGCTAGTGACTGGTTCATGCATGGACAAGTAATACAGAAATGACCAATAGGATGGGAGGGGAAATCTAGGAAGTTTCTTCATTGTTAAAATGACAAACCAAGAAGAAAGGAAAATACAGTAGTGTCTAATGACACTCAAACAGCAGCCTTCTTAGTACCATAAACAGAGGTGGCCTGAGGATAAAGGCCAGAAAGTGGATGGCAGAGAGAAAACAGGGAAGAAACCTGGGTCCTTTCTGCCATCACTGAGCTGCCTAATTAGCCAGTCCTGAAGTCATTCTACCTGGATATTTCTTTTATCTAAGTAAATACATTTTTCATACTCATATGATTATGAAGTATATATACACATATATTGTGGCCATGCAGCATGTGGGATCTTAGTTTCCTGACCAGGGATCAAACCCACACCCCCTGCACTGGAAGCTTGGAGGGTTTTTTTTGTTTGCTTTTGTTTTTTAAACTTTTTATTTTGTATTGGGCTATAGCCGATTAACAAACAATGTTGTAATGGTTTCAGGTGAACAGCAAAGACACTCACCATACATACACCTGTATGCATTCTACCCCAAGCTCTCTTCCAATCCAGGCTGCCACACAACATTGGGAAGCTCAGAGTTTTAACCACTGGATCACCAAGGAAGTCCCACTTTCATATAATTGAAGCCAGTCTGAGCTGGGTAATTTTTATGATTTGCTGTCAAAGGCATCCTTGCTATTAGAGCTTGTAGATTTTCTACTTCCTTACAAGGCTGGTGCTTAGACATATCATAGGCTTTGGAAGGGCTATAAGAAGTCAACTAACTTCCAACTGTGTAAGTACAAGAAGTCACCATTTTCAGCTCTTTCTGGGGTTTCCTTGGAACTAATGCCACAGGGTCATAACTTAAGTGGGCCAGTGACTGTTTCATAGCCACGCCCATCCAGCTCCATTCAATTGTTGCAGCATTCAGTTTGGCTACTAGATTGCCCACAGGTAGTGGCTATTTCCAACCCCAGGTAAAGAAATGTAGGAGGAGTTCAAGGGTTTTCAAAGTGTGTCCTGTTCATTTGTTTAACATCCTCGCTTTATCCCAAGATGGGGGTACCCGCAGAGCTCCTAAAATCTTCCAAAGTAGATTACGTGGATTGTTGTCTCTAATTCATGTTTTCCTCGTAATTCCAGGAAGGATGGGGGAAGTCAGATCTCAAATAAGTCCCAAAATAGAAACAGTCTTTTTCCCCCCCACCCCGCTAAAGCGACACAGCCTGGACAAGTCTCTCTCATGCGGACTTTCAGACTGGCACACTGCCAAAAATGTGAGCAGGAATTTGGCCCATTGTTACTTTAAATATCCTGTGTCGCAGGCCATCTAGGAATGCCTAAGTATGGGAATTTTCCTTCTGAGGTCAGGGAGAGGGGGGAGTGTAGATATAAATAACTCGTTTGTTAGATTCTGTCTCCNCACTGCCAAAAATGTGAGCAGGAATTTGGCCCATTGTTACTTTAAATATCCTGTGTCGCAGGCCATCTAGGAATGCCTAAGTATGGGAATTTTCCTTCTGAGGTCAGGGAGAGGGGGGAGTGTAGATATAAATAACTCGTTTGTTAGATTCTGTCTCCATCCTGCCTCTCCTAGCTTCAGTGACCATGAATAAGCCAGCCTTGTAAACAACCATCATCGGTCTCCTGAGTGGGACAGGCCAGGAGCGTAATGCATTAGGTACATTTTTATTCCCTCCCTCTCTAACAATAATTTCTACTTGCCAGGAGAGCTGGGGAGTAGCTATTTCCAAGGTTATCCCAGACTCCTCTTGAAAATGCAGTCTGGGAGATCATGGTTGCACTTGACCCATCCTGGCCATTCTATCCTCCTGCTGAAGTTTGGAAAGCTCATATTTCTGGTAGGTTGAATAAGAAGAGAATTTTATTCCTGCCCTCACACTCACTTCCCTCCAAAAAAGGATCTACTGGAGTTAGCCTCTCACATCTGTCACAGATGAACTGGTGGAGGCTGTGTTTAGCTGCCTCTCCCCTTCCAGCTTTAACTTCCCCCAATTGCTCTGGCCTTGGGATTATAAATAACCCACACTGGCTGGCAGGGAGCACCTGGCCCAAGACCCAAGGGGGTCCTCACTTCTTTCCTCGGGCAGCGCTCAGACGCACAGTGTGCCTGGAGGGTGACTGCAGGGTATGACCTCACAGGCTACCTGCCCCCAGACACCCCTCAACCTGCCCAGCCTCATCTCCCTCACTCTTCCTCTTTCTGTGCTTAGAAGCCTGTTGGAGCAGTGGGCCTGAGGTCCCCACGTGCTCACAGGGTAACACTGGTTTATCTGTCAGAACCATGACCCAGCACAGAGTGTAAACACCAGAGGACCTGGATTCCAATCCCGGCTGGACCACACACTGGCTGTGGGAACAGACAAGTCACCAAGTCTCCCTGAGCCTGCATTTCCCCATCTGAAAAATGGGCATGATAAATATCTGTCTTCCATGGACTCTTATAAGGGATCAGTGACAGTCTGCGTGACCAGCACTTACCATGAGGAAAGAATTCAGTAAGTGAAAGAAGGCAGAACAACGAGGGAAAGGAGGGGAGGGAGAGAAAGAGGGATGGGGGAAGAAAAAAGAGAGAAACAGAGGGAATCGCAGACACAGGGCTTCGGGGAGAGACAGGCAGAGTCCAGAACCAGAGAGAAACACAGGAAGCTGGAGTCCAGGGGTCCAGAGGGGAGAGGAGGAGCAGAGGGGCTTCCTCTCCTAGTGGAGGGTCCATGAATCACTGCCTGGGCCTTATGCTGGGAGCTGAGCTTAATGTTCAACTCAGATTCCCCACTGCCTTAAGGGTAATGGATGTGCCACAGTCCTAAACGGGTCCTCTCACACAGCAAGCGGAGTGCCAACAGAGGAGGGGGCAGTGCCTGGCGAGTGGCTCTACCCCAGGACTCTGCCGTCCCCTGTGGTGACCAAGGGCCACACATGCAGGCACAGGCCTGGGCTCCAGGGCTAGTCACCTGCAACACTGTCATGGTTCTCCCAAGTGCAGAGTGAAGGACAGATGAAGACCCTGTCCGAGAGAGACGGTCAACATCACTTCAAAGAGTAAAAAGTGCTTCCGGGAAAAGAAATCAGGAGACCTGGTGGAGAATGACCCAGAGAGTAGTCAGGGAAGGCCTCACTGAGGAAGGCATGTTTGAGCTGAAACCCAGTGAGAAATCTAAGAACTGAGCCTCAAGATAAAGAAATGGCCTTCACTCACAGGCCCTCCCAGGACCTGGGCCTGACATGCAAGCTCGTGCACGCACGCACACACACACACGCGCACGCGCACACGCACACACACACACACACACACACACCACAAAGGGAAATCAAAGGGATACCTGCAGAACCTGATCCACACACACACACACACACACCACAAAGAAAAGTCAAAGAGAAATCTGCAGCAACTGCCCAAATAAAACAGGCCGGAGATGAACTAGACAGCCAGTTCTTCACAATTCAGTCACCACCCACCTCCCAGGCAGGAAAGGCTGCCAGCCCTCAGGGTCACCCTCCGTGGTGGGGAGGGGGCCACAGACAAATGGCCCAGATAGAAATTTCTCCACTGCCTGCTATTTTCCTTCCTAATGGTAGCTCCTTCGCTCACTGAATCACCCAGGCTTCCTCTGACAGCTGCAGGGGTGGCGGGGCAGGGGGGCGGACTCACACTTTCTAGCCCCACAGGCCCCCAACCTACCTCCACCTTACCCCAAGGCCAACAGGACTATAATCTACAGACCAAAAAAAATGCTTAAGGGTGGGGGCCCAGGGGAAGCCAGGGAAAGAGTTCAAGGCAAGATGCCTTCCCTTGACCCTGAGCACAAGTTGAGTTGAAATTGCTCTCTTCAGGCCAAAGCTGCCAAAACAAAATGAAAGGTGTAAAAACAAAGTGAGAAGGTCACAGGGGATGGGTCTCTCTGGAACCCTGGGGTGGTGGATGGTGTGAAAAGGACTTGACTGAAGAGCACTTTCCAATCATTTCAACGACAGATGCTCCTCAAAGGTAACAGAGTGTGGGAAGGGCGGATATGGGACGTCCGGCAGACAGTGTCCTCCATTCAGTAAACATGTATTTTTACACATCTGAAGCAAGCCAAAGCCTTGACTTTCTCTCCCTACCTGCTCTTCCTGTAGCTTTCCCCATCTCAGTAAATACTCAATTTACCCAACAGCTCCAGCCAAAAATCTTAGGCTCGGTCTTGGCGTCTCTCTTGATTTGCCACCCCATATCTGATCCTCCAGCAGCAAATCATATTGGTTTATATTCAAATATATCCAGAATCTGGTCTCTTGTCACCACTGCCACCGCCACCCAAGCCACCTATCATCTCTTTCCTCTGAATTGCTGTACCGGCTTCCTGGCCGCTCCTGTGGCCTCTCTAGTCCACTGACCCTTTGTGCAGTGGCCAGAGGGAACTGAGGAGACTCACCAGCTGAGTGGCCTCGGACAGGTGGTTCCACTGCTCTACACTTCAGTCTGCCTCTAAACGAGACAAAATAATCGGACCTGCCTCATGAGACTGCTGTGAAGAGTAAAGGAAATAAAAGTGTCTGGCACACAGTAAGGCTTAGTAATCGATCTATCATTTCCCTCATCATGCTGTATGCTAACTAGTTTTCTAAGAGTCATCTCTTCCCGCTAGACTGGGTATTATGGGAAGACATGGAACACGCCTACCACCCAGCACAAAGCCAGAAGTCAGTCCTCTGCTCAGATCCTCCCTGGTGGCTTCTCGTTCATTAAAACAGTATATAAAAGCCTCACTCTGGCCCTGAAGGCTTCACAGGATCTGTCCCTGACTGTAACTGCTCCAACACCCCTCCGTTACTCCCTTCCTGCCACATGGCCTTCCTTCACAATAAACAAGCTCTGTCTCAGGGCCTTTGCACTTGCTAGTCCCTTGTCCAAAAAGCCTTTTGCCCAGACATCTGTATAGCTCATTCCCTCACATTATTCAGGTCCTGGCCTAATTATCACCTCCTCAGAAAGGCCTCAGCAGACCTCCCTGCCCAAAACAGTCCCCCGTTCAATCTCCTGCCTCCCCTTAGCCTATTTTGTATTTCACCACTACCTGCTCTTATATTACATATGCATACAGTGTTTACTTGTTTGTCATCTCTCTTGCCCACTAGACTGTAAGCTCTATGAGGACGAGGAGGGTGTCCTTTTCACCACTATATTCCAAATGCCCAGGAAAGTGCCTGGCTCATGGTAGGAACTTGATTAAAATTTTACATGCTGGATGGATGGACGAATGAATGAATACATGAACTGATTGAGCACTCAAGCACCCTAACACTGTGACAGGCACTTTGCATACTGCACATCCTTTTGTTCAGTCGTCAAATCATTGTATTACTAAGTGGAGCTCCCATTTTAAAGCCAGAGGTAATTTGGCCGAGCACCGAACATTCCACAGCAGGGTGAGCCCCAAGCAGAAGGGGCCCCAGATGCTGCTCTCCCTGCTGATGCTCACTCTTGCTTGGTGTTCCTGGCCTACTGGACCTTCCAGGTCAACTGAGACATTTTTTTCTCCACGTAGCCTCTCCTGCCCAGGTGGGCCAGGTGCCCCTCTGGCACCCAGGAGAGTCTGCCTGGCTTCCTATTCAATAGTCTTACTTCCAACAGTTGGGTGGCCTTGGGTAGGTGACTTCACTCCTCTGCACTTCAGTTCCTGCATCCAAAAAGTGCAGGGGGAAAAAAAAAAGTTCCAGCCCCATAAGATTGTTGTGAAGATTAGACAAAATAAGTAATGACCTCCAAAAATTGTCTGGCATATAAATCCTAATATCATGTTTCATCTGTCTTTTTGCTTACCATTCTGGGTTGTAATTGGTTATTTAATATGCCACATCTCCTCCTACTAGTTGGATGTTACTGGAAGGCATGAAGCCTCTCTGACACCCAGCACAATGCATGGCACATGGGAGGCTAATGATTACTATTTGCTAAGTCAACAGCAGTAATAGTGAAAGCTTACATTTAGTTTGTCCCTTTTATGTGCCAGGCCAGGTGCCAAACACTCAAAATGGATTCATTCATTTGAGCCTCATAACAAACTCACAAGGCACTATAAATGTTGCCATTTTACAGATTAGGAAACTGAAGTGTTCGGCAAATTGACATTCAAGTGATAAAGCTAGCATTCAAAGTAGAAGAAAGAAAGGAAACCAAACCTGACCATACTATTGGCTTAGACAACCCTGGGCTCCAGGGGATTAGTGTACATTTGTGTGCAAAAGAGAAGGAGAGAGCTAATAAACTTGCAGATCTCCCACCCAGTCCCCAGCCTCACTCTGGCTCCAGCCTAAATAATACAACAGCAGCTAATCGTTTCCTGCTGCCCAGATGCTATCGCTTTGGCAGCCAAGCACCCGGCTCGGGTGGGGGTGCAGAGCCAGAAGACTGTCACTGTTCACTTCTGGGTGAGGGCTGAGGGGCCGATAGGGACACAAGGCCCCCAGGACTCCTCATATCGCTACTTCCTTCTACAACAAATTCCTGCGGAAGAATGTGTACACCAAAGCCACCTGATGAATAAATCATCCAGCCTGAAGGAGTCCCATCCAGAGAGCAGCCCCAATCCCTGATGGTTTCAAAATTGGGAAAGAGAAAAAAATTCCATCTCTGAACACCATGTTGGGGGAAGTTTCCACTTGCCCTGCGTTTCAACCCCCTTCGGGGACTGCTGGAAGCGCGCGGCTGAGCGCTGCCAGCACCCAGTGCACAGAGCAGTTTGGGCTTGTCCGAGGCTGGAAAAAAACTCTGATGGGTTGGTCTGGTCTTTCAAAAGTGGTCCTGCTAGCTTGGGAAACGGGTGCCAAGAAAAGGACGAAAGATACACAGTTTGAAAGCCACAGCGGGCTCACTGGGCAGAGGCAGGAAGGAGGGGGTAGTTGGTCCAAAGAATATGGGCTCAGGGGTTGGCACAGCTCTACCACCCACTGACTGGGAAATCGGAACGAATTTCTTGTCCTTCCTTTGTCTTGATTTTCTCATCTGTAAAGTAGGGATCATAATTTTCACCTTACCCAGTTGTTGGCATTAAGAGGGACGACTGTAAAATGCCAAGGACAGAGGACAAAGTAGGGGCACTGTCATATGTTAGTTCATCTCCCCAGAGGGAGAGGGACCCCCCGCCAGGAGGACCAGGGCCGAACTGAGGACCGCCACCCACACAAGGGATCCCCGTCCCTGTTGCAAGCAGACTGGCTCAGGCTCCATGGCTGTAAGGTACCTGCCGAGTCTGCTTCTATTAGCACGTGCTTACTTTCAGAGGCCTCTGAGATTCATATCACATGTTTCAAACATGCCTCCTGGACACTGGGCACAGCGCTCAGGGCTTCTCTTCAATAGCTAATTCATCCAACAAATACTTACTGAGCACTGACTGCTTGTCAGGCTAAGATCTGGGATGAGCAAGATAGGCTTGAGGTTCACCCTTGGGAAGCCCAGCCACCTAGGTGGAGGGGGCGTGGTGCCAGTTCTGTTGGTGAGTCTCCTGATTACAGGTAAAAGCAGAGGCACTATGGAATGAACAGACTGTTGTTGAAATGAAGGAAAGGTAACTCACTGAAGCCCCCACGATGCTCCAGAAGATGAAGCACCTTGTAGTCCTGGGCTCTAAGAGCAGCTGGCAGAAAAGAAGGCCCTTCATGTAGGCAAGACTGCTGGATTCTGAGAGGCCAGGTGCCCCTCCTAGGCAGACTGCGGGAAGAGCCTGCATTTGAACACTGCTTTTTCTTGACCCCCTAGCTACCGTTCCTTCCTCTGTGTCACACAGTACGTCCCCATCCCCTGAGGATTTCAGACCATCTGCAGATGGTCTCACTGTGGCGGAATTTAGGATCAAAGGTCAAGGGGCCTTGAAGGCCAAAACAGCACATCCAGTCTTGGTTTTTGAGCAGGGCAAATGACAAGTCAGGAGCGGTATTTGACAGAGAAGCACTGTCTGGGGGAGCAGGGAGGGGCAATAACCCCAGAAAGAATACAGTGTCAGCTCTCACAGCTGAGCCCTGGGCTCACGCCAGCCCTACTGTCATCAGGTTGGGCTGCAGATCAACCTCAGAGAGCTACAACCGAAGCCCCGTGGCTGGTGCAAGGGATTCAGACGCAGAGCCCAGCTCCTAATCACTGCCGCGCCCTTCTGTGCGAGATGTCAGGACCTAGAGAAAAAGCTGTGGGAAAGGAGAGGCCGGAGGTCAGTGAGGAGACCTGCAGAGATATGTCCAGAAGTCTGTGCCTCCCCGAGCCTGCTCCAGGGCAATGTCTGTCCCTGACAGTGGTTTCCCCTTTCCACATGCTAAGTCCCCTCCTAGACAATCCAGCCCCTCCTCATGGTCTCTTGAAAGCTGCCCCATCTGTCCCAATGTCTACTCCTTCTCCCGACCTCCCACTGCTCTCGCTGCCTCTGACACCCACCACCCCCCACCTGACCTCACACTGGAAGCCAAGATCAGAAGCTGGACCTGTCACATTTTGGCTGGGCAACCAGGGCTAGTTTCTGCTTCAGTTTCCTTGTCTGTCATGAGGATGTCATAGACCTACTTCACTGGAGTCCTGTAAGAACTAAATGAAAGGCAACAAGGAATATGCCCATGTTCTAAAGGTGAAAGGGGGATGTTTCTTTGTGACGAGACTCTTCATTAATTGGGCCACATCACCCCACTAGACCTTGAGATTATGAACCGAGGTTATCTGTTTGTCCTCTGAGGCAGACGCCACACTGTGCCCATCACGCTGAGGTCTCCACTCAGGGCGTCTTGCTGGAGAAAGGCCCTGGGAACCAGAGGAGCCAGTGTGGCCAAGGGGCTGTGAGCTGCCTGGCTCCCCACCCCTGCCAGCCCTTTCCTGAGTCTGCATGGCCCTCTGGCTTCCCAGGCAGCTGCAGCATCACGCAGTTCACCTCCTTCCCGTGTAACCCACTGCAGGATTAGCCAGCCAGGAGGTCATAAAATGCAAAGAGGAAGTGGGAGCATCCCACAATTGTTGGAACCCGGACTCCAAGGGAAGTAACCTGTCTGTTGGTCTGTCTGCTTCTGGGGAAGTGGGCCATAAATCCTGGTCTTAAGGGTTGGTGAAAGGATACGAGCTATTTATAAAAAGAAAGAAAGAAAGAAAGAAAAGTCTGGGGCTTTTGAACTCTTTAAATAGGCAATAGCCTTCTCACAGGTAATTGGGGTTTTGGTAGCAAGGGCTCAAATTGCTTCCACAAAGCTGCTAGCACCCAGCTGGGAGAGGGAGGTGAGGAGTGTGCGTTGGGAGCCCCTACAAGTCCAGCCCGTCCTCCTGTTCTCCCCTGCATCCCTGACCCCAGGCCGGTCACTAAGCACACACAGGTCACCTCTTGCCCAGGGACTGTTCCCTTCCTTCAAAGAGTAGGAGAGGCAGCTGTGTGAGTGAGGGCAAGTGTTCCACCAGGTTTGCATCAACTGCTATCTCATCTACCTTGAATAGTCTCCCCTCTCGTCCTTAAATGTCAACACCTCCAAGAGTCCTTCCCTGACCATACTGGCATCTTTCATCATGTTAGTTGGTTTTCTTTTCTTCAAGGAACTTTTGGCCATCTGTGAGCTGGGCTTTATGCCCAAATCCCTGCCAGATCCTTAGTGCTAGTGCCCTTGTGGAAGGCACTCCCATGAATATCTGTTGCATGGATGAATAAATTAACACAAGAACCGCATAGAGGAGGGACCTTGACTGCGTGGTGTGGGCCGGAAGGTGAGGCTGGACCAGGGAAAGTTTCAGAGAGAAGGCGGCATATGAGAGTACCCCGTGGGAAGAGCAGCCCCCAGGAATGCAGGCCAGGGGACCTGGTATGTTTCAGAGAGCAGGAATGACACGGGGCAGCCGGGGCAGCCAGAGCACATGGGCAGGAGGTAAGGCTGGAGAGAAGGGCTCATGTAGGTTACAAAAGCTCTGAAGCTGAGCTACAAATACCTTTGATTGGAAAAAACTACATTTCACCAGGTGTTTCCAGGGAGGAAGGGAAGGATGAAGAGTGGCAACACACAGGGCACCTTTAGAGAAGCGACGCTATCCTGCATGATACTGTGACTGTGGCTACATGTCTTTATGCATGTGTGCCAAGTTGCTTTGGTCGTGCCTAACTCTGCTCGACCCTATGGACCCTAGCCTGCCAGGTTACTCTGTTCATGAGATTCTCCAGGCAAGAATACTGGAGGGGGTTGCCATGCCCTCTTCCAGAGGATCTTCCCAAACCAGGGATTGAACCTATGTCTCTTGTCTCCAGCATTGGCAGGCAGGTTCTTCACCACAAGTGCCACTTGGGGAAGCCCCATATGCATTATATATTTGTCCAAACCCACAGAATGTATAACAGAGTGAACCCTAATGTAAACTATGGACTTTAGCTAATAATAATGTATCAATATTGGTTCATCAATTGTAACAAATGCACCACACTAATATAAAATGTTGATAATAGGAAAAACTGTGGGGCAGAGGAAGGGGTAACATGTGAACTCTGAAGTTTCTGCTCATTTATCTGTGTACCTAAAACTTCTTTTAAAAAATGAAGTCTTGGGATTTCCTGGTAGTCCAGTGACTAAGACTCGGAGCTCCCAAAGCAGGGAGCCTGAATTCAATCCCTGGTTGGGAAATTAGATTCCACATGCTGCAACTAAGACCCAGCACAGTTACATAAATAAATGTTTTAGAATAATAATAATAAAGTCTTTTAAGTAAAAAAAAGAAAACAACATACCAAGTGTCCACCAACTCTAACAGGACAAATCAGTCATAAACATTATGTGCTACTTTAGAGCAATCTCTAAGAGAAAGGTAAGCCTTAACCAGTGAGGATGGCATAACCCCACTTTTGGGACTCCTCATGGCTGGATTATGGCTGGACATCTGGGGTGATATCCAAGGCCAGGTGGCATCCTTACTGTTGCCAGGGAGATGCAGAGAGACTTTTCATTATACATTCTGGCATTTACAATTTTTGTACCACTTGGATAAGTAACACCTATCCAAAGAAGACATAAATTTAAAATTTTATCTGTAAATTAAAAAATTTTTGTCCTTCAGGTCTAGCTTACATAAGCACAGAGGAAAAGAAAACAAAACACATTAGCACAGTTTCTGTTTTTCAAGCGATGATGGTCCCCAGCATCTCTGCCTAACACTTTTTACACTTGTGACTATGAGTTAGGCATAAGCATTTGCTATGATTCATCTTCCCCATTAAAGAGTCAACTCCTTAAAGGTATGGGTATTATCTGTCATGTATATTGTTCTCTCTCTGGTGCCTGATAAAAAGATCTTTTAATAACTATGACATATTGACAGCTTAAATTCAGTCTCTTCCACAAAGTCTGCCTGCTTGCCCCCATGGAAATCTCTCTTGAAGGGTAATGTCGGTCTAGTTTTCTTTCTTCGATTCATTCAACAAATACTTACTGTGTGCCTATCGTGACACTTCACAGTTCTATCTTGCAGTACAATCTTTTGCTCTTGTTTCTTTTCCCCTCCATGTGACTGCTGACTAAGTGCAAGGATTATATATTACCTTTGTATCTACTTGTACAATCTAGAACTATTCACATGGTATATGCCCAATGAGTGAATTCACTCAATTCCTGTTCTAAATGAGTCAAGATAAACAACTGACATGAAAGCGGCCACTGATTTTCCATCTGATCCTCATGGAAAGCCACAGAGACCAGCACCATTTTGCAAATGAGGAAACTGAGGCTAGAGACATGCAAAGATTTGCTTGGGGTTCCACAGCCAGTAAAAAGCGGAGTCCAGGTTTTAGCCCAGACTAACCTACCCTGGGAAACTGGTATAATGTAGGGCAAGAACCATGTTACCTTTCTGTATAGGAGAGTCAGACCTCATCTCTAAGATGGCCTTGAGGGCCACACAATGGGAAATGGCTCTGCTGATTTCACAGTTAAGTCTGACTGTTGACCCTGGCAAGGATGCATTTTAAAGGGGTCACTTTAATGACATTCACTGAATGACAATGGTTTGGTCTAAAGCACCAGAGAAGGGCCAGGCCAAGGCCCCCTAGCATTCAAGTGATAATCCTACCAGATAATCCAGAACCCCTTCCGGCCTACAGAGATGCAGCAGATGTGGACCAGGCTATAGTCAGAGCATCAGGACTCTGTGAGTCCAAGGCATGGAACCTGTCACAACCTGGTCAGGAGTAAGCACACAGAAGCAAATGCCATAGAGGAATATGAGTGAGGCATTGGTTTAGTGGTTAGGACCATGGGATAAAGCTAAATCCCTCACCTCGACGTCTAATTAAATGAAAACTGGGGGGGGGGGGGGCGGGGGGGTTGTTGTTGTTGTTTTTTAGCCAACAAACAGAAATTTGCCAAGAACATCCAGAAAGCCTGGTGGTGTGCAGGTCCACTTGCTGAGTATCACAGGGACTCTTGGTCTCCACGTGCAGGTCCTGGGTGAAGCACTGAGNGGGGGGGGGGGGGTGCGGGGGGGTTGTTGTTGTTGTTTTTTAGCCAACAAACAGAAATTTGCCAAGAACATCCAGAAAGCCTGGTGGTGTGCAGGTCCACTTGCTGAGTATCACAGGGACTCTTGGTCTCCACGTGCAGGTCCTGGGTGAAGCACTGAGCATCTTTCATCCCAGGCTGCCCTACAGCCTGACGAGCAAGGCGCTCTCCCCATTTATAGATGAAGGAACAGGCTGCCACCGGAATCTCACAGGTGCAGGGTTGCGGAGCAGGTGCTCAAGCAGCTCTGTCTCACCCCAAGCACCAGCCTCGGACTCCTAGGCGCTCCAAGGTGCTCCCTGGTCAGCTGCCATGCCAGTCACCACGTCTGTCTCATTGAGCCCTTGCAGCCGCCCAAAGCCTCGTGTTGCTATCAGGGCCAGGGCAAGGGTAAGCTGAATGCCCTTACCTTAACTGAAAACAGGATCAGTATGACTGATTTTTCCTTTTGCTTTAGGTTCCAGTATGGCTCTACATGACCCTTCCTTATTTAAATTTTTGACAATGTGCTCATCGTGGACTTTTGACACTGATTTTGACTCTCAAAAATTATTGCATGAAATTATTATTTGTCTTAATCTCTGAGCTTTTGGCAGGGGTGGGGTGGGGGGTGTGAGTCATCACTTAAATTCTGTTCTCAAGGCAAGTGCCTCAGCCCCCTCACCTTGGTCCTGGCCCTGAATTAAACCCACTTTCCAGATGAGGAAACTGGTACATGGGGGAGGGGCTATTTGTCTTGTTACAGAGCTGAGAAGTAAGTGCTGGAGCAGAAATCAGACCCAAGCAGGGCACGGTCTTCAACTACTGCACTCGCTTCTCGGGGATCTGGGTCTCGTAATCAGAATACTTTTACCTCCCCTCCGATTCTCTCGTTCTTCTGCAGTTTTTAGGCATCAGACTGGCCTCCTCATACCCTTCAATTCCCCCTCACCCTCACTCCAATATGGGCCTTCCTCCCCTGAGGACCATGCCACAAACCCCATCTGTCTTTCCACACCATCCCCCACCCTGGAACGTTTTCTGACTTCCTGAGTCTCCCAAACGGATGTGGCTTCTCCATCCTCTGTACCAAAGGCCCTTTGGGTATCTTCACCACAGCACGTACTCTGCCCTTTCCCACAGTAGGTAATCTCTGGGCTTGTCTTACTCATCTTCCCAGATGACCTCTGTTATCATCAGCTCCCCGAGGTGGGAGCTGCAAGAGGAAGCACGTTTCATCCACTCATGTTTAAATGCTCTCAGGACCTCCGGCTTTCCTCATAATAAACACTTTGGAAAAAAATTTTTTAAATGCCGTGTTAATGACGGTCATGAGCGCAGGCTGACTGCCTTCAAATCCTGACTGCTGCTCACAAGCTGTGTGACTTGGGCTGTTTCCACAAGTGCAAAGAGGAGGTAATACTGGCAGCTTAATGTACGTTTCTAGTACACTTCTTGACTCACAGGACATTGTCACAGGATGTTAGCTGCCATTAGTACGGGCTCAATAGAGGTAGCAACTGTGATTAGGTACACAAATGCTAGTCATTTACAGGACGGCTCAGGGAGGCAGGAGACAGTTAGAAGATTAGTCAAGTAGGTGCTAAACTAGAGTGTGGCTCTGAGGAAAGAGGAGGGAAGGATACAAGGTACACACTGCGGATAAATGGACACAAAGCAGGGGGTTGTGTCAGGGTGAACTGAAGGTATTGTTGGGGGTGGTGTTTGGGGGTACCCAGTGGCTCCTGGAACCTGCTGACACCATTTCTGCATTATGCAAACTGCAGGCCAACCCTCCTGACTAAATGGTGCTGGAGTTTCAGACATAGTACAGGGAAGCCACGAACGGATAGTTAACTAAACAACATAGAGAAAGGCATGGGGATGGGAGGCATCTACTCATGGCCAGGGAGACAGGGAAACTTCCAGCTTCTTCAGATGAAAGAGCCCGTGGGAAAATAGGCTGCATCCTCCTCTTCCAGCCTGGGAGGTGCTAGTTTTTTTCATAGGGTGAGGCTGGGGGGAGAGGTCCTTGGGGAGACCAACGGCAGAGCTATGGGGCCACTCCCCCTCCACAGTCGGGCATTTGGTCAAGTGGCCGGAAGGAAGGTCCATTAGAAGGCCATAAAGGGGGNGTGCTAGTTTTTTTCATAGAGTGAGGCTGGGGGGAGAGGTCCTTGGGGAGACCAACGGCAGAGCTATGGGGCCACTCCCCCTCCACAGGCAGGGGCATTTGGTCAAGTGGCCGGAAGGAAGGTCCATTAGAAGGCCATAAAGGGTGCGAGCCTCCTGACCCAAGGGCCTCTGGTCATGTGGCCGAAGGGCCAGGATCAGGGTGAACAAAGGGACCTTCCTTGGTAGGAAGCCGCCCAGAGGCTCAATCAATTGTCTCATTCTCTCCTGCCTCTCGCTGGGCCAGTGGCCCCTCAGCTCACTGAGCTGCGGCTCCTTCCTCACCACAGAACCAGGGGTGGGGGTGGGGGGCTCCCGATAGATAAGGGGACATCTCCCAACTATGGATGACTCTGGAAATAAAAGGAGTTACCTCCCAGAGGCGATGGGGTGACTTGAGGGGGGCCAAAAGGCTGGCTCCATTTGGTGCCTGAAATTCCCACCCTTAACTACTGCCGGGGTCCCGGGCCCTGGGAGGTGTCATTATCACCTATTAGCATCTTAAGTAAGTTTTAATGTTCTGGGAGGGGCCGTGGAGGTCAGGCTGGGAGCGGAGGCTGTAAGGGAGGCCCAAGGAAGGGGCTCCAGACTGAATCTCCCTGGGGGGTGGTGAGAAAGGAAGGAGGTCTTAGGCTGAAGGGGACTCCGAGGAGTTGTGAGGACAAACGCTGCCTATTTCAGATTCCTGAGCACATCCTGTCTCCACAAGACTTCCTTAGGCTCTTTGTGCCTGGGCTTCTCAGCCAAGATATCCCAGTAAAACTCCTGAAAATCCGCTCATGGTAAACCACCACCTCCCTGACTTGGGTCCACAGCCCCAGACTTCTGACAAATAAAATAAAACAAATGCAGTTTCTCTTGAGCTATGCAGAGCCTGGGAAGGGGCGTGACCATGGGACGCAATGTGTCCAGTGCTGTGTTTAGTCGCTCAGGCGTGTCCGACTCTTTGCCACCCCATGGACTGTAGCCCATCAGGCTCCTCTGTCCATGGGATTCTCCAGGCAAGGATACTGCAGTGGGTTGCCATGCCCTCCTCCAGGGGATCTTCCCAACCCAGGGATCGAATCCAGGTCTCCTGCATTGCAGGTGGATTCTTTACCGCCTGAGCCCTCAGCGTGCCCAAGGCAGGCACTACACACACCTGACTATGACATCAAAATTGCTGACATTTTATTCCCGCCAAACAGGTTTTCTGTGCCCGATGGATGTCAGGCTGGTTCTCCCTTGAGAAGAGTCCCAACTAGAGGGCCTTTTCCAAATAGCCTGTGGGAAGGATGAGGCTGGTGGGTCTTGAGTGGTCAGTGTTGCCATTAGTCACTCAGCAGATCTAGACCACCTTGAGCAGGAATGACATTCTGGCTGTGCTGCCAAATAGCTATGTGACCCTGGGCAAGTGACTTGATCACTCTGGGCCTCGTTTCCTTTGCTGGAAAATGGGACTGATCATAGCAACTACCTCATGAGAATTCTGAGAGGACAAATGCTTCCTGCTTTTGGAGATCAATGTACCTTCTGGCCTAGGAAGCCCAGCAGGCCCTAGGTTATCTGCCAGCCTGCCATGGCAGCCTGCTCTGTCCTTCCAGCTTGGACCTCAGGCTCTCTGATGTTATCTAGGTCCTCAGCACTCTGAGCCATTCCACTCAGCACCCATTGTACCAGCTTCCCGGAAAATCTTCTCTTTGGGTAACTCTTTTCAGTTTTAACTTAACACCAGCCCTTTCTAAATCAGGCTCTTGATTTAACCCCCTGCAACAGCTCTTCTTTCTTTTCACAGCATTTGGCCCCATCCATCATCAGACACCAATTTGGGTGATCTCATTGTTGAAGGCCAGCTCCTCCCAGTAGGCTGCAGACTCTCAGGAGACAGAGGCCCTTATTCACTGTGTGGTCCCAGTGCCTAGCACATAGCTAGTACTCAAATAAATCTTGGCTGAATGGAAAAAAAAAAAATGAGATGATGCAAGTGAAAGATATCCAGCACAGTTCCGGGCCGTTGACAGCGTCAGCCACTGTGGCCGCTGCTCTGTGCTGGATCTCAAGACCCTTCAGGGGGAAGAATGAAGGAGCCAGGCCACTCCCTGCAAGACAGTTACAAAAAAGCAGCCAGGATGACACGACTGGCATCAACAGGCAACAGTAAGGGACAGTATTGAATTAAATGTCCCATGGTGGGGTGTAACTGCCTCAGAAGCTCGGAGGGAAAAAAGGAGATAATGAGAGCAGAGAAAAACCATATCAGAAAAAGAAAGAACCAAAGCTGAGGGGAAAGCGAAGTTAGAATAGCAAAAGAGAGTAGGGTAGAATTCCAGGTGGGAGGAAGGTCATCCTTCTACCAGCTACCATTTTCCCCTAGAAGGAGCAGCAATAATCATTATCATCATCACAGAGCTGGTATCAGTGCAGCATTTCCAACGGACCAGGTATTATACCCACGGAAGGCAATGGCACCCCACCCCAGTACTCTTGCCTGGAAAATCCAATGGACAGAGTAGCCTGGTGGGCTGCAGTCCATGGCGTCGCTAACAGTCGGACAGACTGAGCGACTTCACTTTCACTTTTCTCTTTCATGCACTGGAGAAGGAAATGGCAACCCACTCCAGTATTCTTGCCTGGAGAATCCCAGGGATAGGGGAGCCTGGCGGGCTGCCGTCTATGGGGTCACACAGAGTCAGACACGACTGAAGTGACTTAGCAGCAGGTATTATATCAAGCCTTTTATAGAATTATTTTGTTTAATCTTCAAAACAACCCTAAGAAAGTTCTTTTATTCTCATCATTTTAGAGAACATCTCTTCCCACATACATGCTGACCATCTGAGAGGGAAGGAAGTTAAGGCTAGGCGAGTGTTCTGTAAGCTGCACGAGAGCTCACAGTTAGCAAGCATAGGCCCTGAGACTTCCACTCAGACCACTTTCAGACTGAGTGAGACTGGAGGAAGGCAGGGATGGCCAGGCAGCAGCATTTACAGTGGATGTGACCTTAAACCGTGAGTGGGGATGATACACTGAAAGCTGATTTAGGGACGGCAGACTTGGTCCAGTCTATCAATGGTACAGAAGGGAGAGAGAATGTTGCAGAGCTGACAAGCTGAGTCTATGAGCGGGGGTGGCCATGGTGGACATAAAGAGGAAGGGGTGGGTGAATGTAGGAGAGATTTTAAAGAAGGATTAGTCAGGGCCTGGAAGATGACTAGCTGTAAGTGTTGGATGTCAAAATGTATTGTTTAAAGAGAACTCTGCCATTTGAAGGCGTAATATGGCTCCATCCCCCATCTTTTCTACAGTACTTAGGGAGTTTCTTTAGACAATCTGCACTAGAATTCAGGAACCACCTATTTTCTCCAGCATTTTAAAGAGATCTTTCCCTGGGTCCAGCGATGTTATCAGTGCTGGCTCTTAACACAACTCAGCTGCTAGAGAACATTTCTTCCCACTTCCATGTTTAGCAACATCATGTTGGCTGCTTGGAAGTATTTACACTGTGGAAACTAGAAAATGCTACAAATCAGTGTTTCTGTTTCCACAGGGAGCTGGTTGTTAAACATTTAAAAGCACACGTGTGCCTGGATCCAACTGAAATGTCTTCCACTGAATATCAGGAGTATTTTCTCCCTTCTGCCTGTAAATAAAGAGTAAAGAGTAAATATTACACCTGAGTAGACTTGTAAAAGGGCTCAGCGGAGCCCCATGTGAGCAAGGTGATGGCAGTAGCTACCATTCCTTAGAGACCACATCTGTGTCAGAATCTGGAGTAAGACTGCCATGTGCATCATCTCATTTAATCATCCCACAGAGCTGTAAGGTAGGCCCTGCTGCCACACGCCTCTCACAGATGAGACACCAAGGCTCAGACAGATGAAGGTCACTTGTCCACAGTTACCCATGGAGTAAATTACAGGGCTGGGACTCAATCTGGGTGTGTCTGTCCCCACATCCTTGGCAACTGACATGTAGTCTGTTTCTTGCCAGGAATTGTTCACAGCCTCCTCTCCTCACTAGTCTCTTTTCCTAGCAGTACTGACCTCTACCTTAGTGAGTCAGTTCTCATTTGTAAACACCAGTAACCAATTCTGATTGTTTTGGCAGGAAAGGGATTTATAAGGGATTTATTTAGACATTATAAGGTAGCTCACGGAATTGCCAGAAACGTGAAGAATCAAGCTTGGAAAGTAAGCAGAAATCCAGGGAGCAGTCGTCCACCAGGTGAGGACACCAATGCTCTCACTGCGTCAGGGGACAGTCTGCTGCTATTGGAAACTGGATGCAGTTGCCACTACCTGGGATAAGTCCTCTTTTCCAGATTCTCTGCATTGCCTTTTCTGGATCCCAAGTCCCAGTGGGAACATGTGATTGGCAGAGCCTCCCTCACTTGGCCCCACCCTTACCTCCAGGGGGTGCAGTGGGCTTCTGGAGTAGGAGGCAGATTCTCTCATCAGGATTCTTACAATGGAGGATTCCATAGGAGGGGATTCGGATGCTGGGTAGCCGCAGGGAGCTCTATCACTTTGACACACTGATTTCCCCCAATTACTAGACTACAGATAACTTCTCTGTGCTTCCTGCAGACATATGGAATATCACTCATCACTTTTCTTATCTTGATTCATATATTTCTTTCCTCACCATAAATTAAGACACATTTAATTACAAATTATGGGAAAACACAACTCAAACAGTAAAAAGGATATATAGGCTCAGTTCAGTTCAATTCAGTTCAGTCGCTCAGTCGTGTCCGACTCTTTGCGACCCCATGAACTACAGCATGCCAGGCCTCCCTGTCCATCACCAACTCCCGGAGTTCACTCAGACTCACAAAAAGGTTTAAAATGCTTGATTAAGTAGGATCAGAGTTCATTTTAACCAAAGTGAGAACTAAGACGTCAAAGGTAAATGCAGAGTAACGTAGTTTTATATATATATAAAAGCTTAGGTCTTTTAATAAAGAAGATTTTACTTTCTCAAAAAGATTTCACTTTCCTGATAAAGAACAGGAAATTATTTTTTATAAAACGCAGAATCTTTGTTTTATAGGCAGATTACTTAAAAGGTAAAGAAAAGTTTTTATAATCGTATCACAAACAGGCCAATAGTCCAAAAAGCCTTCTTCCTTTTAGCAGATGAAAGAAAAAGTGAGTTTCAGTTTTATATAAGTCCATTATTTATATTAAAGCTTATTTTTTTCTTGAAGCCAATTATATAGAGCTCTTTTATAAAATAACTTTGATAATACATTCCATAGATAGAAAAACATCACATGTGTATAACATATATATGCACACATACCTAAACATACAGAGACCCCAAAGCTTTCATTCCAAAACTTTAGCCATGAATTAGGCTCTCCTTCACATGGTTAAAGCTTTTTATCCAGTATTTGTGAGGAAGACTTTTAAGATTTATATTTGACTAATATCGTCAAGGAGGCTGTGAACTAGATTTTGGGCAAGGGAGCTTCTATAGCACTCTGCTTTTAAAAATACTTATGTTTGACTGCGCTGGTAGTTGCAGGGAACAGGGCTTAGTTACTCTCTTAGTTGCTCCAGGCATGTGAGACTTTGCCCAACCAGGAATTGAACTGGTGTCTCTGGTACTGCAAGGCAAATTCCTTACCACTGGACCGCCAAGAAAGTCCAGCAGTCTATATTTTAAAAAACCTTTCTCTCCCTTTTTTTCCTTCAGTCTTTTTAGGCAGTGACTTAGTTGTCCTTCGGGGTGTTTACATTTCAAAGACGTGATAAGATTTACAATTTGAAGGGACGGAGAAAGACTGCAAGTTTGCTCCTAGGAGTTTTGGGGTGTATTTGTCTTATCAGAAGTCTATGGTAATTGCTATTTAAAATTCCCTTTGTATTAGGAGTTGGATGGGGCACTTTGTCTGTTTTATTGTCAATTACCGTAACATCCTCCCCTTCATTATCTCAGCTTCTCCAAGGATTCTACCTCTAGCGCCCTCACCAGACTTTGTCACACGTGTTCGGATATTAATCTGCGGCAGCTTGTGCCCTCCTGGCTTTGCAAAATCAAGTCTCCAGTTTACTAATCTTTTCTCCCACCTTATCTGCTAGCCCCCAATCTAGCAAAATAGTAGACAGTTGCATGTTTTTGTTTTTTTCCTAATTTCTGCCCTTCTTTTCAACGCTCTAGCCTAGGCTTTAGCCTGCAGTTGGGCATCGATGGCCACTGACCTGCCCATAGTAAGGCCGTTTACTGGGGCAGCCATTCGCTTCTCTTTGTCACGGTGTGCTCTGCACAGGGTTCCAACCAAAGGCATGAAAACAGTGGCATTGTCAGGGTGTACTCACAGTCATGCAGGGGCCCACAGTCACCTGACATATAGGGCACCCCTCCCCACATAGAATTTTATGGCCAGTGTGGGATTTCCTTTGCAGATGCCTCTTTCCCAAAGCCCATTTCTTTAGTCTCCTGGATGGCTCACCAATTTTTGGTTTGAAAATTAGTCTTTGTATGCAGAGGGCAAGGAGAGACCACTGAAAGAGGTATATCACTCTAGATTGATAGATGGCAGGTTTAATAAGCAAAATATAAATTTTAAAAATTTATTTATAAGGCTCGTCTTAGGTGGCTATAAAATGAGTAGATCTCTGCACCCAACCCATCAGAATCTTAAAGTTTATGTAGGGGTTCAGTCATATATACAGTCCAGATGGTCTCAACAGCAGCTTACTCTCTCAAGGCTACATCCTTGGTACAGCTGCCACTATGGCAGCAGGAGGCTGTGTGTATCTTGCAAGGACAGGCGAGGGGGTGAGAAGCCTTTAGGTGCTCAGATCTAGCTTCAGGGTCACCTGGTGGTCCTGTCCTTTTGATGACCTCCTCTAGTGCCTCATCCACATATATGTGATGTGTGTGTGTTCAGGGATTTACATCTGTGAGTCCACATTCAGTCCACATCTGTGACCACTTGCCCAAGGTCACATAGCTCTGATCAAGTTACTTCTCTGAGCTTCAGTTTCCTGCTCCATAAAATGAAGCTTATAAGAGCTCCTCCTTCAGAGGTTGTTGCAAGGAATAAATGGATAAGGCAGTAAACACTTAACATAGTGATTAGGGCTGAATGCACCGTGCTGTGCTTAGTTGCTCAGCTGTGTCCGACTCTTAGTGTTCCCATGGACTGTCCCACCAGGCTCTTCTGTCCATGGGGAATCTCCACGCAAGAATACCAGAGTGGGTTGCCGTGCCCCCCTGCAGGAGATCTTCCCAACCCAGGGATCGAACCCAGGTCTTTTGCATTGCAGGTGGATTCCTTACTGTCTGAACCACCAGGGAAGCCCATGAATACTGGAGTAGGTAGCCTATCCCTTCTCCAGGGGAACTTTCCAGCCCAGGAATTGCACCGGGGTCTCTTGCATTGCAGGCAGATTCTTTACCATCTGAGCTACCAGGAAGCCCTAGGGCTAAATAAACATTAGTTATTATTGTATCAACCAGCATATATGCTTATGGCTGGCTTTATTGAAAGGAGAAAAGTATGTGCTATTTTCTACCCAGTATGAAATCTGTCTTTTTAGTACTTTGGTCTGGATTTTGATCCTTCCATTTCAGTGTAATTTTTAGTTAGTCTGAAACACATAGCATTAATGTTGTGTTTGTTCTAAGCAGTCTCTACAGGGCCTGGGCTCCCTGAAATTAAAGCAGCCTCCAGACATCAGCTTGGGAGTCACAGATAGGATAACACCAGCCGTTATATTTTAGTCAAACACTTCCAGAGTTCTCTATCAGCACAGCTTCACAAAAATATATACTTTCCTAAGACCCCCTCATTCCTTAAACTCACTGCGAATCATCTTATTGAGACAGATTTCTTATAGGCACCAGGGAAAATGTAAAAGATAGGGACGAGTCAAGAGGAGACGTGTACTGGCCCATTTCCTTTGTTCTTTGCATGGAAGTAAACACACACAGGATCCTTACTTTGCAAGGAGTGTGGAGAGCTGCCTGCTTTGCACTTCCCAGGTGGCAGGAGGATGTGTTTTGAAGGACTTGTTTGTGCCTCCCACACGTTTGCTGTGTGAGGTGGTACAAGTTCTGGCTGGCCCAGGCTCTGATACAGGCTAGCCCCTGAATAATGTCTGTTGAATGAATGAATGGAATGAATGAGCTGGCCACAGTTGAAATTCCATAAAGAAGTGATTAGAGGGACCTCACCGTCACCCCATTCATCCACTCATGGATGAGTTATTATCAAACACCTACTCTAGGACACCTGGCAACACTATTCCTCGGAACTGCAGGGGCTACGAAGAAGCACGGGCTGTCCCCAGCTTTTAAATGGATTGTCTGCATTCCAGAAAGTCACCGGAAAGTTGACTGTTTGATTAAAAAAACAAACCCTTTTCCACTTGCTGTTCAGTCTTTGGGCCAATCCAGAGATTCATATCACTTTATATAGTGAGGGATGGGATCACTATTACTGTAGAACTTGTCCATATCCAAATGAAATTTTATCTCATGTGCCTTCCTGAAAACAGACAAAAACCAATGCCCTTATCCCCATGCGCCTAGCTCTTGCTCTTCGCCAGGCTCTTTTTCACAGTGAATGAAATGGCTGTCTCTTCCCTGTCCCCGAATCCAGTGGGCCTCTTTCCCTCCCATGGTGTTCGTCTCCCGCAGCAGTGCTGGGCTGCCCATTTCTCCTTCCATCTCTAACCACCGAGCTCCCCTGGCTTTATGACCCAATGCCTGCTGGTCCTCCTCCTGCCTGTCTGGTTGCCCTTTGTTATTAGCCTTCTTGGCCTGCTCACCCCTTGAATATTGGTGACCCTAAGGACTTTAACCTGGACTTTGTTCTTATCTCATCTCACTCTGCACTCTCCTACCAGGCAATCCTAATTTCGTTTACCATAAGTGTTTCTATAACCTCCAAGTCCTTCTTCTGAGGACCAATCCTCCACACTCAACTCTCCTACAGACTTCTCAAACACTGGCCAGTCCTGAGCCCTTATTTTACCCCCTGCAAAACATTTCCTCTTCCAGTTTCATCACCTAGCTGTTGAAGATTTCTGAGAGTAATCCTCTCCTCTCTTCTCTCATCTAATCATCTAACACCTCAGCTGGCTCCCAGCTTGAGTATTCGGCTTTTCCTCATACAGCTAATCTTCTAAATCTCAGTTCAGAGGCCATCCTCTTCCAGGAAGCCCTCCTTCAACTCCTCATTCAGAGTGGATGTTTCTTCTTTCCTTTCTTCCTTCCTCGTGCTGCTTTCATGCTGCCTCTATACCTCAGCTCTCATTTGTTGTGCTGGAGAATCCGTGGTTTCCATGCTCAGTTACTCACCAGTCTCCCCCAACTAGACTGCTTTGCATTCACTGCCTAGTAAGGGCTTATGGGCTTCCCAGGTGGCGCTAGTCATAAAGAACCCATCTGCCAGTACAGGAGACATAAGAGATGCAGGTTTGATCCTTGGGTCAGGAAGATCCCCTGGAGGAGGGCTTGGCAACCCACTCCAGTATTCTTGCCTGGAGAATCTCATGGACAGAGGAGCCTGATGGGCTACAGTCCATAGGATCACAGAGTTGGACACCACTGAAGTGACTTAGCATGCACCCAAGGGCTTATAATAAATATTTACTGACTGAGTGCATAAGTGGAGCTCTTCAGCGCTGGAAGGCTTGTCAATCACTTAGCCCTCTGCCCTTTTCATTCTAGAACTTTCCCTTCTGTTTGTCTCTTTCCTCTCAAACAATCTGAACTTTTGCCTAATCACTCCCTGTATTCTGAACACAACAATTCCCACTCTTCTCATCCCTGGCTTAGAGAAAGAAAGAAAGGAGTGGGTAGCTACAAGTGTTAGCTTAAAATGTCTTTGAATTGCCAGCTAGTTGTAGGAGAATTTTGTCCCTTTAAAAATATGGCATTATTTGAGAGCGTGCTTTTATTCTCACCTCCCCCTTGAGTGGGCTCATAGGTAGTTTAGTAATTTAACAAGTATGTGAGGAAACTGGCAGAGAGGCTTTTGAAATTCAAGTGTGTCTTGAAGCTGCATGAAAATGGTGATAAAGGCGGGCTGGGAGGTATGGGGAGGGCAGGACTGGAACCCCAAAGGTTTGGTCCTAAAACAAACCAGTCATCTCCCAGGTCTAGAAAGTCCACTGAGACCCAAGGAAGGCCATAGATGGGCAGGAGGAGATTGTGTGTGATGTTGAAGGTCAGGGGATTACCTGCCGGGGACAGAGAGAGGATGGTGGGAAATAGAGGCTGCAAGGTTCTGGAGGGGAGAGGAGGCTGGAGAGATGAGCTCCATCCCCAGAAGATGCCAAGGCTAACCCTTCGAGGTTAGATAGCACGGACTTGGTTTCTCAGGGAGCCTCATGGGGATTCTCCCACTTGGCAGTGGCTTGGAGAGCCGGGAGCCAGACACTCCCACCCTTATCTGCATATACTACCTGTGCAGGCTCAAGTCCATGAGCAGCAGTTAGTAAGCATTACTCTGTGAGCGCTGGACTGTCACCACCCTGCTGGGAGACTGGAACCCAGGGTCTTGAAAATGGAAGCCTCTGCCCATTGTGTTCTGCAGACTCTTGGCTATGAATCTCAGCTCCAGTGTTTAAGAACATCACCTGGGATGCTTCTGAAAATTGCAGATTCTTGGCTAGAGGGTTTATCTTAGCAAGTAGATGGGTGTCGAACTCAGAAATCTGCATTTTAAGCAAGTGTCCCAGGTGTTCTGCTGCAGGTGGCTGGAGGGCCCTCTTTTGGGAATCAGTGGTAAGCAGCCATTTCTCAGACTTGACTGTGCATACAGATCCCCTGGGGATCTTGTTAGAATTCACCAAGCTCTTATTCAGCAGTCTGGATGCAGCCTAAATTCTGTTTCTAACAAGCTCCCAGGTGGTGCTGATGATGGTCTTTTGACCACACTCTGGGGCCTGAGGTTCTCAGTGGTTCACCTGGGAGCTAGTTAGAAAGGCAGATTCTTAAGCCTCACCCAGACCTACTGAATCTGAAACACTAGGTGTGGGGCCCAGCCACCTGCATTTTAGCAAAACCCTCAGGTGATTCAGAAGTACCATACCATTTGGGAATCACTGTCCAAGCCCTGGGTTGCTCAGGCAGAGTCTCCTCCTCTTACTGTCTCCCCTTATTTCCCCTGTGTTCCTGCGAAACAGGCTCATGGGGAAAATGATCAGTGCCTGGCTCCCTTGAGGCCTGGCTCTGTCTCCTGGGAATGGATATGAGGATCTGATCCTGACTCTGACAAGGGCAAAGCAATACTTGGCCCAGGCATTTGGGAGACGTGCTAGCAGCAAAGGGCACAGGGCCATGCCCGCAATTCCTGGTGTGCATACAGTCGGCGTCTGTCAGATTGATTTTATGGCGACTTTTTCTTTTTTTGCAGTGTTGTATTAGTTTCTGGTGTACAGCAAAGTGATTCAGTTTCAGTTCAGTTCAGTTGCTCAGTTGTGTCCGACTCTTTACAGCCCCATGGACTGCAGCATGCCGGGCCTCCCTGTCCATCACCAACCCCCAGAGCTTGCTCAAACTCAGATCCACTGAATCAGTGATGCCATCGAACCATCTCATCCTCTGTATCCCCTTCTCCTCCTGCCTTCAATCTTTGCCAGCATGAGAGTCTTTTCAAATGAGTCAGTTCTTTGCATCAAGCGGCCAAAGTTTTGGAGTTTCAGCTTCAGCATCAGTCCTTCCAATGAATATTCGGGGTTGATTTCCTTTAGGATTGACTAGTTTGATCTCCTTGCAGTCCAAGGGACTCTCAAGAGTCTTCTCCAACACCACAGTTCAAAAGCATCTGTTCTTTGGTGCTCAGCTTTCTTTATAGTCCAACTCTCACGTCTGTACATGACTACTGGAAAAACCATAGCTTTGACTAGATGGACCTTGGTCGGTAAAGTAATGTCTCTGCTTTTTAGTATGTTGTCTAGGTTGGTCATAGCTTTTCTTCCCAGGAGTAAGCGACTTTTTATTTCATGGCTGCAGTCACCATCTGCAGTGATTTTGGAGCCCAAGAAAATAAAATCTCTCACTGTTTCCCCATCTATTTGCCACAAAGTGATGGGACTGGATGCCGTGATCTTAGTTCTCTGAATGCTGAGTTTTAAGCCAGCTTTTTCAGTCTCCTCTTTCACCTTCATCAAGAGGCTGTTTCGTTCCTCTTCACTTTCTGCCAGAAGTGTGTCCTCTGTGTATCTGAGGTTATTGATATTTCTCCTGGAAATCTTGATTCCAGTTTGTGCTTCATCCAGCCCAGCATCTCACATGATGTACTCGTCATAGAAATTAAATATGCAGGATGACAGTATACAGCCTTGACGTACTCCTTTCCAAATTTGGACCAGTCTGTTGTTCCATGTCTGGTTCTAACTGTTGCTTTTTGACCTGCATACAGATTTCTCAGGAGGCAGGTTGGGTGGCCTGGTATTCCCATCTCTTGAAGAATTTTCCACAGTTTGTTGTGATCTACACAGTCAAAGGCTTTGGCGTAATCAATAAAGCAGAAGTAGATGGTTTTCTGGAAGTCTCTTGCTTTTTCTATGATCCAGTGGATGTTGGCAATTTGATCTCTGGTTCCTCTTGCTTTTCTAAATCCAGCTTGAACATCTGGCAATTCATGGTTCACGTACTGTTGAAGCCTGGCTTGGAGAATTTTGAGCATTACTTTGCGAGCATTTGAGATGAGTGCAATTGTGCAGTAGTTTGAACATTTTGGGGCATTACCTTTCTCTGGGATTGGAATGAAAAGTGACCTTGAAAACTGACCTTTTCCAGTCCAGTGACCACTGCTGAGTTTTCCACATTTGCTGGCGTATTGAGTGTAGCACTTTCACAGGATCATTTTTTAGGATTTGAAAAAGCTCAACTGGAATTCCATCATCTCCACTAGCTTTGTTCATGGTGATGCTTCCTAAGGCCCACTTGACTTCACATTCCAGGATGTCTGGCTCTAGGTGAATGATCACACCATTGTGGTTATCTGGATGATGAAGATCTTTTTTGTATAGCACAGGAATACAATTTATATATAGATGCAGTTTATAAACATACATATGTTTCCCAGGTGGTGCTAGTAGTAAAGAAGCTGCCTGCAAGTCAGGAGATGTGAGAGGTGCAGGTTTGATCCCTGGGCTGGAAAGATCCCCCAGAGAGGGGCATGGCAACCCACTCCAGTGTTTTTGCCTGGAGAATCCCACGGACGAAGGAGCCTGGCAGACTACAGTCCACGGAGTCCCAAAGTATTGACATGATGGAGATACAACCAGTCCATTCTGAAGGAGATCAGCCTTGGGATTTCTTTGGAAGGAGTGATGCTAAAGCTGAAACTCCTGTACTTTGGCCACCTCATGCGAAGAGTTGACTCATTGGAAAAGACTCTGATGCTGGGAGGGATTGGAGGCAGGAGGAGAAGGGGACGACCGAGGATGAGATGGCTGGATGGCATCACGGACTCGATGGACGTGAGTCTGAGTGAACTCCGGCAGTTGGTGATGGACAGGGAGGCCTGGCGTGCTGCGATTCATGGGGTCGCAAAGAGTCGGACATGACTGAGCAACTGAACTGAACTGAACTGAAGTGATTTAGCACAGCACAGAACATGTACGTGTGTATGTTTCTGTAATGTATATATGTAACATATATGTTATATATATATATAACACAGATACTCTTTTCAGGTTATTTTTACATGGTAGGTTATTACCAGATATTGAATATAATTCCCTGTGCTATCCAGTCAGTCCTTGTTGTTTATTTTATATATAGCAGTGTATATCTGTTCATCTTAACCTCCTAATTTATCAT
>SJYX01019490.1:676298-687852 GCA_006410675.1 Oreotragus oreotragus
GAGCACTCATCACACCCCACCTCACAGAGGTAAAAGCCACACAAATACAAGGTCAGTTGCAAAGCCATCACCACCCAACCACTTTCACCAGCTCCTTCTATTTCCAACTTCTCTGCCGTGCCCCTGCTCACACTGGAGACGGTTCTGGAAATGAGGGCTCAGCGGTCTCTCCAGCTGGTGGCCTTCCTCCCAGTCAGCGGTATGACGAGGATGTACCCAGAAAAGCAACCACATGCTAACCCCAGACGGCGTCGCCTGTGTCCCTCGGGGCAGCTATCTCGTGGCCATCTTGGGGAGCGCAGGGAGTTCTGTGGGGGTCTGGGCAGCACCCCTAAACCCACCCAGGTCTGCCCACATCCCCTGGGGCAGCTGGTGGACAGAGCCCGAGTCCTGTGGTGGGCAGTGATGATGCTGGGGGTTGCGGGCCCAGGGTTGGCACCGGCTCTGTTCCTGGCTCTGCGGGGCATCCGCCCAAGGGTGTTCAGTGGGAGCCTCAGCACTTCCATCACAATGACACCCCACGCATTCCCTAACCTGCGGAAGAGTCGTACATTCCCCACAAAGATGTGGCCTGGCTTGTCAGGGTTTTGAGGCCCACAGTGGTGCGAAGGACAAGTGCCCAGAATCACCTCCAATTGGCCAGTCAGAAACAGTAAGGACCCGCTGATGCAGACAAGAAACGCCTTCCTTTCTAATTCAGTGGTCACACTGGCACCTAAAGCAACACATTCCTGCATACAGGATAACTGCTCCTGGTTCTGCATCTCAAAGGTGCCCTGAGGTTACCTGTATCCGGATGCACTGCTCCCAGGTGGGGGCCACCATCACAGTTTCCGGCCCACCGAGATCACTGGGCTCATCTGGCCAGCGCCCAACAGCCTGCGGGCACCGTGCGCCAGGGCAGAGGCTCGGGGGACCCTTCGGGCTAATGTGATGGGGGATGTCAGGCAGCACTGCGCCTCCACGCCCCAGGCCCTTCCCACAGCCCTGCGACAGCCCAGCTCCATTATTGGCTCGCCTAATTAGGGAAATGAAATGAAAGTAATCAAAGTCACAGGAAATCCCTCCATAAGCTGTCACTGCTGGGTCCCCACTCGCTCATTTGGGTGCCGTGCCTTTGTGAATGTCAAGGAGCTGAAGAGCAGGCCAGGAGCCGGACAGGCAGGCCAGGCCATGCTGACCACAGCTGCCTGACCCTTGCAGACCAAGAGCCCGGACTCTTCCGTGGGAGCCCCCTATCGGGCTCGGGGGGGGCACTCCCCAGGGACCAGGACCCTGGGGAGGACATCCCTGCCCCACAGCACCCAGTGCCCGAGCGGTCACTCCACCTGGTCCCCTGAGCCCCACAAGGACAGGGATGAGCCTGGCATCTGGCATGTTGAGTTAGGAGGGTCCCTCACCCTAAACAGAACCACCCCTCCAGGGAGGTGCAACTCATCCACCTCCCCGGGGCCCCACCAGGGCAGGGTTCAGCATCTCAGACCCCAGGGAAACAGCCTCAGTCCAGCTCTGCCCTGCCCACCTCTGCTGCCTCCTCCCACCTTTCCCCCTCCCTACTGGGAGGGGGTCAACTCCTAAAATATCGGCAGATGCTACCGACCTTCCTCCACCACATTCCAGGTGATCCTGGACCAGCAGGGCATGTCACAGCCCCTTAGGACCACCTTCCAGGCCTCATCTCAAGGATGGGACAGGCTCTCTGCTCGGACAGGGTGTGGTGGGGAGGGGAGTCTGGTCTGTTTGCTCAGCAGAGAGGACACTATAGGGAGGGAGACCCACAGGAGCCCAGGTGAACAGGTGACCTGGGGGCCGCTTTCCTCGAAGCACCCTGCAGGAGGGGCGTGGACGGTAGAAAGGGGCACTGAAACAGCAAGGCAGAGTTCTGGGGGTGGCAGGGGCCCCCAGGCTCACCCACCTCCGGAGCTCCTTCCCCACCTGTGAGGGGATGGGTCTGGAGGTGCTCCCTAGACTTAGGGCAGCTCCTCCCCAGCGTCCAGAGGTCCGCTACCGTAGCCCAGCCTGGTCTGGCGGCGGTGGCTAGGGGCGACAGAGGGCGGGGTCCAGGGCGGGGGCGCGCCGGACCGCTGGGGGCGCGGCTGAGCCGCCAGACCGCCGGGCTGTTGACTGTCTCCAGGGAAACGGACCCGCCCTCTCGACCCCGGCGCCTCTGAGAGTCCAGATCCGCGGACCCTCCGCCGGAGCCGCGTCCCCCGCCCCTGCTCCTGGCCGCCCCCAAATCTGAGTGGCTAGCCTTTTCCTTCTCCGCGCACCCCGCACAGCCTTGGAGCACAGGCGAGTGTGAGCGCGTGTGCACGTTGGGAGCCACCTGCGTGTGTGCCGTGTGTGTGAATATGCATGTGAGTGCGTGCGTGTGTGCACACGGGCTTGTGTCTATGTCTCGGTGTGTGTCAGAGAGCAAACATTAGGTGGGGGGGCTTGTTTGCAGGCACTTGGGAACCAGGAGAGAAATCCCCAGCCAGTGAGCCATTCTTCAGGTGGGAAGGTCTGGTGGCAGAGAGAGGCTTTCTGCAGGATTGGTCCTGGAACTGACCTCAAGAACTGTACCCCTCACCAGCGTGGCTCCCCACCCCACCCAAGAGATGGCCAAGTGCCCTTCACCACCCCAGCCCTACCTGCACCACCCCCTCCCCCTACCTTGCTCAGTTGTGGGAGGTGGGCAGGGCGGTGGTCCTGAGGCTGGGAGGTCAGTGGAAACTCAGAGCCCTGAGAAGGCGTACGGGATGCCCGTGTGGCCCAGATTGGCACTGGGAGGGCCCACCTTCCTGAGCGGCTCTGTGCTAGGAGGGGCAGCAGTTGGAGTGAGGGTCAGAGGTCCCTGACCCCTCAGGTTGCCCGATTCCTCCCCATGTGGATACTCAGAAGTCAGATGTCCATTGTTGATCACTGAACAGGGTCATGGCCCCCTCTGCAGAGGAGAAAATTCAGGCCTGGAGGCAAACAGCGAGTGTGGGCCTGGCCTGGGAGGTGTGCCCCAGCCGAGTGGAGACGCCTGCAGGCAGGCACCCCAGACACCCCTTGGTGGCTGAATTCACCCTGTCTTCATTCGGGGGCTCCACGCTGACCCTGACTGAGGTCTCAGTGGGAAGGGGTAGGGGGCAGCCCTGAAGCAGGACGGGGGTCCCGTAGGCCAGGTGGGCCACCTATGCACTAACCATACGCCCCCTCCAGGTGCTGTGAGGATGGACGCGGGCCCACCGGAGGTGCGGGCGTGATGTCGGCCCAGGAGCTCGTGGCCTGCCTCTGCCGAGAGGGTGACCAGCACCTGGCCCTGGGGGAGACCCCGCTGGCCACCGCCTTCTATCTGGCTGCCTTCAGCTGCCACGCTCCCTCGGCCCTGCGGAGCGTCCGAGCCGCCCTGCCCGAGACCCGGGGGTCATCTGTGGTGGCCACCCTAGAGGCCTGGTGCCGAGGTGACAGCCAGATCCCAGCCATCCACGGGGACGGCATGGCAGTGGACTCCCTGACAGGGACCCTGGCCTGCGCCTTCCTGGCCACCCTCTGCCCCGACCACCCCGTTGCGGCCCTGCACTCCCTGGCTGGACTGCTGGCACACGGGCAACATGGGGAAGTGGTGCGGCGCTGCGGGGTCCTGCTGGACACCCACTCCCAGCAGAGCCTGGAGTTGCGGCTGACCCGCGCCCTGGCCTGGGTCCTGTCCAGAACACAGGTGCACACCGGGGTGGCTGACTACCTCCAGGCCTTCGTGGAGAGCGCCGACCGGACCGTGGCCTTCATTCACACGCATCAGCAGCCCTACCTCCCTGCTCTGGTCAGAGCCCTCCAGGACTACATCTCAGAGCATCAGGAGGCTGGGGACGGTGCCAGCCAACAGGTGACCAACTGCCAGGGACTCCTTGTAGCCCTGGACCCTGAGGGCATCTGGAGCATCACCCTGTCGCCTGAAGCCCTGCTCCAGCATGGCAGGTATGAGGACTGCCGGGCAGCCTGCAGCCGGGCCCTGGAGGCCACCCCAGCGGGCTGCAGACCCCAAGGTAGGCATGCCCTCCACACCCACCAAGGGCCAGGTCAAAAGTTGCTCCTGCTGTCGCTTCACTGCTTGGTTAAGTCTTGCTTATGGGGGTGGGGGTTGTGCTGGCGTTGGGGACACCACAGTGACAAAACGGACAGGCCCCTGACCTTACAGAGCACCAAGAAAAGAAAACTTGTGCTTTGAGAAAGCACTGTGCAACTATGCAAGGGGCTGTTTTAGTCTGCTAGTCAGGGAAGGCTTCTTGGAGGAGGCATCATTTGAGCTGAGACTGAAGGATTGGCAGCAGAAACAGGATGTGAGAAAAAACTTGGGGTGTCCATGCCACTGAATGGATCCAGCATGGCTGGCAGGGAGTGGTGGGTGGGGGCAGAGGGCAACAGAAAGCTCTAAAGGCAGTAGCCGTGGCTAAGCCCTCTGGCTGAGGACTTTGGATTTTCTCCTCAGAGCAGCAAGAAGTCAGGGAGGTTTTAAACTGGAGTGAGGTGCTCTGAGTTGCATTTTTCAAGTCTCTGTCTGCTGTGCACAGAACATGCCCTGGGGGCCGGACTGAGAAGAGAAACTGCCAGAGGCTGGATGCGGTCCAGGTCTGAGTTATCACTGAGACAGAAATGATAAGACTGGCCGGATGTAGTGATGGGGCGGGGCGGGGGGCAGTGCAGAGGGAAGGATCTTTAAGAGTTCACCTTCAGCAGCTGGATGGCAGAGTACAGAGAATAGCAGACAGGAAAGGGGGCCTCAAGGGATGGAGACACCCCCAGTTTGAGATGCTGCTCCTGCCCGGAAGTAGTGGGGCCATGGTTGGGAGCACCCGGGAGCCACACACCAGCCTGCCATCCCACTCCCAACTCCCTGCCACCCGCTGGCCTCCCTGTGCACATGTGGGGGTGGTGGTCGTACCCACTTCTGAAGGTTCCTGGGAAGATTCAGTGAAATTGTGTATCAAACGCTGAAAATGGTGTCACCACTAAGTGCTCTCCAATCACCCACTAAATTCTTCCAAAATGTTCCTTGAGTCCATCAGTTGGATGTGTAGTTAGACAGCTGGACACATGAGCCTTGAGATCCCGAGGTCATGGTCTCAAGGTGTTTGGGGGTCATCCACACTAGGAAGAGATTGATGGTCATGGTCCAGATCGGGAGAGCCCCCAGAACAGAGTGGGGCAGCTGGACACCTAGAGACAGGGGCCAGGAGCTGCCTCTCAGTGAGCGGACCCTTTGCTCAGGTGTGAGAAGCATAGCGCTGCTGGAAGCTGGCTGCAGGCATAGCCACTCCGCCGATGGGGCCAGCAAGGGCGCACAGAGAGTTCACAGAGGCTGGAATGTGGCCCTCCCGTGCTCCTAACTAGCCACCCACAAAAGAGGACCCAGCAAACGGGACAGGAGGACAAGAAGAAGGAGGGAACTCGGGAGCCCGCAGGGTGATGACACCTGCGTTTATGAGACAAAGAGCTGCCTCTGCCAAATCCATGCAGAGGGGGCGGGGCATGTCTGTCCAGTGTGCCTGCGAGGCTCCTGGTGATGCCAAGGTGAGACGGGAACAAGACAGGACTGAAAAGTGAGCAGATTTCTTTCTAGGAATATGCCAGAGCAGACACCCTGCAGTCCTCGTACTATCAATGACCTAAAAATGCTCAACAGAGTCACAACAGAATCCTGAGTAGGAGGCCCTTGGTGCCCAAAGCACAAACACACAGTGGCTTGTGAGCTGGGGTCGTTCAGCAGCTCCCGGGATAAGGAGCAGGTCTTTCACTTTAATGGCCAGTAGAGCCCCTGCAGGTGCCTCAGTGGGCACCTGAGGCATTGCCTCCTCTGCAATGCAGAAGATTCAGGTTCGACCCCTGGGTCAGGAAGACCCTTTGGAGGAGTGCATGGCAACCCACTCCAGTATTCTTGACTGGAGCATTCCATGGACAGAGGAGCCTGGCAGGCTATAGTCCATGGAGCCACAAAGAGTTGGACAGAGTGAGTGACTAAACAAAGAGGAGTTCAGAGGAACCTCTGATTTACAGCCAGTTGGTCAGAAGAACCAGTGACAACCTGGATGTACTGGTGTTCCCTTGTGGCTCATCAGTCAAGAATCCGCCTGCAGTGCAGAGATCTGGATTCAGTCCCTGAGCTGGGAAAACCCCCTGAAGAAGGAAATGACAACCCACTCCAGTATTCTTGCCTGGAAAATCCGACGGACAGAGGAACCTGGCAGGCTATAGTCTACTGGGTTGCGAACATTTGGACATGACTGAAGCAACTGAGCACAAAAAGATAGAGCCCCTACAGAAATCCACAACCTCCAATGGGCCGCAGCCTCAAAGAACATGTTCTAGAAAAACTCTGCTCCCCACCCCCTAGAGACGGCAGGAAGCTGTCTGTCCTGCCTGGGCTCTGACATGGACAGGAGAACCTTCCCTACAATCACCACCTTAATTAGCCCAAAATCACTTCCGTCACTGGGAGCCACCTTATCACACCTGCACAACCATGGCTTACTATGTGAATGAATACATTTTGCTATAACAGACTTTTTACAAATGTAGATTCCTATAACAAATGCATTCTATTTTCAAGGCTACTTATCCAAAGTCCCTGGAAACACTGAACAAAGTCTTTCATATTTGGGAATATCCTCAGTCCTTCTTAGTAGGTGGAGATACAGGGAATAGTAGTGCTGGAGAAGACTCTTGAGAGTCCCTTGGACTGCAAGGAGATCAAACCAGTCAATCCTAAAGGAAATCAATCCTGAATATTCATTGGAAGGACTGATACTGAAGCTGAAGCTCCAATACTATGGCCACCTGATATGAAGAGCCGACTCATTGGAAAAGACCCTAATGCTGGGAAAGATTGAGGGCAGGAGGAGACAGGGGCAACAGAGGATGAGATGGTTGGATGGCATCACCAAGTCAATGGACATGAATCTGAGCAAACTCTGGGAGAGAGTGAAGGACAGGAGAGCCTGGCATGCTGCAGTCCATGGGGTCGCGAAGAGCTGGACAAGGCTTAGCAACTGAGCAACAGCCACAGTACAGACACTCGGCACATGAGGGCAAGACACAGAGCAAGAGTCACGTCTCCCAGGGGCTGAACCTCCCTGGCTGCTTATCTTTGGAAAGTCCTCGGCAGCCGTCTCCCGTTTGTTCAAGATTCCTCACTAACTACTGGGGTAGGTGAGAGACATAGCCATGCTTCACCCAGCATGGAAGCAGAGCTGGCTTGGCCTTGAGATTAGCTGGGACCAGCAGAAAACAGTGGAAGTGATGCTGTGTGGTTCTGGAAGCCAGGCTCCATCTCCATCCTCCTGGAACCTCCCCAGTGCCATGCACGGAAGGTAACTAGTGAATCACGAAGGCACACACCAGGAGGGAGGCTCAGCCCATGGCCAACACCAAAACCCCGGACATGTGAGTGAGGCCACCTTACACCTGCCTGCCCAGTCAAGCCACCAGATGGCTTCAGCCACAGAAGTGATCCCCGACAAGACCAACAGAACTGCCAGTTCAGCCCAAATTGAAGAAGAATCATGGCAAATAGAAAACAATTGTTGCTTTAAGTCACTAGGTTTTGTGGCAACTTGTTACACAGCAACAGTACCCAAAATTTGTTACACAGCAACAACCTACCAAAATATCACACTTAATGGTGATATTTTAGAACCAAGACTGTGGTGGCTGCCCACTCCCCCATTTATACATCCCTGCACTAGAGATGCTAGCCAATGCAATAAGGGGAAATAATAAGTCTAGAAAGAAAGAGATAAAGCAACCATTATTTCAGGCAATATGATTAGCTATGTAGAAACCCCAATAGAACAACAAAAATGTATTAGATATAGGAGTAGAATTTAACAGGAGATACAAAAAGTGTTTATGTTTACAGACACCAGCAATGAATAGGAGCTTAATGGTTTTAAAGTGCACCTTTTACTGTAGCATAAGAAAACAATTTATTTCAATGAGTCATATGACTTTATGGCTGTCTCTTATACACATCTAGATGTGTATAAGAGACAGGCACAGAACATGTACGTGTGTATGTTTGTGTGATGTATATATGTAACATATATGTTATATATATATAACACAGATACTCTTTTCAGGTTATTTTTACATGGTAGGTTATTACCAGATATTGAATATAATTCCCTGTGCTATCCAGTCAGTCCTTGTTGTTTATTTTATATATAGCAGTGTATATCTGTTCATCTTAACCTCCTAATTTATCATTCCTTCCCCCCAATTTTATGGTGACTTTAAATTACAATTCTCATTGCATTTTTATTTGGCTAAGTTGCATATGTACCAGAGTCATCTGCTTTCCCCGTAAAAATACTGGATAAACATTGATGCAGAATCCAGGAGGTCAAACAGTTTGACGTGCCAGCATCATCAAATAAGCAGCACTCCAGCTGGCGCAACCCAAGTCTGAGCTGTTGGGACGTTCTTCCTTAATTGTGCCATCTGTGGTTGGGATGCCAGCCCTCCGCTGGAGGGAGCAGAGGCTGCAGGGAAGCCTTGCCTCTGCGGAGGCTGAGTGGCGAGTCTGGGCGGCCCTCCTCGGCCCGTCTGGTGCAGGCCCTTGCCTCCCTGCTGCGGGGCAGCGCCTTCTCCAGGAGAGCTGTGTTGTTTTTTTCAGTCACTAAGTCTGTCTGCCTCTTTGTGACCCCATGGACTGCAGCATGCCAGGAGAGCTTTACCCAGAGCAACTAAAGAGAAAGTGACTTCCTTTGAGCAAAGGGACTAAGACAGAATAAAGTTTCCTGACAGTGCCTAGATGCTGTTTTATAGTCTTCCAGTTTAGCAAAATCCCAGGTTCCTGAGCTGCCATCGTATGCCTCTGATCGTGCTGTCTCCTCCTCCTCATGTGAATTGTGTGCACGATGGTTCATTTGGGGACAATTGGAGAATAGATCCCCATGCTGGATATCTATGAGAAGATTGCCTCTGCCCTGCTCATCCCAGAAGGGCATCTCTGTTTTAGGGCCAGTCTGGTGTGGGCTGGGCAATCAAATGAAGGAGACATTATCTTTTCTTCTTCTTCATAGCCACTGGCTCCTGGGGCAGATAAACCTCAGGACAGACACACAGGGAACTGGGTTGTTGTTGAAAACAGGCAAGGACTGGGGCAGGCTGTTAAATAGCTGTGGGTTTTTCTTCCCATTTGGTGAAGCTGGAAGCATGGTTTAATCACAGTGGGGGAAGGTCAGAGATCGGATGGAGACTCAAGTTCATATGTAACTGTTAACAAAGATGATCACATTTGTCACCATAACATCTTTCTTTCTTTGATGCTTCTTCCGCCTTGAGAGCACTGTCACAGAACACCTTAAGTTCCTTCTAGCAACTTTGTTGGTAGGCCGCACACGTTGGCATTTACAGATGAGGGAAATAAGTTTTTCTCAGTATCACACTGTCAATCATTATGTAACTGGTAAGAATTTATGTAACACGTTGAGATAGTGGGCTAATATTTTTAGCCCAATGTGATCACAGCAGAAAAGCTTGTTGTCTGAGTCAACAGGGTTCATTGAGAGATGGGTGGTCTCACAGCTGACACTCCCTTCAAGCTACACGCAGCCCTGGGACCTTCCCCGTGGCTTCTGTGGCTTGGCTCTTAGGGTATTTGGCCCCAGCCAGGCTTATCCCAGCCCCTCAGAAATTCTGTCCGACTGGGATGCTGGTGGAATCCAGGAGTGCATCCCTACCACTAGGGATGCTTGGTACCACCTCTCCACCTTTGCCATCTCCTCCTTCCCAGCCTTAGGAAATCCACTCTCACCCTAGGGAGTCTGATTCTTTTGCTTCAACTCCAAGCATTCCCTCTCTCTTTTCTCTCCCTTTAGGGGTTAGAAGAGCTTCTCCTCCTGCCCCTAGGCCCTTCTCCACCACAGTGAAATAAGACAGACATCGATACATTATTACAGTATTCTCCCATCATGAGTAAAGGTTTTTCAGTTCAGTTCAGTTCAGTCGCTCAGTCGTGTCCGACTCTTTGTGACCCCATGAATTGCAGCACCCCAGGCCTCCCTGTCCATCACCAACTCCCGGAGTTCACCCAAACTCATGTCCATCGAGTCAGTGATGCCATCTAGCCATCTCATCCTCTGTCGTCCCCTTTTCCTCCTGCCCCCTATCCCTCCCAGCATCAGAGTCTTTTCCAATGAGTCAACACTTCGCATGAGGTGGCCAAAGTACTGGAGTTTCAGCTTTAGCATCAGTCCTTCCAGNGCTGCAGCCCTGGGGGATAAGAAAGCTGGGTCCCAGCAGGAGGGGAATAAAATGAACGTTTACCCAGAACTTGGCTCGCATCAGGCCTGGCCTTAATCCACTCAGTGGTGACTAAGTAGCCTTTTAGGTGGGCTTGTGAAGAACCCACCCAGACGGTGACTGTCACCTCTTTCTTTTGTCCCCTCGTTTCCTGTTCCTGGAGGGCTGACTTCTAGCTTCCTCGTGTGGTTAGGTTTTACTCATCCTTTCAAGTTTCCTGGGTTCCGCCTTGATGATGAAATCTTCTATGAGCCCCCCTGGTTGGAGTGAATTGCAGTCTTTTCAGCAATCTCACAAGACCTATATCGAGACCACTTATTTAGTATTTATGACTCTGTAAAGCAAAGCGTAATGAGACACAGGAATTCAATAGACTAGGGCCTGTGTGAAGCAGTTCCTCTGTTTGTTGTATGAAAGAATGAGATTGGCACCATTCAAGAGCTCGTCTTATTAAGGAAACAGTATTTTCCATTGAAGGGGGTGACTCAGGATGGTGGGGGGACAGTCAGTGCTCCCCTCAGTGTTCCTGTAGTTGGCCCAGGAGATTCAGGGACAGTCTTTGTAGAAGAGTGAGATAAGCAGGGTTGGGATGGGACAACTAGTCCAAACAGCCCACATGGAAAATAAGCATTATGCCCACTTGGTGATCATTCAGCCCCTGCCTCAGTGTACCCAATGCTGGTGAAAGCAAGGGCGGACTGCTCATCAGGAGTCACCACTTTGCTCTTCCCACTGATTACTCATTCTGTACCAGACAAGATGGGTTAAATGATGCTATGGTAAGAAACAGCTCCCAAATATCAGTAGCATAGAATGCAGCGCAGTGGCTAAGACTGCAGGTGGACTGGAATCCTGATCAGGGAACTAAGATCCTGCATGCTGCCTGGCTTGGCCAAACAAACCAACCAGACAACCATAAAAAGCGAAACAAAACACCCAACATCAACAAAAACACAAACCAAACCAAACCCTCCAAACCACATTTCTTTCTTGTTCATGCTGGGTGTCCATCCCCAGCTGCCCCAGCACCTCCCTCCTCACTTATGGCTTCAGGACGATGGAGGACCCTCCACCCTAGGTGTGCTTTGCTGTGTCATAGGGGAGAGAAAGAGACCCTGGAGCGCTTTGTCTTGGCTGGTAAATCCTCCAGCCGATTCTGCTCACAGCGCTTCGGCCCCACCCAGTGACATCTTAAGGGCAGATTCAGGAAGTGTGAGGGGCAGGGAGGGGGTGGGGAGTGGAGGCTGTCTCTTATACAAATCTAGATCTGTATAAGAGACAGACC
>SJYX01019490.1:689683-720510 GCA_006410675.1 Oreotragus oreotragus
AGGGGAGCTGGGATGGGGTGAGGGGGTGGGGGGCAGCAGTAACACCCACTGGGCAGGCCCGAGCACGTGGCCTGGCGGAGGTTCACTGGGTCCAGGAGGAACAGTCCTCGCCACAGAACAGGGGCCTCCTGGGGAAGCAGGAGAAAAGCAATGCGTGGACATGAAGGGCACCGTTGCTGTCCCACCTGCAAGGGTGCTGCTCAGTGTTAGGCAGAGGCAGCCGGGAGAAGCCACCCCAAGAGCAGCATGGATTCTCAGCTTTTATCCCCTGTGGACCCAGGTGGCCTCCATTAAGCAGTTTTCCTCGGTGTGGTGACAGTGATGAATCCTCCCTGCTCAGAAGGTTGCAGCTTCCACTATAAATCAAGCTCCGGAGAGAGAAGCAGTGATGGTGATGAATAGGGGGACCTGTAATCAGTCGGAGATTTGTCACTGGAGCTGCAGACGGGGATGATCCAGGCCCGCAATGGCTGTCTCTTAACATGTTAATTACCCCGGCATAAGTGTCTGAAATTGATGATTAAAAAATGAAGAGATGTAAGTAGTAGAGGTCACAGCCACTGGCCCCTGGAGCTGGCAGGCTGAGAACTGGAGAAGGGAGGAGGGGGATTTTCTCTTTAAGCAGGAGGAGGTGAGGAGGTGCCTTGGCTGGGCACAGATGGGGTTGGTAGAGATGGCTGCAAGGTCCTGGGAGGAGAAATGATGGGACATACCCCCTCCTACCAGGTGTCCAGGCTCATAGGGGCTGGCTGTGCCCAGTTCCCCCACTGAGGTCACTGCTAGCTCTTGTATGTTGATTCTAGGATTACTGCCTAGAGAATTGTAAGATGTGGGTCAATGCAGTTCATTCTTTACTGGACTTGAGCTGAAAGAAGATGCCACTTAGTTACAAAAGGCATTTCTTCCACGTGTGCCTCTGCATGTATTTATTTCAAATGTGTGTCCCTCACTGTATCTGTCATCTGGGGCACATGGATAATCTGACTAAAGTGAGAGACGAAAGAGACCGAGGTCGTGCTCTTTCCCCGAGATGGGACAGTTAGAGGCAGTTTGTTTCCCATCCAGAGGAATTTTGCTTTGTGGCCACAGGCTGCATCCCTGATGCCAGCCAGCCTTGCTCCAGCCATGCGCGCGTGGTCAGTTCAATTGATTTTGTCAGATACTTGCTAAGTCTCTACTAAGTGTAAAAAAGCACTTTGCAAATGGATATGAGAAAAGAATAGAAAATAGAGTATGGCCAGGACAGTTTATAGACTTGTGGAGTAGAGATCTAGGTGTGTTGAGAGGTGGGAGGAAGGTTATGACTCCATCATAGACGTGGATAATCCCCCTGGGTGAGGGTCAGAAAGCATCCTGTGGGGCTGAGACCTTTAGGGTGGGGGGGCAGTGCAGTGCGATGGGCAGAGCTTCCATTAGAAAGTGGTGTTTGAGACAGGTCTTGAAGGATGGTTAGAATAGGCTAGCTGGACCAAAGCATTCATCATGGTCTAAACAATGCACAGACTAACCACCCCCAACCCTGACATAGATGTATACATTCATTAAATAATCATTCATTAAATATTTATTCCTCTATGAGTGAGAGATGGTACATTTATATCTCTGCTTTAGGGTTTCCTTGCTACTTGCCTGGGTACCAGATTTCTCTTTTATAGTCACTTTGATTTCTGTTTCAACTTTACTTGGTTCACAGTCGTTGAGCTCTTTTTACCATTTACACCAGTGTGGGTAGATTGGGGTTGGGAGGTTTAGTCTTCCTGCTGGTCACCTACCATCTGACCCTTCTTGATCTGGACCAAACTCTTTTCCCTCCGGAGGTTAAAGTTTCCCTCTTTTATCATTACACGTCGTTCCTCTCAGGTTCCTCTGGATCCATCCACTGTCAAGCAAAATGCCGTTTCCCCAGCTCTCCTTTATTTGAACTAAATAGCTGGATACAACTGAAGTGACTTAGGACGCGTGCACACATATTAATATTTGCTTTAGGTCTGTGAGTCTCTGTATGTGAATGCATAGGGGCTAGGAAAACTGGAGCAGTGCAGTTGTGGAATCACTGAAAACCCTATCAGTGTTTCTTCCAGTGTATCCTGCCCGGGGTCAGACATCACGGGGGCTGGATGGCCTCTTCTGCTCCCAGGGGGTCATCCATGGGTGACCATCTGAAGCAAGTGCCCTGTTCTGGTATGTAGTGTGCTGAGGGCCTCTGTCCATTTAGGGCTGGGTATAAAGCATGGCTCTGCTCACATAAAGAGGAGAACTTACCAGAGATGGCTGGGGGCAGTGACTCTGTGATGCTAGGTGGGGGTAGGGGCTGTGTGTCGTCAGCATGCTAGAGGCAGGGTCCAGGCAGACGTCAGCTGCTGTAGAGGCTGGCGTGACCTCTCCCCCTTCTCACTCAGGCCTGTGTCTCTGCTCCCTCTCCAGCTGGTGCTGCCAGAATACTCCATCCACAGCCTCTTCTGCGTCATGTTTCTGTGTGCCCAGGAGTGGCTCACCCTGGGCCTGAATGTCCCTCTACTCTTCTATCACTTCTGGAGGTAAGTCTGCTTGGGACTGCTCCATCCTTCCCTTTCCTGCCCGGGCAGCCTGCCGTGTAGAGATGACACCCCCACATGGACCAGCCAGCTGTGCCTGCCTCTCACCCCTCCCCGGGAGACCCTTGCCCCAAAGCCTTCTCTGCAAGCTGCTCTCAGATAGCAGTCCAGTAAGTCCAGTGAGGGAAGGTCCTTCCTATAGATTCCACTAAGCGCAGCCTCAGCCCTCACAGATCAGTGTTAAAGGCAGCTATAGCATTATTCACAGTAGCCACAAAGTAGACAAAACCGAGGCTTCCCTGGTGGCTCAGCGATCTAGAATCCATCCGCCTGCCAATGCTGCAGACGTAAGAAATGTGGGTTTGATCCCTGGGTCAGGAAGATCCCCTGGAGAAGGAAATGGCAACCCACTCCAGTTTTCTTGCCTGGAAGACCCCGTGGACAGAGGAGTCTGGCTGGCTACAGTCCATGGGGTTGCAAAGAGTTAGACACAGCTTAGCAACTAAACGACAGCAACAACAAAGACACAACCCAAATGTCCATCAAAAGACGCATGAACAAACTAAATGTGACATATATCCTTACAGTGGAGTGTTACCAAGCAATAAAATCAGTAAAGTACCGATACATGCAACGCCACGGACAAGCCTGAAAATATTACAAGTGAAAGAAGGGACGTGAAAGTCGCTCAGTCATGTCCGACTCTTTGCGACCCCATGGGAATTCTCCAGGCCAGAATACTCTTTTCGACCTCGTGGAATTCTCCAGGAGTGGGCACCCTTTCCCTTCTCCGAGGGATCTTCCCAACCCAGGGACTGAACCCAGGTCTTCCACATTTGCAGGCGGATTCTTTACCAACTGAGCCACCAGGGAAGAAGCCAATCACAAAAAGTCGTTTATAAGAAATGTCCGAAATAGGCAGATCTATAGAGATGGAAGGTAGAGTGGGGATTGCCAGGGGCTGGGAGGGAGTGGGAGTGCGGAGTGACTGCTGATGGCTACACTGTTTTCTTTTGAAATCGATGAAAACGTTCTGAAATTAGATACTGGTGATGTTGTACAGTGCTGTGAGTAGATTAAAAACCACTGAATTGTGTACTTTTAAAAGGTGAATTTTTTGGCATATGAATTATATATTAATAAAAATAACCCACCTGCCAGATGGGCTGCATTTTCTGGGACAGTTCTGATTTTAAATGTTCTATTCCCTGCTAAGCCCATGTATCAGATCATATGATCTGGGCTTTTTGTAAAAGAGAATCACCATATGGGTATAGAAGGTGGGTTGGGGGTGGGGGAAGCGTATACCAAAGTAGTAAAAGATGCAATTGTGCAGATAAATGAGCCACACTTTTGGTGCCCCACAAACATTTAATCATTGTCATTATACCACACAGTATAGCCTGTGTTCAGTCACGTCTAGAACATTTACTCCTTCATTTAGCAAACATATGGAAGACATACTATAGGCCAGACATTGTGGGAGATTCCAAGATGAATGTAAAATATAATATTACCTTCAAGGAATATATACCCTAGTGGTGGAGGAAAAGATATTCTTACCAGGTGTATGAGGAGCATGGGTGGAATGTAGAGGAATGGAGGGGCAGCACTGGGGAATCTGGAAAAGCACATTCGAGGTTAAGGGACTAGCCTGTGCAAAGGCTCAGAGGTAAGAGAGCTCCTGGTGTTCTGGGGAGCAGCGGTTGTTCAGTGTGGTTGGCTGTGGGGTTCTGAGATGAAAGGGAGCAGAGATGGGGTTGACAGCTGGGGATCAGGTGTGGAGGGTCTGAGATGACTTCGTAGGAAGTTGGAAACATTTCTTCTGTAGGGAATGGCTCACTCTCAGGAGTTTTCCAGGAGGAAAATGACATTGCTGGATCCAATTTTTAGGATGATGACCCTGAAAGCAGTGGGAAGGCTGGGTAGGAGGGTGAAATTTTAGGGACGAAATCTATTTAGGAGGTTCTGTTGAAATTCCAGGTGGAAAGAATGAAGGCTTGTCTCAGGTAATGGAAGTTAGGATGGAGAGAAAAGAGGGGGAGAGGTCTGGAGAGGTAAACTGGACATAATTTGGCCAACAATTGGAAACAGGAAGTGAGGAAGAGGGGGTGGCCTGGGTGGCTAGGAGGTGACCAAGAGCAGGATGCAGGTTTAGGGAGGAATGAAGATGATTCAGTTACATACGAAAGTCCTTTTATGTAAAGGTAACCTACTAAAATCTGAATTTAAAGAGAAGTCAGATAGAAACATTATGGTGTTGAAATGGATTGCGTACCCACCCAGAGACTTTCCGTGTCTGCCTCCTCCAATATCCACAACAGAAGGATGGGTGGTACACACAGGTCACAAAAACTTACCAAGGTTAAGTCACAACCCAGCATCACTCAGCTGGGACATGGCAGGGCCATTTCTGCAGGGAACACAGTTCATGTCCTTGTCATCTGAGGGCTAGCTCTTCTCCCTCTAAAAGTCATTTATCCCAGAGTTCTTCAAACAGTGCATTGTTAATCCAGGGTATCAAAAGTGTGGTTTATTTACCAAAGTTTGGTTAGTGCACTGATTCTTAGGGCTATCACCCCTCCAACAGGGAGGGAGGGAGAGCCAGCCATGCCGTTCCACTTGGAACATTTCCGTGTATAAGGGACTGACTGCAATTTTCTTGCCAGTAGGAAGTTAGCCTTATGTTTTTGAATCCCTGACAGATCTAGCCTAGTTCTGGCAGTTTGTAAGTACCCAGAAAATGAAAGAAAAAGGATTGAGGAGGGGAAGTGTCCTTTACAAATCAGAGTCCTTGAACCCTCTCTCTTTCCTTTCTGCCCACCTCTCCTCTCCGAAGGTCCAGCCCAGCGATGTTCTAGGGTAGTTAAAGCCCCCTCTGCCTTAGTTCTCTCTTTGCTTAATTGCAAGTAGAACGGCAGTACTTTTGTTCAGCATCTGTTCTTTGAGTTTATTTGGACCCATCACTTCACACAGTTGTCACAACAGCCCTTTGGAGTAGGCAGTTTCAGCCCCATTTTACAGATGTGGAAGTTGGGTTCAGAGAGGTTAATGACTGACCCGAAGAAGCTCAGTCCCTGAGCCACTCAGCCACCCTGCCACCCTTGCCTCCACTTAATGATGTCACCTGGGAACAAGGCCACAGCAAAAGCAAATAGATTTTGAAATGTGTTCCCAGGAAGAGGAGCGGTGAGTGGCCTGGAGGGCTGTGAGCTGGCAGATGTCATTGAATCTGGCTTGTGATTTCCTCTCGGCACAGTGTAGATGACAGATAATGTCAGCGCAGTCCTCTGAAGGGGATGAAGAGGGAACTGAAATACCAGCTCCGGGAGTTGCTGCGTTACAGGGATGCTCTTCAAAGCAGTGTGATTAAGCCCATCACACCCCTTGCCTGGTCTTCTGTTTCCCTTGAGGACCACGGCGAGACCCAGCGCCTCACAGGAGCCATTAATTTGCACCCGGCTTCCTGATTCTCTCACCAGACTGATAAAAAAGCAGCTGCAGAGCGACTTCAGCCGCACTTTGTTCTCTGGCTTTGAATGAGGTGCTGGCTGAGACCCTGGGGGCAGTGTCTTTGTAAGGGCCAGACAGATGGACAGCCTCCGGGGCAGGACTCACCTCCTGCCTGACCACTTCCCGAGGTCTCACCCGGCACAGCCGGAGTCTCTCGCCTCCTGTGAGCACAGCTGGTTCACGCTGCGCCAAGGCGATGTTTTGAAGCTGACACCAAGTGTGCGTTTGCCCCTCCTCCCAGCGCTCTCTGGGTTTACCCCGTTTCCCTCTGAAGCAGCTCTCTCCATGCAGTGGCCAGTGTTCTTTTTATTGTTCTCGTCCTTCTCTCAAGGAGAAAATTACCTGTAAACTCCTCCACACTCAAGTGGGAATGTGATGTCCCTTCCAGAGTACCCGGGATTTTAAAAGAGGGTCTGGGAGGAGGATAAGCCAAAACGAATTAATGTTTAATCCAAAGTAATGAATATGTTGGTAGAATTGTGGTACAGCAACCCTTGGAGGCAGAGATGCAACTGACGTCCACACACACCTGTGCCCCTAGTGATGCCCAGATCTGTACACATAGCAGACACCCCCCCACCTGCCCACAACACAGACGACCCCTCACCCACCCACATCCCTGGAGAAAGGAGGCTCTTCCCGGTACCTCCCACGTGACACGGTTTCCTTCAAGGAGAGCACCTGTGTGTGGGGCGAATGTGACGCTGGTGGATCTGCGTATTCGGGTGTTACCACCTGATGGAGGACAGTGGTTGAGCCACTGTTTAGTGATTCCTGGGCTGTATTTTGGGCAGTGATTCTGGCAGAATGCAGATGACTGCTTGGCAGCGATTCCTCAGAGGGAAGCCAGGCATCAGGAGGGCTCAGCCCGGATGACTTCCCATGTCCCTCCCAGGTCTCAGAGCCGATGATGGCGTGTCTGCTCTCCCTGCAGGTATTTCCACTGTCCAGCAGACAGCTCCGAGCTCGCCTATGACCCACCGGTGGTCATGAACGCAGACACCTTGAGTTACTGTCAGAAGGAGGCGTGGTGTAAGCTGGCCTTCTATCTCCTCTCCTTCTTCTACTACCTTTACTGGTGAGTTTCTGCTCCTCTTGGTGGATTTGACTCCTGTAGCAAGTGGAGGGGATATCAGGCCTTTGAGCATTGGAGTCCTGGCCTGTCAGGGAAGGTTGGAGTCATCTAACGGGACGGTTTCTGTATGAAGGAGAGGAAGGGGCAAAGGTCCTGCCTTGCCAGCTGACAGGTGCAGCCTTTGAGCTACACAGTGAAAACACATTCTGCCAACCCCTCTTAGGAGACTGTTGGTAAAGTGCACTTGGTTACTCCTCCGTAGGGCTCCCTGCCCCCAGCAGCTCCACAGCTCAGACAGTCAGGTCACCAGTGGCCGCAGATGCATAGCCTTATCGCCCCTTGCTCCCTAGTTTCATGTGAAAGCATTCGTGGGGACCAGAACAGAGACCCCCTGGGGCAGTCACGCTTCACAAATGGGCATTTGGGGTCCTTAAATGCTTATACTCACAATTCTCCCAATATTATGCAACACCACTCTAATTAAATAAAACATGCTGACTTTGTAATTCTGTTTGGAGAGTCTCCCCTCTTTTCACTTCACTTCGGAGTAGAACATCCTAATGAAGTGGGTAGCTATAAACAGACTGTCTTGTGGTTTGATACCCCCGAAGTGTCTTTTCTGAAAATGTCTCCTCCTCCTTCCTGTTCCTTTTTGGGCTTATCCCTGAGGTGTCTCACCTGTCATTTTGCTCTCCTGTCCCTATCTGCACCAGGCCACAATATTTCCAGGTACCCAGCACTATCCTCAAAGTGGTCTGGTCGGCAGTAGCTGGGCGAGGAAGAGGGGCCTGTCTTGGAGTTTGGGTTAGGCTGGGATAGGCGGAAAACAGCTGCATTTACCCAGTATTTACACAACCCAATCAAAAAGTGGGCAGAAAACCCAAACAGACATTTCTCCAAAGAAAACATACAGATGGCTAATAAACACATGAAAAGATGCTCAGCATCACTCATTATTAGAGAAATGCAAATCAAAAATATGATGAGGTGTCACCTCACACTGGTCAGAATGGCCATCACCGAAAATCTACAAACAATAAATGGTGCAGAAGGTGTGGAGAAAAGGAAACCCTCTTGCCTTGTTGGTGGGAATGTAAATTGATAAACCCACTATGGAGAACAGCATGGAGATTCCTTAAAAAACTAGCAATAAAACTATCACATGACCCAACAGTCCCACTATTGCACATATATACCCTGAGGAAACCATAACTGAAAGAAGCGCATGTACCCCAATGTTCATTGCAGCACTATTTACAGTAGCCAGGACATGGAAGCAACCTAGACGTCCATCAACAGATGAATGGATAAAGAAGTTGTGGTGTATATATATATATATATATATATATATATATACACAACAGAATATTACTCAGCCATGAAAAGGAATGCATTTGAGTTAGCTCTGATGAGGTGAATGAACCTGGAGCCTACTATACTGTGTGAAGTAGGTCAGAAAGAGAAAAACAAATGTTGTATATGAATGCATATATGTGGAATTTAGAAAGATGGTTCACATTTGCAGGGCGGCAATGGGGACACAGACATAGAATAGACTTGTGGACACAATGAGGGAAGGAGAGGGAGAGACGAAAGAGCAAAATTGAAACACGTACATTGTCGTGTATAAAATAGCCAGTGGGAATTTGCTATATGACACATGGAGCTCAAACCCAGTGCTCTCTGACAACCTCAAGGGGTGGCATGGGGTAGGAGGGGAGTTCAAAAGGGAGGGGACATGGAGAAGGAAATGGCAACCCACTCCGGTATTTTTGCCTAGAGCATCCCATGGACAGAGGAGCCTGGTGGGCTACGGTCCATAGGGTCACAAAGAGTCTGATACGACTGAAGTGACTGGGCGCGCACGCACATACATACACATACACACACACACACTTATAATAGAGCTCGTACCAGAGATATGTGACAAGGGGCTAGATGTGGCATCATTTGTATGCTGGCATATATCAACCTCCAATTAAAAATTTTTAAAAAGCCAAGCCATGCTTTGAGCTAAGAGCTTGATGTATATTGCCTAGTGTACGAGCTAAATGCTATCATTTCCCTCATGCTGACAGTGAGGAAACTGAGTCTGAGACATTAGGTCATTTTCCCTTGGTCACAGCTAGTAGTGACAAAGCTGGAAGTCCCTCTCAAGTTGAGTCCCAAAGACCGAGCTCTTAACTGGTGGCTCTTAGAAAATCTTTGTTGCTGTTGTTTAGTTGCTCACTTATGTTCGACGCTTTGCAACCCCATGGACTGCAGCACGCCAGGCTTCCCTGTCCTTCACCCTCTCCTGGTGTTTGCTCATACTTATGTCCATTGAGTCAATGATACCATCCAACCATCTCATCTTCTGTCACCCTTTTCTCCTCCTTCCCTCAATCTATCCTAGCATTAGGGTCTTTATCAACGAATTGGCTCTTCCCATCGGGTGGCCAAAGCATTGGAGCTTCAGCATCAGTCCTTCCAGTGAATATTCAGGGTTGGTTTCCTTTAGGGAAACCTTTAGAAAAGTCTTTATCGAAATGTGGTCTTTGGATCTTCTGCCTTAGGATCAGGGGGTGAGGAGGGTATGCTTTTTAACAGAGCAGATTCTTGGTCTCAGATCTGCTTATTCAGAACTGCAGGGCTATGCATCATCCTGGATATGCTGCTTGGTCCACCTCCTCTCCTCTCTGCATCCCCAGGGTCCAGAAGACTCAGAAGCACTGCATCTATAACTTCTGGAATATCTCAGCCCTGGAGATGATTCAGAATATTCTACCACATTATCTCTCTCTCTCTCTCTCTTTTTTTTTTTTACCACATTCTTGTTGGAGTCAAGGGTTGGTTCAGGCTCAGGGTGACACTTCTGTCCTCTTCCTGGATGGCGTGTCCTGGTACGCCTATTTCAATTTGCAAGGAACCTAAGGGCTCTGAAGCCTCTCTGGAGCTTTCCAAGGTGCCCAGCAGATTGGCCCAAGTGTCTTAATGAAAGCTGGCTCAGATTGCTTTTTATCTTGGGAAGCCTGCAGGAGGTGACTCAAGCTTTCATGGGCGTAGCGATTTGCTCACCTTGGGCTAACAGGGAGGTTAGGTTTCCTCACTGGAGTGTGCTCAGCTTCTTTGTGGGGCTGCGGGCAGTCCCTGCTGCTGAGTCATAGGCGAGGGGCCTGTCCCCAGAGGCAGTGTTGTCTCTCTTGAAAGCCAGCAGAACAAGGAAAGAACTTTCCCCCGATCCTGCCCTGTTCCCTGGGGATCCGCTTTAGTCTGGATGGCAGATCAAGCTTCCTCATTTCAGTTTTGTTGCAGTAACTGCTGGAACCTAAGGTGCTGGAGGGAGGAAGGCATAGGAGTCCTCATGACTTTGCTCTCTGTCTGCTGAGCTGTGGGGCAGTCCTGGGGCTCCTGCCTGTTAGATGGCTGTGATCATCCTGTAACTGACCATGTTCCAGACATTCTGTCTGACTGTCCTTTAGTTCAGTTTGGCTCTGCCTTTGTGTTACATTCGTTAATGACTTTGTGTCCAAAACAAAAGGAAAAACAACTGCTTCTCCCACCTCACTGTGACCCTGGGTGGCAATCAAAGTTCTGCCTTCTTTGTTGAATCTGACTTCTTGGTGCTCTTCAGAGCTCCTCACAGACCCTGTTTCTTGTACCGCAGGGGCTCCCAGCTCCTTAGATCCAGGGCTTGTGGTGAGCACAGGACTGTCAGCCCAGGCCACTCTCACAGGGACAGAAGGGGACCCACATGCACGGGGAGCTGCTTCTGAGTCGAGCACAATGATGGACTCGAGTGACAGCCACTGGGAACCCTGTAAAGGAGGGGGTTTGGATTTTACAGTTTGAGGTTCCCGATGGGTTCCGAACGACATCATGGAGATTAAGAAATATGTCAAAGGTCCTAACTGACAGTTAGCAGTTGACCCCAGAGCCGGACTCTGCCCCCTATGCCACATGAACCACCCCAGCATCCAGTGCCACCCCCTCCTCAGGTTGCCTTGTGGAGCGGGAAACCTTTGCAGGTTACATGGGATGGGAGTTGTGTGTGTGTTAAGTCACTTCCGTCGTGTCTGATTCTTTGCAAGCCTATGGACCGTAACCCACCAGGCCCCTCTATCCATGGGGATTCTCCAGGCAAGAATACTGGAGTGGGTTGCCATGTCCTCCTCCAGGAGGTCTTCCTAACCCAGGGGTCAAACCAGAGTCCCTTTCATCTCCTGCACTGGTAGGTGGATTCCTTACCACTAGCACCACCCAGGAAACCCCAGGATAGGGGCTACTTAATATTAATACTTTTTTTCTCGTTTGCTTTTCACTTCCCTTCTTTTCACAGCTATTTGTAAAGCCTCCTCAGACAGCCATTTTGCTTTTTTGCATTTCTTTTTCTTGGGGATGGTCTTGATCCCTGTCTCCTGTACAGTGTCACGAACCTCCATCCATAGTGCATCAGGCATTCTCTCTATCAGATCTAGTCCCTTAAATCTATTTCTCACTTCCACTGTATAATCATAAGGGGTTTGATTTAGGTCATACCTGAATGGTCTAGTGGTTTTCCCTACTTTCTTCAATTTCAGTCTGAATTTGGCAATAAGGAGTTCACAATCTGAGCCACAGTCAGCTCCTGGTCTTGTTTTTGCTGACTGTATAGAGCTTCTCCACCTTTGGCTGAAAAGGATCTAATCAATCTGATTTTGGTGTTGACCATCTGGTGGTGTTCATGTGTAGAGTCATCTTTTGTATTGTTGGAAGAGGGTGTTTGCTATGACCAGTGTGTTCTCTTGGCAGAACTCTATTAGCCTTTTCCCTGCTTCATTCTGTACTCCAAGGCCAAATTTGCCTGTTACTCCAGATGTTTCTTGACTTCCTACTTTTGCATTCCAGTCCCCTATAATGAAAAGGACATCTTTTTTGGGTGTTAGTTCTAGAAGATCTTGTAGATTCTAGGCTCCAAAATCATTGTAGATAGTGATTGCAGCCATGAAATTAAAAGACGCTCACTCCTTGGAAGGAAAGTTATGACCAACCTAGAGAGCATATTGAAAAGCAGAGACATTACTTTGTCAACAAAAGTCTGTCTAGTCAAGGCTATGGTTTTTCCAGTGGTCATGTATGGATGTGAGAGTTGAACTATAAAGAAAGCTGAGTGCCAAAGAATTGATACTTTTGAACTGTGGTGTTGGAGAAGACTCTTGAGAGTCCCTTGGACTGCAAGGAGATCCAACCAGTTCATCCTATAGGAAATCAGCNTCTCTCTCTCTCTCTCTTTTTTTTTTTTACCACATTCTTGTTGGAGTCAAGGGTTGGTTCAGGCTCAGGGTGACACTTCTGTCCTCTTCCTGGATGGCGTGTCCTGGTACGCCTATTTCAATTTGCAAGGAACCTAAGGGCTCTGAAGCCTCTCTGGAGCTTTCCAAGGTGCCCAGCAGATTGGCCCAAGTGTCTTAATGAAAGCTGGCTCAGATTGCTTTTTATCTTGGGAAGCCTGCAGGAGGTGACTCAAGCTTTCATGGGCTTAGCAATTTGCTCACCTTGGGCTAACAGGGAGGTTAGGTTTCCTCACTGGAGTGTGCTCAGCTTCTTTGTGGGGCTGCGGGCAGTCCCTGCTGCTGAGTCATAGGCGAGGGGCCTGTCCCCAGAGGCAGTGTTGTCTCTCTTGAAAGCCAGCAGAACAAGGAAAGAACTTTCCCCCGATCCTGCCCTGTTCCCTGGGGATCCGCTTTAGTCTGGATGGCAGATCAAGCTTCCTCATTTCAGTTTTGTTGCAGTAACTGCTGGAACCTAAGGTGCTGGAGGGAGGAAGGCATAGGAGTCCTCATGACTTTGCTCTCTGTCTGCTGAGCTGTGGGGCAGTCCTGGGGCTCCTGCCTGTTAGATGGCTGTGATCATCCTGTAACTGACCATGTTCCAGACATTCTGTCTGACTGTCCTTTAGTTCAGTTTGGCTCTGCCTTTGTGTTACATTCGTTAATGACTTTGTGTCCAAAACAAAAGGAAAAACAACTGCTTCTCCCACCTCACTGTGACCCTGGGTGGCAATCAAAGTTCTGCCTTCTTTGTTGAATCTGACTTCTTGGTGCTCTTCAGAGCTCCTCACAGACCCTGTTTCTTGTACCGCAGGGGCTCCCAGCTCCTTAGATCCAGGGCTTGTGGTGAGCACAGGACTGTCAGCCCAGGCCACTCTCACAGGGACAGAAGGGGACCCACATGCACGGGGAGCTGCTTCTGAGTCGAGCACAATGATGGACTCGAGTGACAGCCACTGGGAACCCTGTAAAGGAGGGGGTTTGGATTTTACAGTTTGAGGTTCCCGATGGGTTCCGAACGACATCATGGAGATTAAGAAATATGTCAAAGGTCCTAACTGACAGTTAGCAGTTGACCCCAGAGCCGGACTCTGCCCCCTATGCCACATGAACCACCCCAGCATCCAGTGCCACCCCCTCCTCAGGTTGCCTTGTGGAGCGGGAAACCTTTGCAGGTTACATGGGATGGGAGTTGTGTGTGTGTTAAGTCACTTCCGTCGTGTCTGATTCTTTGCAAGCCTATGGACCGTAACCCACCAGGCCCCTCTATCCATGGGGATTCTCCAGGCAAGAATACTGGAGTGGGTTGCCATGTCCTCCTCCAGGAGGTCTTCCTAACCCAGGGGTCAAACCAGAGTCCCTTTCATCTCCTGCACTGGTAGGTGGATTCCTTACCACTAGCACCACCCAGGAAACCCCAGGATAGGGGCTACTTAATATTAATACTTTTTTTCTCGTTTGCTTTTCACTTCCCTTCTTTTCACAGCTATTTGTAAAGCCTCCTCAGACAGCCATTTTGCTTTTTTGCATTTCTTTTTCTTGGGGATGGTCTTGATCCCTGTCTCCTGTACAGTGTCACGAACCTCCATCCATAGTGCATCAGGCATTCTCTCTATCAGATCTAGTCCCTTAAATCTATTTCTCACTTCCACTGTATAATCATAAGGGGTTTGATTTAGGTCATACCTGAATGGTCTAGTGGTTTTCCCTACTTTCTTCAATTTCAGTCTGAATTTGGCAATAAGGAGTTCACAATCTGAGCCACAGTCAGCTCCTGGTCTTGTTTTTGCTGACTGTATAGAGCTTCTCCACCTTTGGCTGAAAAGGATCTAATCAATCTGATTTTGGTGTTGACCATCTGGTGGTGTTCATGTGTAGAGTCATCTTTTGTATTGTTGGAAGAGGGTGTTTGCTATGACCAGTGTGTTCTCTTGGCAGAACTCTATTAGCCTTTTCCCTGCTTCATTCTGTACTCCAAGGCCAAATTTGCCTGTTACTCCAGATGTTTCTTGACTTCCTACTTTTGCATTCCAGTCCCCTATAATGAAAAGGACATCTTTTTTGGGTGTTAGTTCTAGAAGATCTTGTAGATTCTAGGCTCCAAAATCATTGTAGATAGTGATTGCAGCCATGAAATTAAAAGACGCTCACTCCTTGGAAGGAAAGTTATGACCAACCTAGAGAGCATATTGAAAAGCAGAGACATTACTTTGTCAACAAAAGTCTGTCTAGTCAAGGCTATGGTTTTTCCAGTGGTCATGTATGGATGTGAGAGTTGAACTATAAAGAAAGCTGAGTGCCAAAGAATTGATACTTTTGAACTGTGGTGTTGGAGAAGACTCTTGAGAGTCCCTTGGACTGCAAGGAGATCCAACCAGTTCATCCTATAGGAAATCAGCCCTGAATATTCATTGGAAGGACTGATACTGAAGCTGAAACTCCAATACTTCGGCCACCTGATGCAAAGAGCTGACTCATTTGAAAAGACCCTGATGCTGGGAAAGATTGAGGGCAGAAGGAGAAGGGAACGACAGAGGATGAGGTGGTTGGATGGCATCACCGACTCAATGGACATGGGTTTAGGTGAACTCCAGGAGTTGGTAATGGACAGGGAGGCCTGGCGTGCTGCGGTTCATGGGGTTGCAAAGAGTTGGACACAAGTGAGTGACTGAACTGACTGAATATTAATACTAATGCTAATATTAAAATCAAAATCAATAGAAACTGGTTAGTCCAGTGTGGATTCTGCCTGTTCAGCATAAAGGCTTTTCAAATTAAGGGTGTAAACCAGAATGGTACTAATACCTAAGTAGCACTACCTGCCTAACCAGTTACTCTGGGTTGTGCCTGCCTCCCCTCCTGTTCATTTCTCTCACTCTGGGTATGTTGTTTATGATATACTTGATGGCAGAGACTTTGTCAGCTTCATTCACCTCTGTATCTGCAGTGCCCTGGTTGTGCCCAGCACATAGTAGGTGCTCGCTCGATCCTTATTGTTGCTGCAGCTAAACTGCACCCTCCCTCAGTGCAGTGGATGGGGCTGCATTCCCCATCACTGTTTCCCAGCACTGAGAATAGGGACTGGCACTCAGGAGACACTCAACAAATACTGAATGAATGCAGGAAGGAAAGTGAGTGAACAGATACTGTGAGGCTCAGTGTTACAGTGGAAGGAGCACTGGCTGTGGTATTGGGACGTGGCGCCTCGCCTTGCTCTGTGACCTTGAGTGATCCACTTTTCATCCCCGTATTTCCCCGTGTCAAATAAGACTGCTCTAGCTCCAGGCCTGGCGGTGAGGCTCTGTGAGCATGAAGTGCACCAGATTCTCAAAGGCAGAACTTGAGCTCCGCAGAAGGGCCTCGGTGGGGCTTTGCAGCTGGAGAAGGTTAGAAGCAAAATTCTTCAGTTTCATTGTCTTAGGTTTTGTCTCTTAGATTTTCCTTTCTTCTCTCTCTATTGTAAAAGAGTTGTTTTTCTTTCTGCCAGAGAGAGTGTATATTTTGGTACAGAACCTTCTTCCTTGTTGCAAAATTAGCTTGCAGCCCTTTCTAAGGGCACAGGGATGCGTGACCCCCTCCTCTGTGGTGTTGGAACACCACCGTAGGACGCACGCTCTTAATGCATGTTTAATGCCTGGACTTTGTTAAAAACAAGAGGGCCGGGGAATTAACCAGCTACGAATTCATTTAGTTTGTGAGCCCGGAGGGCCTGTGTTCACACACACGTCCCTATGGTCATGATGGTGAGCTTCTCCTCAGCACTGACATATTAACCAGCATAATCTGGGAGCCCCTGGCCATCACATGTGCATGTGACAGCTGGTGGCATAAAGAATCCACGGCACCCCGGACCCCTGGGGACCTGCCCTGCAATTGCTGAAAAGAAGAATAGCAGCCATAATTGTTATCCTGCTGAGAATAGTGAGAGATGCAGATATGCTCAGAGCAGTCATATCTCATCCAAGGGGCACAGTGTGGCCTCGTAACAGTGGTTACATGAGGTGGGAAGTAGAAGAGGGAAGAGTTTGGGGAGCAGACAAGTTGCTCTAGTGACAGGAATGAGAAAGAAGCCAGGGGTCTGGCTTATGGAAGGTGCCTCTTTTAAGGGCCGTCTAAGTCCTCTGAGGGCTGCCACTAATGCCGTCTTTTTTCCTCTTCTTTTTGCATCCAGCATGATCTACACTTTAGTGAGCTCTTAACTCGAAGACCACGCACATCCACAGAGACTGAGATGGGAGAGGCCCGAGGCTGTGCGGTCCATCCTGCTGGTGACGGGAGCAGGGACCGGTGTGGGGATGTGACAGACAGAGATGGGCAGATACTCGGAATTGGGAGCCGGAAGCAGGCAGCAGCCAGCGGCCGAGCCAGCCTGCTGTCACATGTATTGTCGTCCTGTGTACCAGTCTTCTGTGTTCGCACCCCACACTTGGCCTGTAGATCCCTTCTGGGCAGCAGGGGCACGTGGGGTGATGAAACACGAAACCTCTTCTGAACGAGAATTGCTGCTTCCTGAATCCCCTTTATTGAAAGGCTCCATGAAGTTCATGCTGCATTCCTGGTCTGTGGGTGTGATGGCTGGAAGGCTGGAGGGTGCCCTCTGAGGAACTGGGTGACCCATAATCAAGGCTGTGCCTGTGGGACCGATTGAAGATCTCAAGGATGTCATGGGCTTACCTGAGACTCTCCCGTTTCTTCCAAGCCCTGGCCACGCCCTTCACTTGGATGGGCGGGGCCTGGAAGGTGCAGCAGACTTGCCTTGGACTGTAACCAGCCTTGAGTCTGCAGGGGTGTCTATTTTTCTGCTCTGCTTTGTAAGAGCCCAGTGATGCTGGGAACTGAGTTTGGGGCGGTATGCTGGTAAAGCATTATGGCCAAAATCAGGAGTGGGGGCTGGGAAGTGGGAAGGGGGGAATTGCAGGAAAAAATGATTTTTTAAAATATTGATGACCTGTTCAAAGTGTTAATTCTTCGCCACCACAAACTGTACTGTTTTGTTGTCATCCCAAACCATCACAGGGCCATTAAAGGCGAGTCAATTAATCAACACTAGTCAAAACTGCTACCTTTTAAGGCTTCCCAAACAGTCCTGAGGCCAGAAAGAGCTGGTGTGGCAGGTCTGTGCTGTGGGCATCCGGCCACTGAGAAGTGAGACAGCATAACTATAGCTTCACTGATGCTGCTGCATCATCTGTGCTGTTTGGTTCAACACGAGGACATTAGTTCATTTAGAATTTTCCATTCGACATTCTCTCCTTCTTGGGTAGGAGTTGTACTCGGGGTTGTAAATAATGACAAGGCTGAAATTTTTATTATGTTTAAATTGGGCACCATGATTTTGACCTTATTCCCCCAACTTCCCTTCTTTTCTTGTGTTTGACATACACAGGCTATTTATACATGTACCAACTTCCATCTGAAGTCTGTGACTCAGGTTTATGAATGGTGTTTGTGTAATATGTATTCTGTGTTTAAAATGCTGCGATGGCTTGAGTGTCTCGCCTACATGGCTGTCTCATTTTAAACCCATTACAGGCTGGCTTCATCTCTATATAGATGGTAAACTAGTAGGTGGAGAAAGCAAAGTTTCAAAAAGACATGTTACTTCTAAAAATTCTACAGAAAACAAAATGCAGATTTCTGCTTTGAGGTTTGAAGGTATGAAACCAGAAGATTCAAGGCAATATTTTGGGGATCAGGCTTCCTCTTGCTTCCCCTTCCCCAGGCTGAGTAACTGTGGTTGGGGTGAAGAGTTCCCTTTAGGGCTGGTTAGTATCATTTCTGATTCGATTCCTGAGATAACCGGCTACCTTCAACCAGAGAAACCAGTCCTGGGTTCCAGGCTGCAGACAGCAAATCTGACCCTCCCGCCATCTTGCAAATGCAACTGAGAGCAGAGGATAAATGGTCCGGGAGCTGTTGTTTGTTTTTGTACTTTGCCTCTCTCCAAAGCAATTTGAAATGACATAATAGCAGATACAGATGTGAAAAGACTGTTAAAATGTAAATAGCAACGTCCAACTTAAAAAGGAGGAGGACACAGAGATATGGGGTTTCCTGAGGGACTCTGTTTACTGGGATTGAGCGTTAAATATGATATCATTTCTCTTAACAGTAAATAGTAGCAATTCACATTTTCATAGTGTTGTGCATTTTACAGACTGTTTTTACATCTCATTTGACTTTTCCTCACATTCCTATGAAGTTGATATGATTCTTTTTCCCATTTTCTAAGTGAGGAGACTGAGGTTCAGAGAGGGTAACTGTCTAACCTATAGTCACACAACAGTCCCAGACCTGCCTTTGACCCCAGATTGTCTGACCGTAAGCCCCACGTTCTTTTCATCACACCTGAGAGCTGGGAAAGTAGCTAGGATCCTATTAAGGTTTGATTAACAGTAACTTTCTGAGAGAAGGAGATTTTTAAAACAGAGTTATAGGGGAAGCACCTGGTTTTCTTTTTTTTCATGGGCCAGCCTCAGACTTGCTTTATTGTGGGCAGTTCTTCTCTAAGGTGGTTGTCTAAAAGCTTTTAAATCTTCAAATGTCTCTTGGGCAGTTCTTATGTTTATGAAAGAGAAACATGCAAATATTTCTCCCCTACGAGTTGTGACTGGGAAGAAATTCCAGTGGTTGTTGGGAGTTTGAGCCAATTTTCAATTCCTGGGAGAAGTTAATTATAAGAATCAGAGTAAAGTACACAGTTGAAGGAGCCGTTTTGTGTGCCGAGCTTTATGCAAGACCTCTCCCAACTCTCACAGTGATCCTACAAGGCAGGTTGTATGTTCTCAACCCCCAGTTTACAGGTCAGGAAAACAGGGAGGCTCAGGGCAAATGAATCTTTCCTTAGTAAACAGCCTGACCAGAGCTTAAGGCTATGAATAAATGGACAAATAATAGCAACAGCTTAGTAATTGAGGAGTTGGGCATTATACTATAAATTTCATGTGCTTCTGTCTGATCCTCACGAGAAAACCATGACATCGATATTATCTCTGCTTTATTGATGAAAAATGTCCAAAAGATGAATCACTTGCAGAGACCCAGAGCTATTTAATAGTAAGGGGTGTGTCTATAGCTACAGCTGGAATTGAAGCCCAGGTCTGCTGCTTCTCATATAGTTTTTCCTTCTTGAGTATCTTTGTCACTTGTCGTTTATCCCACAGAAATGACCGAAAGGAGGAAGGAGGGTGAAGCGGGAGAAGCAGCACCCTGGGTCAGTCACAAAATGAATGTCTCCCTTGGGTGATGGAGAGCTCTTCCTACCAAGCGTGTGTCTGAGCATCAAGGAGGAGGGGCACAGACATCACGGGAGGCATCCATGCTGACCTGGTGCCCATTGCCTTAGGGAGGCAGGGCTGTAGGCTTGGTGTGGCTGTGCCCTAAGGGTCAGAGTGGGACCTGGCCAGGGAGGGGGTCATTTAAGTTTACTTTTCACTTTCATTAATGAAGGGAACAGTGGCACCCCCTGCACTGACATTATAAAGATTAGATGAGTTCACATCTGCAGAGAATCTAGAAGAGTGCCCGGTGCATGGTAAACACAACTCTTTGAAGGAGGTGGGTCTTTCTCGCCATCCTTTTCTCTGCCTGGTGCCCACCCAGGCCAAGGTCCTCCAATGGGAGGGAAGTAACCTGGCCATGGGAAGGAGTGGAGATTCTGGTGTTCTTCTACCCAGCAGCTACCCACCCTGATGTTTCCATCTGTAGTGTCCTAAGTGGAGGTCAGGCAGGGACCTGATACCTCTTCAATGCCATGTTCTTTGGCCAATCATGATAACAACTGCTCTCAAGTATTTGCCCTGTGCCAGGCATTGTGCAAAGCATTTGACCTGCAAGGTGTCACTGAATCCTTACAACAGTGCTGTGTGGCAGGAGCTCTTCCTGTCCCCAATGTATAGTTGAAACACTAAAGCACATAGAGGTTAAACAAATGAGCAAGTGTCACAATTACTAGGAAGACACAGAGTGTAGACTCCAGCCCAAGTATAGCCTCGACCAGTTTTTTTCCAAGCACTCCATTTATCAACACAAAAATCCAAGGTGAAGAACAAGGCTTTTACAAGTTGTGCAACAGAGGCAAAGTTTTTGACCTTGGGCTCCAAATTCTAATCCTAACCTGACTGGATGACCTCTCTGAACCTCAGTTTCCTCCTTTGCAAAACTTCTATGATCCCTCTCATCTTAGGGGAGCTGTGGGAGTGAGATACAGTGGACAGAAAGTGCCTGGCTCAGGGCCCACGCATCATAGATGCCCAACGAATTGCAGCCATAATAATGCAATTTATTAGGCAAGTGATCTGGACAATCCCCTTTGTTCCTCTGCTTTTCTGTAAAATGGGAACAATTAAGCTTTCTCAGAAGACAATAGAAGGAGTTAAATGAGGAAAGCAGATAGACACCTCAGGTGGTTCTGGACCTAGGCAAGAGCTCCACCAACAATCATGGGATCCACCTGAAAATATATGTAAGATACTGTGACTGGTATCTTTTCATTAAAAAGAGAACCTCACAAGAGCTGCCAAAACTACCAACAAGAAGTCACATCAGATTGGATCTTTAGTGCCAAAACAACAGCCGAAAGTTTCGATTCAGCTGCACTCGGTCAGACTCTGGTCAGAGTCGACAGAGCCGCAGCTCCTAAGCTATGGCAGTGCCTGGCCCCCAGAATTGGGCTGGGTTCGTTCTTCTCAGAGATGTGGGGCAGAAATACCCAGCTTCTATTCCTGCCTCTGCTTCTGCTTTCTCTGCCTGCATCTTGGGCAAGCTGAAGCCTCTCTCCAGCTTGGCTGGCACAGTCTGAGGACACATGCTTAGGGGGTGCAGACAGATATAGGTATTAGTCAAGGATTTGCCACTGCTGTGTGGCTTTGTAGCCTCCGCCGTTTTTGCCTTCCTGCAAGAGATGGCAAGGAAATGAGAGAAAGAGTAGAAAAGGGGGTGAAAAAGGCAGAAGAGAGGAGGCGTTATCCTGAAGTGTGGCTCTGCTCACCTTACAGGTTTCACAGTGAACAAGTCCCCATAGATGACTGTTGTTTGTTTTAATCTTTATTTTTATTTATTTGGCTGTGCTGAGTCTTAGTTGCATTGTGCAGAATCTAGTTCCCCAACCAGGGGTCAAACTTGGGCCTCCTACATTGGGAGCTCAGAGTCTTAGCTGCTGGACCGCCAAGGAAGTCCCTAAATGACTTTGGGTGTGTGTCGGTCACTCAGTCGTGTCCAACTCTTTGCAATCCTATGGACTGTAGCCCACAAGGCTCCTCTGTCCATGGAATTCTCGAGGCAAGAATACTGGAATGGGTATCTTTTCCCTTTTCCAGGGGATCTTCCCAACCCAGGGATCGAACCCATGTTGCCTGCATTTCAGGCAGATTCTTTACCATTGGAGCCTTCAGGGAAGCCCAAATAAATGACTTTGTAATAGAAAGCATTTGAACATGGGATCTTGCAAGAGCTTCTTAATCTTTCTGAGACTCAGTTTTCCCATCTGTAAAGTGGGGATAATACCTCCTTTTGAGAGAGGTTACGGTAAAGTGATTATGTATGTATGTAGAGTGTGTACAGAGAGCCTGTCTCATACTGGGTGCTCAACAGATCTTGCTCCTCAGAGCTCTGCTCCACTCCTCCTCGATTCACAGAGTTGAAGGGAGGATTATGTCACATGAGACAGTAAAATGTTTCTCATAGTAGCACATGGTAACGTTCAATGAATCTAAGCTTCCTTCCTCTCCACCCTCCATCCTGGGAGCAGAACCGTCCCAGGCATGGGCAACAGAGTTCAGCTCTCTCATGCAAATCTCCCCTCTGCTTCCTATTTTTAGGCTTCGTAATTGCACCAGTGTTGAATAAAGTTGTCACCGTTATGACAGTTTTGTTCTCCTACATAAGAGATGAATGCAGCCAGCAAAATGCTTTGACAACAATTAATTGCGCTCACGCTGTGTCATTGCACAGATCTGTTTCATAACCTCTTCTTTTCTTGGACTTGGGCTGCTCTGTTCTAAACCGTGTGCCGGCAAATGAAGTTTAGATCTCAGGGCTGCCTCTGCTGCAGAGAACTAGGCAGAAGGCTGTCATTGCTGTAGGTGTTTGAGGAGGCATCGTGGAACATGCCCTCATCCAGGCAGAGGGAAGTGTGAGCCGAGAGGAGAGGTGATTCTTCAGGACACAGCCAGATGTTTTGGGGGAAGGATGGGACCGACTTTAGTGTCTTCTTGACTAGGAACCAGGAGCTGTCTTGTTGCCAGGAGCTCTGCATGTGATGCAGTTATTTTGCATAGTTGCATTTGCAGGGGAGAAAGCATTCATACTGACATCTCTGATTGGGTTTCAATTACCGCTCCACTCACAACTGGGATATAGATACAGGTTCAGTACAGCCACAGAATAGTATCATCCATGCTTTGTTCCACCCTCACTATGATCTTCTCTACTCCTGTTAAATTCTGCTGAGGCAGCTCTGGATGCCCCAGGAGTGCCTTCCTGTTCTGTGAACTTGACCACTTGGACACCTTGTGATGCCCACCTTTTCTTCCTCCCCAGCTAGTAGAGTGCTTGAGCTGGCTCATACAGGCTTATGAGAACTGATCACTACATTTGTAGGGATTTTGCTAAATGGTTGTTAAACACAGCTATCATTAACACAATGTAAGCTTAGAGTTAAATTCATTAAATTAAGACAAAGGTAAAATCTAGTCAAAACTCTTCACCTCCTAATTAGTTTATTACGTTTTGCTGTGATCTGTGCTTTTGAGATGATGTCAGTTGCATCTGTGGTGGAAACACTGTGTAAAAGCACACTAGTTTGCACCTCCTCCCATTTTTGTGTTCAGTGATATCCCAGGAATAGCTTTCAGTCAGCCATGCTGGGAGGATTTATACCACAGAATTTGGCAGATGCTACAGATGAGGCCTGAAAGTGAGGAAACTGAGGAAATTTTCTAGACTCTATGAGGTACAGACATCCCTCTCCAGGGGCTGGAAATCACAGCATAATCCAATGCCTGGCATATGGACCAGATACTTAAGAGATGGCTTAGAACCCTGCAGCCTGGGCAACCTTTCTTTAAAATTAGCAGTTCTTTGTACTGATTAATCACGAGTAGATTAAAAATGGGGCTTCCCCAGTGGCTCAGTGGCGAAGAACCCACCTACCTGCCAATGCGGGAGACAAAGATTCAGTCCTGGAGAAGTAAATGGAAGCCCACGCCAGTATTCTTGCCTTGGGAAATCCCATGGAGAGAGGAGCTTGGTGGGCTACAGTCCATGGTGTTGCAAAAGAGTTGGATACAACTGAGGGGCTAAACAGCAACAACAAATTAGATTAAAATAACTGTGCTATGGTATCTAGCCCTAACTAGCTAACATGGTTACAAGTGCAGTGGAAAGCTTAGCACTGAAGAGCCAGCGGTGGCTGTAGCACTTACCTCTTCTAGGTAAAAATAAGAAACTGAGCCCTGATCACGTTCTTCATTTGAGACACGTGCCACCTAGGTATGGGTTACAGGGGGAGAAGCCCCATCACAAGTTTCAACTTCACAGCTCGGAGAAACCCAGTGCCTTCTAGACCCAAGTGTTCACCACCCCTTGGATGATGATACTTTCTAGGGAGCTAAACAGAGGGGACCCAGGGGTGCTGGTTCATGGGTCAGCATCAGCCTGGAAGGTCGTCCTGAAACAGGTGTTGTGGGGCTTGGCACCCGACTCTGTCCTGTGGGACATTTATTGCCAAAGAACTTCCCATGAAGGCACCAGATCTGTTCCGGATGCATGTGTCCAGAGCAGGGTCTCTAGAATCCATTTCATAGGACTGGGCACAGAAGCTTCAAGGATACTCTCTTCAAAGAACCGAAGGGTCCAGGAGGGCAGATGATAGGGTTTGGGTGGGGGAAGTCTTTCCCCACCCCTTACTCTTCATCTGGGGCTGCAGCAGTTCCTTCTCAGTGAGGACTCTGAAGAGCTGTCGCGTGGAAGGGGTGTTCTGTGGTACCTGTGGGAACTGGGCTGAGCACATCAGCAGGTTTCCTAGACCTACCTGGGCAGAGCCTGCAGTCATGAGCGTCACAAGGGATGACAGTCTCTGAAATGCAGCAGGAGAGACTCAGAGAGAGGTGTGGGACAGAGCTCTCTGGGCTCCATGGTGACAGAGCAGTGAGTATGTATTATGGGATGGAATGGGTTCCGCATAGGGAACTAAACATTCCAAGTAATGTGAAAGGTTTGGGCTTGCTCCAGACTGGACAGTGACACTAATGATAATCCAAATAATCTGAATGTAGGAATACACTGAAAGGGCTGAATTGAGGATCACAAAGGTTTAAACTCTTTGAGGGTAAGTATTTATTTCACTAGGTCCAGAGTTAGGCTTAGTCCTAAAAGTGTGCTCAGTTGCTCAGTCTAATCCAACTCTTTGCAGCCTTAAGGACTGTAGCCTGCCAGCCTCCTCTGTCCATGGAATTTTCCAGGCAAGAATACTGGACTGGGTTGCTACTTCCTACTCCAGGGGATCTTCCTGACCCAGAGATCCAACCTGTGTCTCTTGGGTCTCCTGCATCGACAGGTGGATTGTCACCACTGAGCCACCTGGGAAACCCTTAGTCCTAAACAGGCCACAGCAAATATATGTTGAGGTTAATTGAGTTTTGGATTGCTTTTGGAATCAGCAGTAGGCAGGGATAAGTCCTACAGTCAGTAGGAATAATTGTCCTGGGAGGAATGTGGGAGGGAAGAGTGTTAAAACAACGGGGAGGCCCACGTCCTGGAGCGGTCTTGCTGGTTCAGTAACAGGAAAACAGGCAAAGACCCAGACAGAGCGTCGGCAGGTTGTTTACCCCTGCAAAGCTCCCTGGGCTCATTCTCCTCCAAATCACTGAAAAACACACTCAAAGGAGCAGAGACAGCTGGGTCTCCAGAGTAACAGAGTGACTAACACTGAACTCCATCGCCTTCTGTACCTGTAGCAGTTGAGAAACCTTGGGGGGAAAAAAGCCAGGTCTTTCTCTGACTGCTGTTTTTTGGCTTGTGAGGCTCTGGCTCATGGAAGCAGCTGTAGGGAGGAACATACAGAAAGCCAAGCACGGTCTCCTGGGTACTGGGCAGGTGTCGGAAAGCCATCGTCGGCTCAGCCTTGTGTGGTGCTTCTGGCAGAAACAGGGCCCTCATGGCTCCTGCTCTGCCCTCAGTCTCTGGGAAATTCTCCCAGCTGGGGCTGTGAGGGGACGGGAGCAGGTGGGAGCAGAGTGAGTGCTCAGGGAGTGTGGCTTTCATGCCAATCACTTTTCCGAGGTTGTTCTTTGTTCAGTGTCCAACTTTTGGGGTATTGGTCAGTCTGGTCTCAAGGGAAACAGAAGAGAAGGCAGGAGTGAGCTGGGTGATGGATGAGAATGCATTCAGTTTTGATGTTGTGTAAGGGTGATGGATGAGAATGCATTCAGTTTTGATGTTGTGTAAGTCAAGGTGATTCCAGCTATGGTGCAATAGAGTCTGGTTCTGTTTTTGATGTTTGATTGCTGACAGCTGCCTTCCCCTTTTTCCCATATCTGAGCAAGCTGATAAGAATGTCAGAATGACATTCCCAGTCATATAACACCTGGCTTGTTTGGGAGCCTTCCCTACTTTCATCCACTAACCACAGTAAAAGCCTGAGTCAGTCATCCTTCCTCACTCTCCTAAGCCATCTTTAGACCTTCTTGGGAGCCTGTCCTGCTTTCTCCTGAAAGATTCAACCTGTGACTAATAGATCTCTTCATGCCCTCTTGATCATCAGTGTTAACATCCAAACCAACTTTGGAGTTGGGGCTTGGTCACCTCCCCACGTCTACCCAGGGAACCAAAGCATGGTAACAGATAAATCCTGAATACGATGGAAGTTTATTTCCAGTTCACATCCTAGTTCAATGCAGGAGTTCCCAGCCAGAGAGCCTCCCACGAGCTCATCCAGAGGCCCAGGCTCCTTCCATCTTGTGACTCCTCAACCTATTCAAGGTCTTTAGAATTCTTTCCATGCAGTCAGCAGATGGGCAAAGAACAGGCAGTGTCACATGACAGGTTCTGCAAAGTGTCGGTCAGGCTTGGTACTGATCCACATCACTTCTCAACTTTCCTTTGCTTAGAACTTGGTCATATAGCCACACCCACCCTCATGGAACACTGGGAAATGTAGTTGAGGTGGGTTTTGGTAAATGTGTAGCAGTCCCCACCACAGATATGTTGACTCTGAAGATCAATTGGTCATTGAGGTGAGATATTTAAAAGGAAATAGGACAGAGGGGTCTGACGTAAAAGTTCTGGGCTAGAGTTAAGCAATGATAAGTCTAATTTCTAGGCAATGAAAGGGAAAGGGGAAAGAAGGGAAAAGAGGTTAATTCTATTTATAATTTTCATTTCGTTTGATTTTCATCTTTGAGGATTGCCTTCTAGAACCTCACTAGCGTGGAGTGAGGTGTTGATGGGGAGAAATAGAGCAGGAAGATGTAAAATGCCATCCTTTGAAATTAGAATCAGCAGCTTGTCTACACACACACACACATGAGTGAACATCTTTTTTTTTTTTTTTTTTTAATGATCTGGCCCCTCCAGTTTCCTGCCCTTCTAAGACTCCAATGAGATGATGAAGGAAGTGGCAGGCTAATTGGAGAGAAAAGTGAAGGAAAGGCAGAGTAGGTAAAGGAGAGAGGAAATCAGTTTGCTATTTTAAGGCTTAGAATGTCTTCCTATAAGTCATTATGGTCTCCTTGCCAGTTAATTTCATTTCAAATGAAGTTAAAAAGTGATCTGATAGGTGTCATTATCTCTGCAAATAATGCATAAATTCAGATGAACTCAGAACCATGATATAGCATGTAGGAAGATTCCAAGGTCTGATAAGGTGATAATTACCAGGACTACACTGAGGCTGACAGCTGGTATTGGAGTGATTTCTTTTTTATTGAAATTATCTGTGTGATTTGGGGAAAAAAAGATGCTTAAATAAGATTAATCTGCAGCAGTTGGCAGATCCATATTGCTCCAGTGCAGACCAAGAGAGCTGTGTGTGGATATGTGTAGAGACAGCAGAGTCCATGCCTGATTTAGAACTTCACAGTCAGGAGACTCTCACATCTAGCCAATGATGAGAGCTGTTCAGATATGTAGAGCCGAATGGTATGTTCAGTTCCCGAAATCTGGAGAAACCTGAGAGAGAGAATCAGAATACACTTCACAGGCCAAGTCAGCTCCTTTGTAGTAGCTCCTGCCTCTCTCAGGCTGGTGATGTATTGCTGCATTAGCTGGTTACATCATTCTGCAATCTCCTCTCCCACTGCCTTGTCCCAGATGGATGGCAGAAAATGAAGATGGAACATAAGTGTTTGTCTGGTGGACCAGAAGGAAAGATTATGTCTTCTGTAAGCACTAAATCATTGCTTTATGGTAAGTATACTTAAGCTGATGGAATATCTTCTTCAACCTTGAAATATATGTAAGCTTATAAAATAAACATATGTTTCAGCATAACGATAACAGTGAATGGATAGATAGAATGTATATTAAAAGATTAGTACTTGCAAGTTAATTTATTCATTTGTTTGTCACTCATCTATTCAATAAGAATTTAGAAAATATCTGCCATGTATAACACTGAATGTACAAAAACGAATAAGATGAAGCTGGTGCTTTCAGCCTTCAAGGAATTCACACATTTTTTCTACCTCTGTCTTCATCCATGCATTTTTCCATGCATGCATGCATGCATGGATCCATCAGTCCATCTGTCCATCCATGCATCAATCCAAGATGCCTATCGGGTCTTCAGTGGCTCAGAGACCCAGCTGTGCCCCAAGCCTCAGTGTTACAGCTCTTTGAAACTCTGAAAGTCCATCCCACAGTTTATTTGTGCACTTGATGTTTCTTGTTCCTCCTGCTCTCTGCTTCTGTTGCTTTCAGGCTACCTGGACAGCCCTTATCCCAGTACTTTAGTATGAAAATAAATCCTTGCCCCATCACTGGTTTCCACCTCTCCAATTCATGTGTCTCGATTATTTTGTGAGTTTAGTAATTTTACGTAAGATGGAGAAGAAGCAATAGGAAGAGTCATATCAAGGAGACTTTGACCTTCACCCCTTTCATCTCCCTCTCTCCCACCCTTTTTGTGTTTCTCCTAAAGATATAAAAATGTATGACTCCCAACCCTCTCTGCCCCAACACACACAAACACACACACAACTGCTACAATCTCACACTGAAAAAGTCTTTCCCTGGGGGCTCAACTTTTACCCCAAGTCAGTTGGTCAAAAGGCACTGATTTCCACAGGGCATGTACTTAAAGGCACCAGATTCAATTTCATGAATATCTGAGAGCAAGAAACCAGAGGAAGCTGAAATAGGAAAGTAGGAAACAGTGATCTCTTTCATCCCTGCTTCTTTCTAGTTTCTTTCATTCTGCAAGTGTTTGAGGTCTAATATGGTCATCTCAGGCTCCAGTTCCACAAACTTTTCCCTTCAGCATTAGCAACAACAATAATAACAACAGTGTATACTTTCTTAATATATTTTATAATTATTATTACAATGGCTAACATTTCTTGAGCAATTATAGTCTATGTTCAAGGTTAAGTGCACTGCATACGGTTATATTTAATTGAAAAATCAGGGAGGCCTGGCGTGCTACGATTCATGGGGTCACAAAGAGTCGGATACGACTGAGCGACTGAACTGAACTGATGCTTATTTTGGCTTCTCAAGTGGCTCAGTGGTCAAAGAATGTGCCTGCCAATGCAGGAGACTCAGGAGATGCAGGTGTAGTTCCTGGGGTGGGAAGATCCCCTGGAGAAGTAAANGGATACGACTGAGCGACTGAACTGAACTGATGCTTATTTTGGCTTCTCAAGTGGCTCAGTGGTCAAAGAATGTGCCTGCCAATGCAGGAGACTCAGGAGATGCAGGTGTAGTTCCTGGGGTGGGAAGATCCCCTGGAGAAGTAAATGGCAGCCTGCTCCAGTATTCTTGGCTGGAGAATCCCATAGACAGAGGAGCTGGGTGGCTATAATCCATGGAGTCCCAAAGAGTCAGACACGACTCAGTGACTGATCATGAATGCATGCATGCATACTTATTTTATAAATTAAGACACTGAGAACAGTGATGTTAAAGGTTACCTGGCTAGAAATTTCCTGTCATTCTTTTCACTTTTTTTTTTTTTAAAGCAGAATCTTTCTGTTATTGCCAATTAGGTTTTCATATATGGCCAGGAAGATTGGTATCATAGTACTGGGTCTGTTCCTTCTGAGACTATGGGAACCACATAACAGACTAGATGGAAAAATTAAACATGACAGGAAAATTGATTCGCATATCTGCTGGAGTAAGCAATCATTTGGTTAAGCTTAAGACTTTGCCTTAATTACCACCATTAGTAAATAGAAATCTGTTTGTGCAATGTGCAGACAGCAGCTAACAGAATGAAAAGTACTATGAAAGATTTTTTTCTCAGAATATCAGCAGTTTAAATGTATGCCACTATTTTTTCACATTAAAATTTGCCATCCTGTGGCTTGTCTTATAGCTACTGAAGAAGCAGGGTTTTTTTTAAAGTTGACACAAGGGAAAATCCCAGAAGAAGGGTGGATGTGTATTTCAAATATACATTCGGCTCCCTTTGCCAATGAATGAGAAGATAATGAGCCAGAATCTTCCCATAAAAAGTAGAGAAATCATTTAACTACCAAGGGCTACATCCTACTCTATTATATAATTGTCTCATTCCATACATTTATATTTGTATTGTTTCTGGTGAATTCTTACTCACCAAGCCAGTGAATAGCAAATCTGGATAAGTTGGCATCCATTTCCAAGATATAGGAGTGTTCATTCTTTCTTTCAACAGACACTTGTTGAGTTTTGATCTGTGAGGTGTCATGCTGGGACCATGGAATATTCAGAATTCATTCAACAACCTCTGATTGCATTTATTGAGTCCTTTTTAGCTTTCTGACACCTAGATAGATGCTGTGAAGCTTCAAAAAAAGAGGGAGTATGATAAATAAGACAAGCTTCTTGTTCCTGAATGAACTTGAAACAGTACTGAGAAAACAAAATTAACATGAAGTAATTAAGGAACAAAATAAGAAAGTCTTTTTTAATTTCCCCTACATAATGGGACTTTCCCTGGATTCTACATGTTCAGACAAACATCTCTAAAAATGAACTACACCAGTGATCCCTGAAAGGGTAGTCTTAAGACAGTCATTCAGTTCAGTTCAGTTCAGTTCAGCTGCCCGGTCATGTCCGACTCTTTGTGACCCCATGGTATGCAGGATGCTAGGCTTCCCTGTCCATCACCAATTGCTGTAGCTTATTCAAACTCATGTCCATCAGGTCGGTGAGGCCATCCAACCATCTCATCCTCTGTCATCCCCTTCTCCTCCTGCCCTCAATCTTTCCCAG
>SJYX01019491.1:0-111277 GCA_006410675.1 Oreotragus oreotragus
TGGGTTTCAGCAGAAAGACTCAGAGAAGAGTGGTAAATTCTGGTGCAGAGAAAAATAGCTTATAGAATAGAGAACACAGACTTTCCCCCTCAACTAAAAAAAATGCAATCATAACAGACTGTTCAATAAGAGCACAGCCTCAAGCTTTCCAGTGAATCTTCAGACCACCAGCTTCTTCCACCACCACTCTTGCTAGCCTTCTCCCTGGAATCTAGATACTCAGTGTGCTTCAGCATTCTAAAAGAAGAAAGGTTTTGGTGTTGCCTCATCATGGCAGTGCGTGAGCTCTCTGTGGATTCTACCTTTTAGCCTTCAGTCACTATTTATGGACTGAAAGCTTTAATTTAGTCAAAGTATTTTCAGACTCATGATAGAAGTCCCTGTGGGAAGCAAAGAGATCCTCTCTTTTGTGAAATATTCCTGCCTAAAAACCTTAAAGTAAACTTCAGGCTTTCAGTGCCTAAGTGTGTAACAGCTCAGAAGGAATCGCAGGCTGCTTGTATGGGTCATTCCCTTCACTTCTTTGATATTAGCCCCTTCCTCTTGTCCCACCCACCAAGAGTTCAGAAGGTTCCAGTCCATTCACCTCCTCTGGTATGTACTCCACAGAGGCACTGGTCTCCTCTGAGAGCCCATCTCCAAACACAGGAGCTATGAACACAATCAGGCATTATTACCATCCTTCCTGGTCCCAGGCCTCAATGGGCATTTCAAAGTCTCACAACCCAGAGCACCTGTGACCTCTCACAGTCCACATCCATTTGAGCTCATTGACCAGGGATAATGCCCATGGCCAAAGGTGGAAACACTTTATGATCAGCAAACTCCAAGAATATCACACACTTAGCAACAGTGCCCAGAGTTGCTATCTGGTCTTAAAAAAAAAACAAAAGAAGCCATAGATAATCCATCTGTGCATGTGCGCTAAGTCACTTCAGTCATGCCCGACTCTAACCCTATGGACTGTAACTGGCCAGGCTCCTCTGTCCATGGGATTCTCCAGGCAGGAATACTGGAGTGGGTTGCCATTTCCTTTTTCAGGGGATCTCCCTGACCCAGGGATGGAACCCACATCTGTTTATGTCTCCTGCACTGGCAGGCAGAGTCTTTACCACTAGCGCCATTGGGAAGCCCCAGTCTACCTGTGGTGGAATGTATATAGTTTAGAAGAAAAAAAGTCAGCAAATTTCAAGACTGACAATTGGAACCAGCATAAAAAACAGGATATTAATGGCACTGAGAACTTCATATTTTTTAACCAGAAAAACAGTTAAATATAACTACTATCCCCAACTCACCATTATTCGATGAGGTTCAGGTAAAATTATGGGAAAAAGTCTCTGTAGACTGTAAAGTGTTAGACAAATGTAGTAGAAATTATACAGATCACTAGACAAAATGAATCGGAGGAGGCATTCAGAGGATGTATAGCCATAACATTCAAGTACAAAAAGAAGTTGGAATAGAATTGCAAGAAACTTGGCTTGGATATTAATGATGTTGGATATTTTTCTATACACACACACCAAAAAACAAGCAAGCAGTAAAAACAAAAGGAACAGCATTATCAGAAATTTTAGCTAGGTATCAGTTATGCATCAGAATCGCTTGTTAACTTTTTAAATTAATTTATTTTAATTGTAGAATAATTACTTTGTAATTTTTTTAAATACATATGCTGTCACTCCACCCAAAACCCAGTAAATCAGAATCTTCTGGGAAGATGCCTAAGTTGAGATGCCCTAAATGTGTTGGGAAGAAAAAAAAGTTTTTGAGTTCTCTAGGGAGGTTTCAAAATCTCCATCTTAAAAATGAGAAACTGGACTGAACTTATTCTTTTCTGATCCTTTCAGCCCTAGCTTCTCTATTCCTATGCCTCTTGGCAGCCTTGATTATCTTTCTAACCATTTACATAATTTTGTCATTTGCCTCTTACTCTCAGGGTAAGAGCAGCACAGGAAAGGATGGAGTAGTTTCCTATGCCATGATTGTTCTGCACTTCCTCACCTTCTCCAGCATTTTCTGCCAGAACTGCCTCCAAAGGATGATGACAATGATGGCCAAGAGAATGAAGATGATGGCTACCAAGCAGCCAATCAGGATTCGAGTGTTGCTGTCATCAACTTTAAGCATGGGATCTGTAACCAGGAAAGGAAAGATGAAGAATATTATTATCTCTCAAGGCAAGAAAAGCATGAAGGCTTGGACTAGAGATAAGAAGGCCGAACTTGCTGCTTCAGGATAATTCCACAACATGTCACCTTAACACTTGGTATTGCTACTCTTGTATTACTTTGCTCCTATATCCTACAGTCCACATCCATGGGACAGTAACCTCCTCTTCTTCATGTTTTAGACTGGATAATAGAGAGGCTTTCCATTCTTCCCAAAATTTTGCTCCTTCATACCATGGCTTGGGTCTGCTAGCCTCCAATCTCACCTCATATAAAGCAGGTGAAGAATTAGTTTCACTGCGATTTCTTTGAGACATGCCAGGGTAGCGAGAGTCTTCGGACTTTACGCTATGATTGTGTATTTCCCAGATAGCTGACTTATACAGCCAGTGGCTGTCTGAAGCAATGGATACATTGGTCCATATTTCCCTGAAATTGGAGAGACTAGCTTTTTGTTCCATAGACTTCCATTCTTTCCTTGAGATCCCTACAGTGGATCTTCCCTAGACACATCCCCCTCCCTGTTTTTGCTCCAAGTGTCCCAAACTTCCAAGAAGCTGTTGGGACAACTCAAGACATGGACCAGCAGGGAAGGGAATGAGTTTGGGCCATTAACTTTGGATGTGGACTGTCCTATCTTTCCAGAGCTACTCTTCATCCAAGGACACCTTGTATCAAGCTTCCTACACGGTCAGGCCTTTGCAGATCTCCACTCTTCTTCATCCTCTGGAAGGTCCCCTCAACTTAATTTTTATAACGAAGAATTCCATAACACATACCATAGGTTGTGGGTGCCACAGGCGATGTGGGCAGGGCTCCAGAGTTGTTGTACATTGCAGCATCTATTATAAAACAAGGGTGAGTCAGAGCTCAAGGGAAGAAGACAGCTAGGTAGTGGTTTTTCTGAAGCAGGTTCTAAGCTAGTACTCTGTGAAATCAATTTACCAGATTAGAAATGAAATAATATATTATTAATAAATAAATAATATTACCATTCATCTCAATAGCAAGGGCAACTTTTCTTTTGTAAGTATCGTGATATAAAAAATTTTAAGAAAGAATGAGCAGAGGGCTGTGACCACACATTATCATAAAGCATGCATAGGAAGTGAGACCCAAGTTCAGTAAAATACAAAGAGAATATAATGAGTTAGAGACATGGAACAGACATGGTGCTAAAGATGATCTTTCCTTCAAGGAAATTAGATTAATTGAACTCTTTTGTTTACTAAAGAGTTTTCATCATGTTTCATTGTCCTAGACTTTTCATTTACAAATTAAGCCTTCATCCTTATAGATAAATTAGAGCTGGGGTTCCCAGCCTCCAGGGTCTAATGCCTGATGATCTGAGGTGGAGTTGATGTAATAACAGTAGAAATAAAGTACACAATAAGTGTAATATGCTTGAGTTATCCTAAAACTACCACCCCTCTCCACCCCATTGGTGGAAAAATTGTCTTCCACAAAACTTGTCCCTGGTGCCAAAAATGTTGGGAACCACTGAGTTAAATTATCCTTTACTGTAATCCTGAAGCTTCCAAGACTAGATCCCAAAGGTGTATTTGACAGGTTGATGTTGGTAACTTATTTTTCTCTCTGATTTGTCTAATAAAGAGAGGAAGAATTAAAATACTCACTTTCCATCCAAAAGAGACTAATTTTTCTTCTTATTAGCATTATGATATAAATAAAGTATCTGGCACCCACCTGTACTTTTCTGAATTGGATTCTCAGGCTTCAGTGAAAACTAATATTATCATGACATTAAAGTTCAAGATATTTCAGCAGTCAAAAACTACGTAACTATAGTTACATAGCTATAACTATTTTAAGTCTTTTTGGCACACTTCTAAAAGTGTCTTCTTTAATGTTAATGAGAATATATACAGCAGGCATAACTAACATGTTGGTCTGATTTGGGTTTACATGGGATGTATTTAATCACTTACTGAGAATATTTTTTCAAAGTTGTATTCTTATCAAGAAAATGTAAAAAAGATATGAATACATTTTCTGTGATTTTATGCCAACAAACATCACTGTTTAGGAGATCATTTAATATGAAATAATTGCACTGACACATCTTGTTCCATTTTCCTATCAGAAGTACAAGTTTAAGATGACTTAAAACTAATCATTCATGTTGTTCTAAAATTCTTTGGTCATAAAGTTAGCAAAATATGCCTTATATTAATTCCTGAAGCAAACATTTCAAGTCTTCTGCAGAAACTCTGAGGATGGTGGAAACCTACTGTCTTCTAATTAACACTTAAGACTTTAAGTAACACTGCTTTTGAACATTCAAATTTCTTCTCTCAATAAATACTTTATAAAATAATGAATCCACTTACTTCTAGCTTAAATTTTCATAACAGAAGGTATTGAGGCACCAAATCTCTCTTTCTAAACATGTACCCTATTTCCTTATCAATACATCTTAATTAGCAAAACATCTTAAATTTTTTTTCATTTAAAAATCAAATTAGGAAGAATGGGATCTTCTGGTTTTAGTCTCCCCTCTTCTCTGATGTCATTTTTTTGCCTATATTCTTCTTCCAGACCTAGTATAAAGTCTCACTCCTTTGTCTATTACAAATCCACTCTCTAGTGACCTCTCTCCTTCTGACCTTATTGTTGGTCACCACTTTGAACATCTTATAAAAAAAAATCATTATCTAGGTTTTAAATCCTCGTCTAAACTGTGATGATATAGACAGTGTCCTGATGGCTTAATTTTTCATGATTTGACATAGTCCATATTGCCAACTTTGTGGTCTCTAAATACCATTCCCCAGTAAAAGGAACCAAGATCAATTGAGGAAATGTGATTCCACATCTGGAGCAGTGAATGTTCAAAATAAGCTCAGAACACCTCGTTCTTTCAGATAGTAAAACAGCTATCAAAAACTTATAGGCTCCAATTCAAAGTAGACAGAGCCAGCTTAAAGGCATGTGCTCTGGTCAAATGCAGGCAATCTGAGTATTAAAAAGAATATTAATTGCAACAAACACTGAATTTATAAAAACCAGTGAATGCATAATGATACTAAGAAGCATAACAAGGATGAAAATCAAAACAAAATCTATTCAACACCATTGAAAGTTGCTAAAGGTTGCATTAACCCATTACTCTGAAAATTGATGAAAAAATTAATCATGTATCTTGCCCCTGCAATGTGAACTATATTTCAGGGTTAACAAGCGTATGGGGAATACTTCTCATATTCAGAATAAATTCAGCTAATAAATGCAAAAGGAACAAAAGAATTAGAAAATCATCAGTCAAAAACTCCTAATGAAATAATTTAAGGAGGGGTCATCAATAGAGGGTAAAGTGTAAGGCGAAAGATCGTGGGGAACTTTTCTGTGAAAGAAAAACCACCTGAGCCCAAAGATCAATCTTAGCATCACTAAAAGTAAGGGAATCTAACATAACATCTCCATGATGAGATTTAACATAAAGTACACAACACTATCTATGAAAAATCCTTAGCAAAAATAAATATTGAATTTGAATCAAATTTACCTGTAGATATAACCTCCAGTCAACAAGATGACAGAGGATATAAGTTACAGTAAAATGACACCACAGAAAGCAATCAGTTAATCCAGAATGGAATATTTTTTTAAATTTATTCTTTAGATTAAAAGAAATACAACCTAGCAATGTAATAAAGGTAATACACCAGGAGAGGCTTATTAGTAGGATCCTAATTCATTCAAGCCCACTGTTGTTAAGACATTATTAAACAATCAAGGATACATGAGTGTGGGTTGGCTATTATATTACATTAAGGAATTAGTTATTAATAAATGTTGTTATAATACATTGTTATAAAGATAATATTATCTTCTCAGGTGTATTCTAAAATTTTATTATTGAAATCAAACAACATCTCAGATTTGCTTCAAAACTCTATAGCAAAAAGGGAGGAATAAATGAAACAAGGATGACAAAAAAATCAACAGTTAGTAAAGCTAAGTGATGGATGGAGGTTCACTGTTCTCTTTAGTGTATATTTAGACATCTTCATTTAAAGACTTTAATTGTGCTTAGGTTTGCATTCCCTTAACTGGCTTGATTTACATTAAAGTTTTAACACATTGTATTCAGTTTCTTTTTTTTTTTAGACAAAGATGAGTGAGAGCCAAGTAAACATTCTGTCCACTTCCACAGTCTCATCTCTGCCCTTCCACAACCAAACTAGTGGCGAAAAAGATTCTATCTACCTATGAGATGCCACTTGTATAACTTTTTTCTTCTCAGAGACCCACCAATGAGAAGCTCTGGACACTGCCTTCCTCCTTCACCACCCTGCTCCCGCTTCCCTAAGGGCCATCCAAGCTCCCAACCTGATTGGAAGGTGATCTCACTGAACATCATCCAGGTGTCAGCAAAATGGTATTGGCACTTGATGGCACTGGCCATGCGGTGGTGGAGGGGCACAGTGACGAAGCGAGCACTGGGGTTGACGTCATCCAGCACCAGCGGGAAGGAGACGGCGTTAGGTTCCCATTCATTGGCTTCAGAGCGGAAGTAGCACTGGACCTCCTTAAAAATCTTCACACCCTTAGCAAACATGTTGTTGCAGTGGACCTGGCCGAGAAAGAGGCATGGAGTGACAGCTTGACCCTGCTGGGCGGCACTGGAGACGCAGTGCAACCTCACCCAGTAAGACCTCAGACTTGTCAAATCTGAGCACTACCCTTGGTGAATAACTGATGCTCTGCAGTAATGCATTTTTCCCTTCTAGGAACCTCATAGTGGCAGTGGAGCATTGCTCTGACTTTATAAAACCTAGGCTACTACTCTAGTCACCTTTATACAATTGTGCTCCCCTAGCCATGGGGTCGCTAAGAGTCAGACACGACTGAGCGACTTCCCATTCACTTTTCACTTTCATGCATTGGAGAAGGAAATGGCAACCCACTCCAGTGTTCTTGCCTGGAGAATCCCAGGGACCGGGGAGCCTGGTGGGCTGCCGTCTATGGGGTCGCACAGAGTTGGACACGACTGAAGCGACTTAGCAGCAGCAGCAGCCATCTCGCTGCACACTCCTGGGAGAGGCATCCTCATCTGTTAAATGAGGGCTGGACCAGCCTCCTCTCAGCTCCTTCCTTGCCCTTAACACTCGCTGGTTTATAACTGTGCCTCTCACCACTCCAATCCTCTCAACCATGGTTGCTATCTACCCAGAATCAAGCTATTCTGAACTACTTTCTCCTAGGTACATTTCCAAAGTTAATCCACTCCTTTCAACGAGTTTAGATGAGAAACCTGAAATAACACACTATCCAATGCAATTTCATCTTTCTCTTTAGAAATCGCATTTTAACTGTCAGATACTAGCATTTGTCAGCCAGAGACGCAAGACTTAATTATCTCTCTTAATTAAATTCATTTTGGTAAAGCCATTCTGGTGAACGCATTAAATCTTCATCATAAATACTTTCTGAGATGAGAAAAGAAAGTCTTTGGGAAGGTAGCTTGTACCCTCTTGCCTGCTGCCATGACTCTCTCGCGAGGGTATTTGTATGGCTTTTGAGAGTCATCAGGAAGAAGGATTCCACAACAGTTCTTCTGTAGCACCTTGCTGTGAGCAACATCCCTCAAAAGCAGAATGTCCGTGTTTGTAACTAAGTCAAGTCTCCGGTGATAGTTGAGTAACATTACCTCAGGCTCAGTCCTATGTAGAAAATGGAGCTTTGCTGGTCACTCTCCCCTGAATTTAAAGGCTTTAGGTTGGAAAAGCATCATTGTAATTTTTGGAATATATTTGTTACTTCAATTTTATGTCTTGCTTCGTCCCTGAATTGTAACCCTTCAATACCCGTCCTCTGGTTTCTGGATAATCAGTACAACCCAAGTGGCTCAAATGGTAAAGAATTTGCCTGCAATGCAGATCTCGGTTTGATCCCTGGGATGGGAAGATCCCCTGGCATAGGAAATAGCAACCCATTCCAGTATTCTTGCCTGGAGAATTCCATGGACAGACGAGCCTGGCAGGCCACAGTCTAATGGGTCACAAAGAGTCGGACACCACTGAGCAACTAGCACTTTCTTTTTTTTTAATTCAGAATTTATTTTTAGCTGAGGAAGAAGTAATGATATAGGAATTTAATGACTGATGAAACAGACCAGAGATAGGTGAAAAGAATAAAATCATGAAATATTAGAGTGACTGGAGACTTCAAAAATCTTCTAGTCCAGTTCTCTGTATACTAATGAAGAAACTGACACTCCAAGAGGTGTGACCTGTCTGGGGTCAGTCAACATCAGAACAGGATCTAGAATCGTAGACTGTAGTCCAGCATGCTTTCCACATCCATGCTACATGGAAAGGGGGCAAATCACCTCAAATTTCCCATTTGGATTTTCCTCTAAATGTTAATGATGAAAACATGTGTTAATATCTTCTTTGGAATGAATTAACAGCTTCAGTCTATTGAACACAAGTAAATAGAATAAGGCTAAGAACAGAAGCAAAGAAATGCCATCTACAGTTTCAATAGATTTTTCAGATGTTTTGAAATCTATGGAGTGTTGTATAAGTGGTCTGGGGGAAGACAATAATCTGTCCTGAAAATGTTTTGGGAATCCTCCGGGAATGCAAAAACATAGCACAGGATTTCATTCCCCAATGGACTTAAACACCCATGGCGGATTCATGCTGATGTATGGCAAAACCAATACAATATTGTAAAGTAATTAGCCTCCAATTAAAATAAATAAATTTATATTAAAAAAATAAATATTTAACAAATAGAAAACATTTTAAAATACATATATATTTCAGAATCTCTTTTAATTTATTTTCTTTGTTTTATTTTATTTTATTTTCATTTTGCATTTTTTCCAAAGAAAAAGCTCTTGGGTTTACAATAATTTATATAGTTTTCCAGTTTTAATTAATTGGTTTATACATTAATCTTTGATGTTGGAATTCAGTGTCTAGTTCATTTGTTTTATATCTTCCTTTTTTAATAATGAAGAAAATATTCAATACCATGAATTTTATTCAGTGTAGTTTTATATGTATCACATTTATTTTGACATATGTAATGTTTTCATTTTCTAAACACTCTGTGGATTCACATTTCTTCTAAATGCTGTATTTTAACTACAATCAGGGCAGAGAGGGAAATGGGCAGTACTTTGCCTAGGAAGCAAAACTCCTCTCTAGAAGACATTGATGACCTGAAACTCATCTTTAACTTTTTGTTTCAGAAAAGTTAAAACAAGGTAGATGTTCAGCCTCTTAGCCTTAAGAGGACCAACCCTGAGTCAGCTCTTGAGAAGTTTCTGGTACCTTCTCATTGCAGAATACGCTTTTGAATAATTTTTACCTGTGATAAACTACACAGGAGTGGCTGGGGACTCAGGAAGATCAAAGTCAATTGAGTTAATGTTATAGCTTTATGGGGGTTTTTTAATACGTTTTATTATTTGTCGGACTAGAAATTCTCCCAGTGATATATAGTGAATTGATATGCTTGTTCATAGGTACACATTGGGTATACATCTTATTCACAACACAAATTCATTTTTCTTTGAAGAATACATAGTTTTGCTACTATGCAAATTTCCCTCCTCCTCCCAAAAAACTTGTGAAGGACAATATGTTATACACAGTTGTACACATGTCTTACAACTGCCAAAGAACCATTCATGAGAAACACACTGGCAGACCAGGTATATTCTTCTGTTCTTGTTATATAACTAATAGTTATTAATCCCATTAGGAGATATTATCATCTTAACATGTGAGAGTGATATAATAGTCATGCATTTTCTTTTTGACTCCAGTTTCATGCCAAGAATTAACAAATTTTTGTTTACTAGGAAGCCTTAATGGTAAAACAGTTCCCTTCTTCAGCGTTCCTACATACCTCCTTCTTCAAATAAATAGTGTCTTCCCCCACTGAACCTCAAACTGTCCCAAGAAAGAGACTATTTCTTATTCATCTGTTTACCCCAGAATCTAGCATTCAGGTTTAGCATCTAATCTGGTCACACGTCACATGGACGTTTTCTTCCCTTCTATTCCTTTCTCTCTGAAACATACATGGCATTGAAAAGGCAAAATGACCATTTGAGCTAAGTCCCACCATGCCAATAGAGATGTCCTCAATGCTTACATCTAGGGTGGGCTCTCCTGAAAGGCCCTACCCCAGAGAAAAGGGAAATCAGGCCTTAAGTCCCCTCCCTCAGCTCTTCTCAGGGACTCACTTAACTCTCCCCAGAGCTGTCCTTTTCCCAGATCTTCAGCTTTCATCCAAGTCCTCAATAAAATTTACCTACTCACTCTCAACTACTCTGTAATAATAAACTGATAAAATCACTTCTGCTATTGCATGTAAGACACTAACTTTTTATTGTTTTACTCTCCCTGAGGTAAAATACTTGCATTTTAATGCAGACTTTGGGGTGATGGCATTTGATCAAAAACAAATTAAAAAAAAAAACCTAATAACTTACATTTGAGGGCTTAGAAAAGATGGGTTAAAACCACACCACCTCAGCCCACCACTTGCCTTGAATCTCATTCATTGACTAAAACTCCTCTGGCTAGGCAAAGAGTCACAGAGATCTCAGAATCTGGACCTGAGGTCTAAAATCCAGATGTTGGCCCAGCCAGAAGTCACAGTAATTTCTCCTGCCTGGCCCCAATCCTTCTACCAGTTTCTGTTTATAGTTGAGAAAATACAATTGTATTTTCAATGTCTTATTGCTGTTCATCATATCTCCTCCTCCTAGGTGGCAGAGATATTTATAACTATACATGGTGAAAGTAGGCGATAAAGGATATCATTCGTTCATTTGCAAACATTTTTTGAGCCTGCATATGTTAACTGCCAGGTGCTTGGGTACCGAGATCAGAAAGCAGAGTCACCACCTTGGAGGCGCTTGAGGTCTAATAAGAGAACCAGACACATACACACATAGATGATCATAGATAAGGAGACAAAGAACTCTGGGAATAGAAGTGTATGAGATCTTTTATCACGGTTTCTCAATGCTGTGGGCACACAGAAAATACTCAGAGGCTGGAGAGTGGTTCAAAATATAAAGCCCTTTCTTCTTCCATTGAGCATCAGAGCTACAGTGAGTCACCCTTACTGACAAGAGCGTGATCCTTCCCTGAAGAGTGCTGGGCAGAGCCAAGTAATGATGTCCATGGGCCCCAGTCGCTTCTTACTTTGTGGGCCCTACCCCATAAAAACACATTAAAATTATCTTTTACAACCGTATTTCTTAAAAAGATGAGAATAACTTTGACCCTAAAGCTCATTTCTTTTATTCTGACAGTAAAAGAAGTTAAATCATTTCTGTGGGCTTAAAGTATCATGGGTCCCAGACGGTCCACCCAATTTGCATAATGGATACGTCAACTCTGTTGATGAGACAACAGCAACATTGAAAAACAGTGACCTAGTCCAACACCCTTATTTACAAATGAAGAAACCAGCCCAGAGAAATGAAGTGACTCATGAAATGCCTGCAGCTAGTTAGCAGTAAAATATGTATTTGAATCCTGTTCTGCTGGCATCACCCTCAGGTTCTTCCCAGCATGCCTGTTCCCTTGATCATGATTTTGGCTTCCATGCCTAACTCCACTGACCTTCATAGTAGTAAAATTCCTGATGCGGTCAAACTCAAACATGATCTCGATGTAACCATTGGTGGCACTCTCGTTTCTCCAGCCCACGTAGTCATAGCCCGGCCACACATGGTACTCGTGGGTCTGCGTGAAATCATCCAGGCCAGACACCCCATCAGTCAACTGGCCCAGCCCTTCAGTCATGCTGCTCAAACCAAAAGAGCAGAAGTAAAAAGGAGAGAAGAACTTGGAGTTAATCACATATTCACAGAAGAGTTTTTATCCAGTTTCTCCACCCCAAGTTTTGTAAGAGTTGATTATCTTGGAGGTTGAAGAATTATGAAAAATCCAATATAGTTTACAGTACTGACTCATTTATCCTACATCAATGGGGAACAAGGAATTCCATATAAATGAATTTTACAAAATATTCGATACTAAACTCTAATCGCATTTTAACTGTCAGATACTAGCATTTGTCAGCCAGAGACGCAAGACTTAATTATCTCTCTTAATTAAATTCATTTTGGTAAAGCCATTCTGGTGAACGCATTAAATCTTCATCATAAATACTTTCTGAGATGAGAAAAGAAAGTCTTTGGGAAGGTAGCTTGTACCCTCTTGCCTGCTGCCATGACTCTCTCGCGAGGGTATTTGTATGGCTTTTGAGAGTCATCAGGAAGAAGGATTCCACAACAGTTCTTCTGTAGCACCTTGCTGTGAGCAACATCCCTCAAAAGCAGAATGTCCGTGTTTGTAACTAAGTCAAGTCTCCGGTGATAGTTGAGTAACATTACCTCAGGCTCAGTCCTATGTAGAAAATGGAGCTTTGCTGGTCACTCTCCCCTGAATTTAAAGGCTTTAGGTTGGAAAAGCATCATTGTAATTTTTGGAATATATTTGTTACTTCAATTTTATGTCTTGCTTCGTCCCTGAATTGTAACCCTTCAATACCCGTCCTCTGGTTTCTGGATAATCAGTACAACCCAAGTGGCTCAAATGGTAAAGAATTTGCCTGCAATGCAGATCTCGGTTTGATCCCTGGGATGGGAAGATCCCCTGGCATAGGAAATAGCAACCCATTCCAGTATTCTTGCCTGGAGAATTCCATGGACAGACGAGCCTGGCAGGCCACAGTCTAATGGGTCACAAAGAGTCGGACACCACTGAGCAACTAGCACTTTCTTTTTTTTTAATTCAGAATTTATTTTTAGCTGAGGAAGAAGTAATGATATAGGAATTTAATGACTGATGAAACAGACCAGAGATAGGTGAAAAGAATAAAATCATGAAATATTAGAGTGACTGGAGACTTCAAAAATCTTCTAGTCCAGTTCTCTGTATACTAATGAAGAAACTGACACTCCAAGAGGTGTGACCTGTCTGGGGTCAGTCAACATCAGAACAGGATCTAGAATCGTAGACTGTAGTCCAGCATGCTTTCCACATCCATGCTACATGGAAAGGGGGCAAATCACCTCAAATTTCCCATTTGGATTTTCCTCTAAATGTTAATGATGAAAACATGTGTTAATATCTTCTTTGGAATGAATTAACAGCTTCAGTCTATTGAACACAAGTAAATAGAATAAGGCTAAGAACAGAAGCAAAGAAATGCCATCTACAGTTTCAATAGATTTTTCAGATGTTTTGAAATCTATGGAGTGTTGTATAAGTGGTCTGGGGGAAGACAATAATCTGTCCTGAAAATGTTTTGGGAATCCTCCGGGAATGCAAAAACATAGCACAGGATTTCATTCCCCAATGGACTTAAACACCCATGGCGGATTCATGCTGATGTATGGCAAAACCAATACAATATTGTAAAGTAATTAGCCTCCAATTAAAATAAATAAATTTATATTAAAAAAATAAATATTTAACAAATAGAAAACATTTTAAAATACATATATATTTCAGAATCTCTTTTAATTTATTTTCTTTGTTTTATTTTATTTTATTTTCATTTTGCATTTTTTCCAAAGAAAAAGCTCTTGGGTTTACAATAATTTATATAGTTTTCCAGTTTTAATTAATTGGTTTATACATTAATCTTTGATGTTGGAATTCAGTGTCTAGTTCATTTGTTTTATATCTTCCTTTTTTAATAATGAAGAAAATATTCAATACCATGAATTTTATTCAGTGTAGTTTTATATGTATCACATTTATTTTGACATATGTAATGTTTTCATTTTCTAAACACTCTGTGGATTCACATTTCTTCTAAATGCTGTATTTTAACTACAATCAGGGCAGAGAGGGAAATGGGCAGTACTTTGCCTAGGAAGCAAAACTCCTCTCTAGAAGACATTGATGACCTGAAACTCATCTTTAACTTTTTGTTTCAGAAAAGTTAAAACAAGGTAGATGTTCAGCCTCTTAGCCTTAAGAGGACCAACCCTGAGTCAGCTCTTGAGAAGTTTCTGGTACCTTCTCATTGCAGAATACGCTTTTGAATAATTTTTACCTGTGATAAACTACACAGGAGTGGCTGGGGACTCAGGAAGATCAAAGTCAATTGAGTTAATGTTATAGCTTTATGGGGGTTTTTTAATACGTTTTATTATTTGTCGGACTAGAAATTCTCCCAGTGATATATAGTGAATTGATATGCTTGTTCATAGGTACACATTGGGTATACATCTTATTCACAACACAAATTCATTTTTCTTTGAAGAATACATAGTTTTGCTACTATGCAAATTTCCCTCCTCCTCCCAAAAAACTTGTGAAGGACAATATGTTATACACAGTTGTACACATGTCTTACAACTGCCAAAGAACCATTCATGAGAAACACACTGGCAGACCAGGTATATTCTTCTGTTCTTGTTATATAACTAATAGTTATTAATCCCATTAGGAGATATTATCATCTTAACATGTGAGAGTGATATAATAGTCATGCATTTTCTTTTTGACTCCAGTTTCATGCCAAGAATTAACAAATTTTTGTTTACTAGGAAGCCTTAATGGTAAAACAGTTCCCTTCTTCAGCGTTCCTACATACCTCCTTCTTCAAATAAATAGTGTCTTCCCCCACTGAACCTCAAACTGTCCCAAGAAAGAGACTATTTCTTATTCATCTGTTTACCCCAGAATCTAGCATTCAGGTTTAGCATCTAATCTGGTCACACGTCACATGGACGTTTTCTTCCCTTCTATTCCTTTCTCTCTGAAACATACATGGCATTGAAAAGGCAAAATGACCATTTGAGCTAAGTCCCACCATGCCAATAGAGATGTCCTCAATGCTTACATCTAGGGTGGGCTCTCCTGAAAGGCCCTACCCCAGAGAAAAGGGAAATCAGGCCTTAAGTCCCCTCCCTCAGCTCTTCTCAGGGACTCACTTAACTCTCCCCAGAGCTGTCCTTTTCCCAGATCTTCAGCTTTCATCCAAGTCCTCAATAAAATTTACCTACTCACTCTCAACTACTCTGTAATAATAAACTGATAAAATCACTTCTGCTATTGCATGTAAGACACTAACTTTTTATTGTTTTACTCTCCCTGAGGTAAAATACTTGCATTTTAATGCAGACTTTGGGGTGATGGCATTTGATCAAAAACAAATTAAAAAAAAAAACCTAATAACTTACATTTGAGGGCTTAGAAAAGATGGGTTAAAACCACACCACCTCAGCCCACCACTTGCCTTGAATCTCATTCATTGACTAAAACTCCTCTGGCTAGGCAAAGAGTCACAGAGATCTCAGAATCTGGACCTGAGGTCTAAAATCCAGATGTTGGCCCAGCCAGAAGTCACAGTAATTTCTCCTGCCTGGCCCCAATCCTTCTACCAGTTTCTGTTTATAGTTGAGAAAATACAATTGTATTTTCAATGTCTTATTGCTGTTCATCATATCTCCTCCTCCTAGGTGGCAGAGATATTTATAACTATACATGGTGAAAGTAGGCGATAAAGGATATCATTCGTTCATTTGCAAACATTTTTTGAGCCTGCATATGTTAACTGCCAGGTGCTTGGGTACCGAGATCAGAAAGCAGAGTCACCACCTTGGAGGCGCTTGAGGTCTAATAAGAGAACCAGACACATACACACATAGATGATCATAGATAAGGAGACAAAGAACTCTGGGAATAGAAGTGTATGAGATCTTTTATCACGGTTTCTCAATGCTGTGGGCACACAGAAAATACTCAGAGGCTGGAGAGTGGTTCAAAATATAAAGCCCTTTCTTCTTCCATTGAGCATCAGAGCTACAGTGAGTCACCCTTACTGACAAGAGCGTGATCCTTCCCTGAAGAGTGCTGGGCAGAGCCAAGTAATGATGTCCATGGGCCCCAGTCGCTTCTTACTTTGTGGGCCCTACCCCATAAAAACACATTAAAATTATCTTTTACAACCGTATTTCTTAAAAAGATGAGAATAACTTTGACCCTAAAGCTCATTTCTTTTATTCTGACAGTAAAAGAAGTTAAATCATTTCTGTGGGCTTAAAGTATCATGGGTCCCAGACGGTCCACCCAATTTGCATAATGGATACGTCAACTCTGTTGATGAGACAACAGCAACATTGAAAAACAGTGACCTAGTCCAACACCCTTATTTACAAATGAAGAAACCAGCCCAGAGAAATGAAGTGACTCATGAAATGCCTGCAGCTAGTTAGCAGTAAAATATGTATTTGAATCCTGTTCTGCTGGCATCACCCTCAGGTTCTTCCCAGCATGCCTGTTCCCTTGATCATGATTTTGGCTTCCATGCCTAACTCCACTGACCTTCATAGTAGTAAAATTCCTGATGCGGTCAAACTCAAACATGATCTCGATGTAACCATTGGTGGCACTCTCGTTTCTCCAGCCCACGTAGTCATAGCCCGGCCACACATGGTACTCGTGGGTCTGCGTGAAATCATCCAGGCCAGACACCCCATCAGTCAACTGGCCCAGCCCTTCAGTCATGCTGCTCAAACCAAAAGAGCAGAAGTAAAAAGGAGAGAAGAACTTGGAGTTAATCACATATTCACAGAAGAGTTTTTATCCAGTTTCTCCACCCCAAGTTTTGTAAGAGTTGATTATCTTGGAGGTTGAAGAATTATGAAAAATCCAATATAGTTTACAGTACTGACTCATTTATCCTACATCAATGGGGAACAAGGAATTCCATATAAATGAATTTTACAAAATATTCGATACTAAACTCTATTATAGCAAAGCTTTTAAACACTTTTTAAAATCATTTTATATGAAACGTTTTCTACGATCTATTGTATCCTTACCTGTTCTTATACTTAACATAATAAGTCTTTATAAAATGATTCAACATTATCAAGTGCATTTGACAAATTCATCCATTAATGAGTAAATAAATGAATGCATAGAATGAAGAATGTAGTAGATGGTGGCACTTGCTTATCACTAAATAAATGGTTCCAGAGCTGGTTGGAAATTTTTCTGACTCCCCTTTGACTGTATATTGTTATTGTTTGATGAGTCAGTTTCAGAGCAGCCAGTCTTGCCTTCTACCTCACATCCCCGACAACTTAATTTGATATCAAACTAAAGGGGGAAAAAATAACCGCTGCCAAATTTAAATACTAATTTAACTCTAATTACATTTGTAGAATACTAGATTCATGCAGTAAAATGCATAGACCACATGAGTATCTCAGGTATTGGATTTCATTTTTTTTTCTAGTTTGGCAGCCTTTCCACTTCTGAGTGTGAGGCTACTGTGAATGGCTGAAATTGCCAGAAGCCTAACTGCTTCTGTTTAAAGTTTGAAGAACATAAAGAGACCTCCTTTCTATGGAGGGACAGAATGAGAACACATCATATGGAATTTCTCTGTCCTCAAGCTCTGGAAGCTATGTCAGGAGTCTCCCAAATGAAAAGATTGGGATAGTCACCCTCAAGCAATAATCTGTGTGATCCTTGAGGTTACAGGCAGAGTAATGCCATGTAAAATTTGTGAATTACCAAAAAAAAATGTTTAAAATGATTGTGCCAAGCTTACAGATATATTTTTAAATATATTTGCTCATTGAAAAATGTTTGGCAAATTATAATCTTTATCTACAGGGACTAACGCTTGGCTCTCCCTTCCAAGGTTTTGCCTTCTTTTTCTTTTCTCTACAGATCAAAAAGGCTAGGACAGCATAAGTTTACTTGCCATGAATGTATTACCCATTGTCCCCAGAAAAATAAATCCCCATGAAAATCTTCAGAAAAGCAACACAAATTAAAAGGAATGTAAATTCAGTTCCCTTTAATCAGAATTTAATCAAGTGGGGAAAGAGTAAGGAAAGAAACTTTGCCTGTTTACTTTATATACTTAAGGATTGTTAGAGTATATACATTACTTTTAGATTTTTAAAAATTTAAATAAGTAACTTTTGCTACTATGATTGTTTATTTCCTGAGAACTTGAATTAGGTAACTTTGTTATCTTCTCACTCAGCCACACCCCAACTAGATATCTCATGACCTCAATTATGAGGTGGAAGCTGATTATGTCTAAATCTCTGTGATCATTTTTTTTAATCTTTTTCTCTGGGGTCCATCCAGAATCATATTTCCAGTTTTCTGCCTTATTTCTCCATCTGAATGTCCTATCAGTTCCTTACATTAATAACCCAAACTGAACCCATCATCATCCATTTCTAAACTAAATCTTTCACCTAGAGTTTCCATTTCTGTCAACTATACTTCTCTCCCATATTCACTGAGAGTTCCTGGCATATAATAAGCATATATTTGTTGAATGAATAAATGTCATCTTCATTGTTTTAGTTACCTAGACTACCATGTTTCATCTAACTCTTTTTCTCACATCCAGTGGTCCCTAAGTGAGTACCTCTTTCTCATTCCCATTCTCACAGTCACCGTTTTGGCCTGGGTCCTTAACTCTTTTCATCTGACTGAACTTGGAATTAGAATATATCCCCCTCTTATCCTCTCTTTCCATTCAAATCTAGCCTTTGAATAGCTTAATGAATCTACCTAAAGCACAGCTCCCATCATGTTCTTCTCGAGCTTTAAAAAATCTTCAGCAGCTCATTGTGTTGGTGATGTTGATAAAGAAGAAAAACTCCCCATCCTTGTCTCTTCTTCCTGGCCTTGGTTCCCTTTTCTCCACATTCTCTCTATAATTTATCATTTGTAGATTTTTTTAAAAATCATGGCCAAACTGACAGTTGTGAGGTGATACTTCACTGTAGTTTCGATTTGCATTTCTCTAATAATAAGCAATGTTGAGCACTTTTTCATGTAAGACCAGATACTATAAAACTCTTAGAGGAAAACATAGGCAGAACATTTTTTGACATAAATCACAGCAAGATCCTCTTAGGGTACCCACCTCTTAGGGTAGTGGAAATAAAAATGAGCAGATGGGATCTAATTAAACTTAAAAAGCTTTTGCACAGCAAAGGAAGCCATAAACAAGATGAAAAGATGGAAAAATCTACATCCAAGATTACTGCACCCAACAAGGATCTCATTCAAAATTGATGGAGAAATAAAAAGCTTTACAGACAACCAAAAGTTAAGAGAATTTAGTACCACCAAACCAGCATTACCACAAATGTTAAAGGGACTTGTGTAGTCAAGAAATAAAAGAGAAGGAAAAGATCTACAAAATCAACCCCAAACAATTAAGAAGATGGCAATAGGAACATATCTATCAATAATTACTTAAATGTAAATGGGTTAAATGCTCCAACCAAAAGACACAGACTGGCTGAATGGATACAAAAATAACACCCATATATATGTCTACAAGAAACCCACTTCAGACCTAAAGATACATATAGACTGAAAGTGAGAGGATGGAAAAATATATTCCATGCAAATGGGAAGCAACAGAAAGCTGGAGTAGCAATCCTCATCAGACAAAATAGACCTTAAAATAAAGAAGATTACAAGAGATAAGGAAGTACACTACATAATGATCAAGGGATCAATCCAAGAGGAAGACATAAGAATGGTAAATATCTATGCACCCAACATCTATGCACATCAATACATAAGACAAACACTAACAGATATAAAAGAAGAAATTGACGGTAACACAATAATAGTAGGAGACTTTAACTCCCCACTCACACCACTGGTCAGATCATCAAAACAGAAAATTAATAAGGAGACACAAGTCTTAAATGATACATTAGCTGAGATGGATCTCATTGATATCTTCAGGACATTCCATCCAAATGCAGAAGAATACACCTTCTTCTCAAGTGCACATGGAACATTCTCCAGGACAGACGACATCTTGGGTCACACATCAAACCTCAGTAAATTTAAGAGAATTGAAATCATATTAAGTATCTTCTCCAACCACAACACTGAGACTAGATATCAACTACAAGGAAAAAACTATAGAAAATACAAACAAATGGAGATTAAACAATACATTTATAAATGACCAACAGGTTACTCAAGAAATAAAAAGAGAAATAAAAAAATTTCTAGAAACAAATGACAATGAAAACATGACAACTCAAAACCTATGGGATGCAGCAAAAGCAGTTCTAAGAGGAAAGCTTATAGCAATACAATCCTACCTCAAGAAAGAAGAAAAACATCAAATAGACAACATAACTTTACACCTAAAACAACTGGGAAAAGGAGAACAAGAAAACCTAAATTATAAGGAAAGAAATCATAAAGATCAGAGCAGAAATAATTGAAAAAGAAATGAAGAAGCAACCGTAAAGATTAATAAAACTAAAAGCTGGTTCTTTGAGAACATAAACAAAACTGACAAACCTTTAGCCAGGCTCATTAAGAAAAAATGAGAGAAAAATCAATTCAACAAAATTATAAATGAAAAAGGAGAGCTTACAACAGACAATGCAGAGATACAAAGGATTATAAAGACTACTATAACAGCTATATGGCAATAAAATGGATAACCTGCAAGAGACAGACAGATTCTTAGAAAGGTTCAATCTTCCAAGACTGAACCAGGAAGAAATAGAAATTATGAACAACCCAATTACAAGCACTGAAATTGAAACTATGATCAAAAATCTCCCTAAAAACAAAAGCCCAGGACCAGATGGCTTTATAGGATAATTCTATCAAGAGCTAATGCCTATCCTTCTAAAACTCTTTCCAAAAACTGCAGAGAAAGGAACACTGCCAAACTCAGTCTATGAGGCCACCATCACCCTGATACCAAAACCATCAAAGACAACACAAAAAAGAAAACTACAGCCCAATATCACTGATGAACATAGATGCAAAAATCCTCAACAAAATTTTAGCAAACAGAATTCAGCAACACATCAAAAAGCACATACACCATGATCAAGTTGGATTTATTCCAGGAATGCAAGGATTCTTCAATATATGAATATCAATCTATGTGATACACCATGTTAACAAACTGAAAGATAAAAATCATATGACAGTCTCAATAGATGCAGAAAAAGCCTTTGTCAAAATTCAGCACCCATTTATGATTAAAACTCTTCAAAAAAATAAGCATAGAAGGAACCTACCTCAACATAGTAAAGGCTGTATATGGTAAGTCTACAGCAAACATTATTCTCAATGGTGAAAAACTGAAAGCATTCCCCCTAAGATCAGGAACAAGAAAAGTGTGTCCACATTCACCACCACTATTCAACATAGTTCTGAAAATCCTAGCTACAGCAATCAGAGAAGAAAAAGAAATAAAAGGAATCCAGATTGGAAAAGAAGTAAAGCTCTCACTGTTTGCAGATGACATGATACTGTACATAGAAAACCCTAAAGATAGTATCAGAAAACTACTAGAGCTAATCAATGAAATTAGCAAAGTTGCAGGATACAAAATCAATACATAGAAATCACTTGCATTTCTATATACTAACAACGAAATCAGAAAGATAAATTAAGGAATCAATCCCATTCACCACTGAAACAAAAAGAATGAAATATCTAGGAATAAACTTACCTAAGGAGACAAAAGAACTATACACAGAAAATTATAAGACACTAATGAAAGAAATCAAAGATGACATAAACAGATGGAGAAATATTCCATGTTCCTGTGTAAGAAAAATCAATATTGTGAAAAATGATTATACTACCAAATGTGACCTACAGATCCTATCAAATTACCAATGGCATTTTTCACAGAACTAGAACAAAAAATTTCACAATTCATATGGAAACACAAAAGACCCCAAATAGCCAAAGCAGTCTTGAGAAAGAAGAATGGAGCTGGAGGAATCAACCTCTTGACTTCATATTATACTACAAAGCTACAATCATCAAGACAGTATGGTACTGGCACAAAACCAGAAATATCAACCAATGTAACAAGATATGAAGCGCAGAAAGAAACCCATGCACCTATGGGCACCTTATTTCTGACAAAGGAGGCAAGAATATACAATGGGGCCAAGACAGCCTCTTCAATAAATGGTGCTGGGAAAACTGGATAGCCACATGCAAAAGAATGAAACTAGAACACCTCCTAACACTATACACAAAGATAAAGTCAAAATGGATTAAGATCTAAATGTAAGACCAGAAACTATAAAACTCTTAGAGGAAAACATAGGCAGGGCACTCGATGACATAAATCAAAGCAAGATCCACTATGATCCACTTCCTAGAGTAATAGAAATAAAAACAAAAGGAAACAAGTGGGACCTGATTAAACTTAAAAGCTTTTGCACAGCAAAGGAAACTATAAGCAAGGTGAAGAGACAACCCTCAGAATGGGAGAAAAATAATAGCAAATGAAACAACTGGCAAAGGATTAATTTCCAAAATATGCAAGCAGCTCATACAACTCAATGCCAGAAAAGCAAACAACCCAATCAAAAAGTGGGAAAAAGACCTAAATAGACAGATCTTGAAAGAAGACATACAGAGGGCTAACAAACATGAGAAGATGCTCAACGTCACTCATTATTAGAGAAACGCAAATCAAAACTACAGTGAGATAGCACCTCACAGTGGTCAGAATGGCCATCATCAAAAAGTCTGCAAACAATAAATGCTGGAGAGGGTGTGGAGAAAAGGAAATACTCCTGCACTGTTGGTGGGAATGTAAATTGATACAGCAACTATGGGAGACAGCATGGAGATTCCTTTAAAAGCTAGGAATAAAACCACCATGTGACCCAGCAATCCCACTCCTAGGCATATACCCTGAGGAAACCAAAATTGAAAAAGACACATGTATCCCATTGTTCATTGCAGCACTATTTACAATAGCTAGAACATGGAAGCAACCTAGATGTCCATCAACAGATGAATGGATAAAGAAGCTGTGGTACACAATGTAATATTACTCAGACATAAAAAGGAACACATTTGAGTCAGTCTTAATGAGGTGGATGAACCTAGGATCTATTACACAGAGTGAAATAAGTCCAAAAGACAAAGATAAATATCGTATTCTAATCCATATATATGGAATCTAGAAAAATGGTACTGTAGAATTTATTTACTGGGCAGCAGTGGAGAAACAGATGTAGAGAATAGGCAAAGCAACCAAATCAAATATGGAAAAGCAACCAAATCAAAAAAATAGGCAGAACACCTAAACAGGCATTTCTCCAAAGAAGACATACAGATGGCTAATAAACTGTGAACTTCTTAAAGATAGGCTCAATGACTTTACTATATTTGAATCCCTACCAAATTCCTTGCATGTAGTAACAGCTGATTAGCAAAGATTTACTAAACTAAACTGAATTCAATAGATCTCTGCTTTCCTCTGTGCCTTGATTTATGGCATTTGGGTGTGGCTAAGTGAAATGATCCCAAGACCAACTTATGTAAAGGGGGAAGATCAATGACTAAGTAGATGGAAAGGAAGTGATTCGCAATAGAAATCCTGATGAGTCAGGTCTTCAGATAGGGATCAGGAAGCTGAAGGCAGTAGTTTATTCTTCACATTGCACGGAGTCGGACACGACTGAAGCTCCTTCGCAGCAGCAGAAGCAGCAAGACAATGGAAGTGCTGTAATTCCACAGTCCTCTTCCTGAGACTCACTAATCCTGAGACTCTCAACCACCCGCAACCTCCATTATGCAGTGTGGGCTTCACTATGATTGAGACCTCTCTGCCAAGATCAACCTGTGTAGACAAAGATCAACTTCAGAGAGAAGACTATTGATCTGGGGTAGAAAAATGGCAAGACTTGGAATGAATCAGGATAGGTGGGAACATCTCTTACCCAACCCTAAATTCCTCCTGTATCTGAACATATTTCTCTACCATGGCCTTCCCTTGGTTCACTTCAAGCATCCATCAGTCCTTCTGCTGTTCCCAGTTCTAGCTTCCGCTATAGTCAGGTCATTCTGGTCCTCATTCCTGATTCCTTTCCTCTGCTCCCTCTACCGACCTCCTTTTCGCCAACTATCATCTCATCCTAGAAACTTTCCTTGTCTATTATAAGTCTTAACAGTCTCCTTCTTTTCACAATTTCTAAAGCATTTACATGTATGGAATTCATTCTTTCTGAACTTCTTTATAAGTCCAATTCATTTAGCTTTAGTTCTTCTGGCCCTTGTCTCCATAAGTAGGCTATTATTTATGTTAGACCTCATGTCTGTTTTGAGGGTCAAAAACGTGGCTACCTTATCATACTACAACATTTAGCCCTTCTTTGTATAATTTACTGTATTCCTTGTGATTATTTTGTCTTGTTGAAGATCTCCTGGAGAAGGAAATGGCAATCCACTTCATTATTCTTGCTGGAAAAATCCCATGGACAAAGGAGCCTGGCAGGCTACAGTCTATGGGGTCGCAAAGAGTTGGACCTGACTGAGCAAATAACACTTTCACTTTGTCTTCCCAAACTAGGCTCTCAGTTCCTTCCAAATAAAGACTACATCCATTACATTGTTGGATCATCAAAAAAACAAGAGAGTTCCAGAAAAACATCTACTTCTGTTTTATTGACTATGCCAAAGCCTTTGACTGTGTGGATCACAATAAATTGTGGAAAATTCTTAAAGAGATGGGAACACCAGACCACTTGACCTGCCTCCTGAGAAATCTGTATGCAGGTCAAGAAGCAATGGTTAGAACATGGAACAACAGACAGGTTCCAAATCAGGGCTGTATGTTCCATACATCAAGGCTGTATGTTGTCACCCTGCTTATTTAACTTATATGCAGAATACATCATGAGAACTGCTGGACTGAATGAAGCACAAGCTGTAATCAAGATTGCTGGGAGAAATATCAATAACTTCAGATATGCAGATGACACCATCCCTGTGGCAGAAAGCAAAGAACTAAAGAGCCTCTTAATGAAAGTGAAAGAGAAGAGTGAAAAAGCTGACTTAAAACTCAACATTCAAAAAATGAAGATCATGGCATTCAGTCCCATCACTTAATGGCAACTAGATGAGGAAACAATGGAAACAGTGACAGACTTTATTTTCTTGGGCTCCAAAATCACAGAAGATGGTGACTGTAGCCATGAAATTAAAAGATGCTTGCTCCTTGGAAGAAAAGCTATGACCAATTTAGACAGCATATTAAAAAGCAGGTCCATATTAAAAGGCCCATATAGTCAAAGCTATGGTTTTTCCAGTAGTCATGTATGGATGTGAGAGTTGGACCATAAAGAAAGCTGAGCACCAAAGAATTGATGCTTTTGAACTGCGGTGTTGGAGAAGACTCTTGAGAGTCCCTTGGACTGCAAAGAGATCCAACCAGTCCATCCTAAAGGAAATCAGTCCTGAATATTCATTGGAAGGACTAATGCTGAAGCTGAAATTCCAGTACTTTGGCCACCTGATGCGAAGAACTGACTTATTGGAAAAGACCATGATGCTGGGAAAGATTGAAGGCAGGAGGAAAAGGGAACTACACAGGATGAGATGGCTGGATGGCATCACCAACTCGATGGACATCAATTTGAGCAAGTTTTGAGAGTGGGTGATGGACAGGGTAGCCTGGTGTGCTTCAGTCCATGGGGTCACAAAGAGTCGGACATGACTGAGTGACTGAACTGAACTGAACTGATTTTACTTTATCTAAATTTATCTCATGATGCCTAGTATAAGTGCTAAATAAACACTGGCTAGTTGATTGATTCATTGAGTATTGTTCCCAGGCCATGATGAAGTATTATTCTCTTCTGGTGGTCATTTTCCTAGTCTGATGATTAAAGTCTCCCAGGATTTACCTGTACCCAACAGCTCCATCATAGACAGAATCGTTGAGATAAATGATGGAGCCTCCCGGCAGTACAAACTGCTGTCCAGCTGGAGCACTGTAAGACACCAAGCCATCTGCCAAAGGAAACACGGATGTGTCAGTGCCTTTGGGAAGGAGATGTACCTGCTGCTTCGACCAGCTATCCCAGGGAACTATCTGAGGCTTCAAGAGTGCTATTTTGAGCAGTGTGTCCACCTAGGGTTCAATCTGGGCACCCAAGGAGCAATCCTGCAGAGCACTCCTCTGCAGCAGCAGTCAGCAAATTAACTTGGTGTGGGGCACCACACCGTGGATGGATGAATAATATTCCTTTCTTTACTCTAACCAGGATGATTAGTAATTCCAGTGAAATTCTTAGTGGGAGTAAATCCTCCTTCTGATTTGATTGCCTCTATTGACCAGGGGTTGATATTTTTAATAAAGTCTATAAGCTCTCTCTCTTTAGACACCTACCCAGCCAGACACATCCGTAAAGTTCCACCCTCATGCACACATTCATGGAGTGATCAGTTACTGGGATAAAGCGGACAAATCTGGCCACAATGGGTGGCTCCAAATCCTTTAGGAAAATGTCATAGGGGTTACTATTTCCATCCAGCACCTGAGAAGAAGGAAGAGAAAGAGTGAGGAGATGCAATGAAGTTATGCTGACTCTTCTTCATTCCCCAAGTCATTATCTCTTTGATGGAACCTCTCTTTTAAATTCAAGGAGCAGAATGTAATCATTCCCAGCTCTCTCAGCACCCTTGATATCCCTGTCTGTGCCCCCGCCCTATCCTCTTCATTTTGGGCCACACACTCACAAGGGCATGGCAGGTCTGTGGACATATACACCTGCATAGACAATTTGTACGCTTCCTCTTCTAGCCTAAGTCAAAATACGGTCCCAGACATCCCAGGGTTTGGATGTCTCTTCTTCCTACCTGTTTCCCATGCCGGTTCCGCCAAGAGATCCAGCGAGTGCCATCTCGACTGTAGTTGATCTTGTACATGGGGGCAAACTCAATGCCATGGCCCCCTGCATGGCGTCCCTGGGTCCCCACCAGAGTGATAAAGTGCAGGGTGTGCAAGTCAATCTGCAGAAACTCCTTCAGGTCATCAGGTTCCACTGGAATCTCGGGACACCAGGCTCCGTCCCCTTCTTCCGAGTCCAGCCTTGATGGATGAGGGTTAGGGGAAGAGGAAGGAACCGTGAAACCACAGTAATTTACCAGTGCCCAGCAAGCAGCTGGCAGCCCTGAAGGGAGAGAGCAGGCTGGGAGTCCAGTCCAGACGGACTCTTTGGGCTCTTCCCACCAGTCTGACTGTCACCACCGTACCCACTTGTGGCCAGCTCCCTCTCCCTGGGGCACCATGAAACCCAGAAAGACAGGCACCACCAGGGAGATGGAGACCTTCAGCTAACATGTAGCCTTGACTTCCCACCCTTATTTAGAGGTCTCAAGGGAGGTCCCATGCAATGAAAGCCTCCCTACCCTCTATTCCTTATAACAAAGCCAGCCACTCCTTGCCTGGATATCAAGTTATAGGAGTGGGGAGGGAGGAATCATCAGATCTGCAGTGTGGGTTGTGCAATGCAGTGGAATTTCAACCAGCAGGGTGAGCGTGGCAGCTCAGCAAAAAGCCATGAAAACCTATGGTGAGAGTGAAGAGTAAGGGCATGTCAGGGAAGAGTAAATAATCTGGTTTCATTTTATGACCTCCAGGATGACCAACCAGCAGGCAAAACTGTGAAATCATTGTAAAGCTTATTGTGAGACCCTCTTCCCTCTTCCCAGGAATGTGTCTCCTATCACAGATGATACCTGCTCATTGCCACTCCCTTCCAGCCCTACCAGACATCCCTCTAATCTTTCACACACCAAGACAGAAATCATGGAGAAGGTTTATAGGGATGTTTATAGGAAGGCTTAAAATGGATGATTCCATTTTAACAGAGATTAATATTTTACACCAAAAGAACTAGATTGCAAGAAGAAGGTTATTTCCTAACAAGTTAAATAGTTTTTGACAAGGGTGTTTATTGCTTTAAAGGACCCCTGATATTAGACCAGAAGAAACCTACTGTATTTTGTTTATGGATGAGGATGGCCCTTCAGTGTAAGGTATCCTTGAGAGGAGGGAAGAATTTGCTGGATACCTCAATGTCTAGTTAAGTCCTTCATGTCTTCTCCTGTGAGTGATGTTTCACAGATACTCACCAAGAAGAGGATCAGGTCTCCTAATTCCCAGTGTCCTACCTAATCTGCACTTTCCCATAGGTACCACTGTAGTCCACTTCCTGCAGTAGTTTATGGTGAGAAGAAAGTGGCTAAAGCAAGTGTAAAGTGAAGTTGCTCAGTCATGTCTGACTCTTTGCGACCCCATGGACTGTAGCCTACCAGGCTTCTCAGAGGGTAAAGCGTCTGCCTACAATGCAGGAGACCCAGGTTCGATCCCTGGGTCGGGAAGATCCCCTGGAGAAGGGCATGGCAACCCACTTCAGTATTCTTGCCTCCCCTCCCAAAAAAGGGGGCTCAAAGCAAGTGTATACATGACAATAAACCAACCTGCAACCTGGGTGGTGAGGCTCTGGGGTGAGGTTGCTAGGCTAGCACATGGTGTCTTCCCCCATTCCCACCTGCTCCCACCAAGTATCATCTTCTCTGTTAGCCCCTTGAGCCAGTTATTCTGTCCAACCTATACATGCATGCTCAATCCCTCAGAAGTGTCTGACTCTCTGCAGCCCCATGGACTGCAGTCTGCCAGGTGGTCCATGGAATTCTCCAGGCAAGAATACTGGAGTGGGGTGCCATTTCCTACTCCAGGGGATCTTCCTAATGCAGGGATCGAACTTGCATCTCCTGCACTGGCAGGCAGATTCTTTACCACTGGGCCACCTGGGAGGCCCCAAGGGAGCCATCTGTCCAACCCAGAACTCAGGTGTTTTTGAGGTGCCCATCTCACCTTCCATATCTGGCAGCGGTGGACTCTGACCACTGACTGGAGGCTGTGATGTCCTCGTCGGGAATGTGGCCTCCTGACATGCCCAGAGGGTAGCGGCATACAGCTGGACCAAGAGGAACCAAAGGGAAAAGAGAGGAAACGCTTTTACTTTTATTTTCAGAGGCCCCCAGCCAGAATGCAGTTGATTATTGGACAGGAAAGAGGGACTAAATCCCTCTACAACCCCAGTTTGACCACTCTGACTCTCTCAGCCTTTCCTTCCTGGACTGGCCTCCAAACTTATTAGCGTTCCATTTTCCAATCATTGACCCTCAGCCAACCCTATCTTTTGGTCCAAATTCTGACAATCCTGTGACGTGCTGATTTATCCTTTAACTTGGTAATAACTCCATGGCCCATCCCCATTTCCTTATTAGCAGACATGCATTTCTAATCAGTTTCCCAACAGCGGTAAGTCCACATCCTCATAATTACTAGGTACCTTTTATGACCCAGAGCATTTTTTTCCTTAGATAGCTGATTTCATAAAACTATGGAGCAGAGTTAAAAAAAATTTTTTTTTAACTCGCCTATAAAGGTATTGAACACATGGCTTTGACCTCATCAGCACCATGATTTTGCCTCTGGCTAAGAATAATCATCTCTAGAGATGGACTTCCTTCTTCAGCCAAGATAGACTAACAAAGACCAGATTTATTCTCCTGGGTAAAACAACCAAAAAACAGGAATAGTATATGAAAAATTGGGTTTCAACATAATGAAAATCAGACAACAAAGGGCAGCAATCCCTGAGAGAAAGGAAACAAAGAATATGAGCTCCACAATAGCAACAGCTTACTTCCATGAGCGCATCCAGGCTGTAGCAGAGGGAGTGAAAACTCAGGCAGCGGCTGGAGGATTTCCTGAGCTCAGAAGACAAAGAAAAGAGTCTGGAGAGGTCAAGGGGACTAGAGGTCTCAAGACACAAACTGCAATAAATTAGAGGATCCTTAGCTAAATTTAAACTTCAGATAAACAATGAATAATTTTTTAGTATAGATATGTCCCTTGTAATTAAAAAAATTGGGCTATAAGAGAAGCAGAGAAGTAGTATCTATAATAAAAAATTCAATCAATTGAAACAGATTCATAATTAATACAGAAGTTAGAATGGGAAAAGAAAAACACCAAAATAGTTATAACTGTGTTTCATAGGTTCAAAAATATAAGGAAAGCTATAGAGGATATAGAAAAGTGGTAAATCAAATTTCCAGAGATAAACTGTGATATGTGAGCTAAAATACACTGTATGGAATTAAAAGCAAATCACGTATTGGAAAGAAAATAATACACATAAAGAAAACAGTAGAAACTGTTCAAAATGAAACAATGAAAGAAAAGAGAATAAAGCAATAATCAAAAAGCAGAACATCAGTAAGATATGGAGCAATTTCAAATATCTAGATATACATGTAAATGGATTCTGTGAAGAGAAAGGAGGAAGATAGAAAATTATTTGAATAAAAATGGTGTAAAATTGTTTCAACTTGATGAAAATTATAAATGCAAGAAAATAATCTGAAGCAAAAAAAAAAAGAAGAAAACTATGCTACAGCATATCATAATCCAATTGCTTAGAACAGGTGATAAAGAGAAAATTTTAAAAACATCTAGAGGAAAAGGATACTTTATGATCAGAGGACCAAAGATAAAGATGACAGCAAACATTCCATTCAAAATGGCAATTACATGGTAAATAAGATGATTTTTAATGTTATTTATATCTCTTTAAGAGGTAATAGGCTATTTTAACAAAAATAATAATATATTGTGTCTAGGACATATACAAAATTAAAATGCATGACAGTAACAGCATAAAGACTTAAAGAGGAAAAATAGAAGCTATCCTGTTGAAAGGGTTTTTTTTAATACTCTATGTGAAGTGATATAACATCATGTGAAGGCAGACTTTATTTAGTTAAATATGTACACTACAAACCCTAAAGCAAGCACTAAAATCATATTTTTTAAAGGCTTATGGCCACTAAGTCAAGAAAAGGTAAAATGGAATCATAAAAATTCAATTAAAGTTGGAAAGAAGACAGAATTAAAGGAAACAAATAGGACAAATAGAAAACAAATAGAAAGAATATAGATTTTATGCTAACCATATAAATACTCCCATTAAATAGAAATGGTCTACATATACCAATTAGAAAGTAGGAATTATCAGAGTGGATTTTAAAAGAAAAATCAAGATTAAAGTACATATAACCTATAAGAAACATTTTAAATATAAAACCACAGGTAAATTATAAGAAAATATGGAAAATATATACCATGAAAAGTTAATCAAAAGAAAGCTGAATGTCAGACCCAGTATATCAAGACAAGGGATAAAGATGGTATTTCACAGTGATAGAGGGGTTTGTTCATTAAAAATACAGGACAGTCCTAAACTATAATTCACCACATAACAAAGCTTCCCAACAAACGAAGCCAAAAAAAACCTGCCAAAGAGTTATCAAATTCATAATTATAGTTGGAGATTTCAACTATTCTTCAACTAACTCCTTTCCAAAGAAGACATACAGATGGTCAGCATATGGATAGTATATGAAAAGAAACTTAACATCACTAATCATCAGTGAAATGCAAATCAAAACCACAGTGAGACAGCACCTCACATCTGTCAGAATGGCTGTTATAAAAAAGATAGGAAGTGCCAAGTATTGGCGAGGATGTGGAGAAAGGAGACTGCTTATGCATTGCTGGAAGAAATATAAATTGGTGCAGCAATTATGGAAAAAAATACAAAGGTTCCCCCCAAAATTAAAAATATGATTACCGTATAATCTACCAATTCTATTTCTGGGCATTTATCTGAAGAAAATGAAAACCGTACTGAAAACTACATGTTTACCCTTCATTTCAATTGTAGCATTCTATTCCCTGGTGGCTCAGAGGTTAAAGCGTCTGCCTCCAATGTGGGAGACCCGGGTTCGAGCCCTGGGTCGGGAAGATCCCCTGGAGAAGGAAATAGCAATCCACTCCAGTATTCTTGCCTGGAGAATCCTGTGGACAGAGAAGCCTAGAAGGTTACAGTCCATGGGGTCGCAAAGAGTTGGACACGACTGAGCGACTTCACCTTCACCACCTTACAATAGCTAAGTTATGGAACCACATGAGTGTCCTTTGATAGGTGTGGATAAAGAAGATGTGCGGTGTGTGTGTGTGTGTACAAACATATATATGTATATGTACATACATACACAATGGAGTATACACAATAAAATGATAATCAGTCATAAGAAAAAGAATGCAGTCTTGCCATTTGTGACCACATGGATGGATCCTGAAAGCATTATGTTAAGTGAAATAAGTCAAAGATAAATACCGTATGATTCACTTACATGTGGAATCTAAAAGCCAAACAATCAAAAAAAGCTCACAGATACAGAGAACATCAATCGACGGTTGCCAGAGGCAGGTGGTGGGGGATGAGCCAACTGGATGAAAGGGATCAAAAGGTGCAAATTTCTAATTATACAATAAACATGTCATAGGGATGTACAGTACAGCAAGGGACTATAATTAATAATACTGTGCTGCATACTTTAAGTTATTGAGAGTAGAACTTTAGAACTTAAAAGTTCTTATCACAAGAAAAAATATTTTTGTAACTATGCATGGTGATAGAGGTCAACTTAGACTTCCTGTGGTGATCATTTCTCAATATTTACAATTATCATTTCAATATACTGTATCCCTGAAACTAGTATGCTGCTATATGTCAATTATAGCTCAATGTTGGAATATTGAAATTATTCTAATAATGATTGAATATTTTAGAATACTGAAATTTCCTGATAGAGCAACAAGTCAAGGGGAAAGCAGTAATAAAAGGCACCCAGATTGGAAAGGAAGAAGTAAAACTGTCTTTGATTGGAGATAATATGATCTGCTGCTGCTAAGTCACTTCAGTCGTGTCCAACTCTGTGTGACCCCATAGACGGCAGCCCACCAGGCTCCCCCGTCCCTGGGATTCTCCAGGCAAGAACACTGGAGTGGGTTGCCATTTCCTTCTCCAATGCATGAAAGGGAAAGGGAAAGGGAAGTCGCTCAGTCGTGTCTGACTCTTCGCGACCCCATGGACCGCAGCCTACCAGGCTCCTCTGTCCATGAGATTTTCCAGGCAAGAGTACTGGAGTGGGGTGCCATCACCTTCTCCGATAATATGATCAGTTTTATAAAAAATTAGATAAAGTTTATACATAGTGAACAGTTGCAATTGAAATACCATCAAAACTACAAAATACTTAGGAATAAACTGATGCTGAAGCAGAAGCTCCAGTATTTTGATCATCTGATGCAAACAGCCAACTCACGGGAAAAGTCCCTGATACTGGGAAAGACTGGGGGCAGGAGAAGAGGGAGGCAGAGGGTGAGATGGCTGGAAAAAATGGACATGAACCTGGGCAAACTTCGGGAGGCAGTGAGGGACAGGGAGGCCTGGCGTGCTACAGCCCATGGGGTTGCAAAGGGTCAGACGTGACTGGGTGACTGAGCAACGACAGCAAACCTGAGAAAAGAGTGAAAGACCTGAATACTAAAAACTACCCGGCACCGCCAAAAGAAAGGAAAGACCTAAAGAAGCAGAGATACACACCACTGCGCTCATGGCCAAGAGAGCCAACTCGCCCATTCCTCCCAATCAAAGTCTCAGCAGACACTTTAGTGTAAATGAGCGGGTAGATTCTGAAAAGCATAGGGAAAGGCGAAGATCACAGAAAAGCTGAAAACCTGAAATAGAAGATCAAAGCGGAAGGACTAACATCGGACTTTAAGACATTACAGAACTATAGAAATCAAGACTGAAATATTGGTGTAAAGACAGACAAGCGTACCAATGAAGCAGGAGAAAGTCTAGAAGGAGACCCACTTATCTATGCTTGGGTACGTGCTCAGTCGTGTCTGACTCTTGGTGACCCGTGGGCTGTAAACCGCCAGGCTCCTCTGTCCATGGGGTTTTCCAGGCAAGAATGCTAGAGTGTGTTGCCATTTCGTCCTCCAGGGGATCTTCCCAACCCAGGAATCAAACCGGGGTCTCCTGCATCAACAGGCTGATTCTTTACCACTGAGCCACCTAGGAAGCCCAGTTCACTCCCAGGTATTTGCCCAAAAGAAATAAAAGTGTATGTTCATACAAAGACTTAGGAGTGTGCCTAACAGCTTTATTTCCAATATGTAATTAAGATTGGGAAACGATCATATGTCATCAACAGGTAAAGGGATAAACAAATCACAATATACCCATGCAATGAAATACTACTCAGCAGGACTGGGATTAGAATGAAGCAAGTGAGAAGCCGAGAGTGCGAAATGTCAGGAGGCACTCACTCCCAGGGTCATGGAAGTGCCAGCACTGCCTTTGCAGAGGGCAAGCACCTGTTTCCACTTTGCACCCTAGGCCCCTCCTTTGCCTCACCCTAGTCCCAGCTCTACTACCCAGTAGGAACAAAACAGGATGCTCCATCAGTACATACTAGAGCACAGATGACTTTCAAAATATCTGCTGAGGGAGAGTATTGAAGAAGTTGGGCAAAAACGAGTACATGTGATATGCTGCCATTTATACATAATTCTAGAAAATGAAAACAAGTCAATCCACTGTGACAGAAAGACAATCAGTGGCTTCCTAGGGAAGGAAGGAGTGGGCAGAAGGAATTACAAAGGGGCACAAAGAAACTTTTGGCAGGAATGGATATGGTCTTTATCCTGATTATGGTGATGATTTCACAGGTCTATACATATGTCAAAGCAGACCAAATCATGCATTTGTTAAAGTGTGTAGTCTACTGTATGTCAGTTGTACCTCAATGAAGTTATTTTTCAAAAAGTAACCTCTGGAATGGGATAAGACACTGATATTTTATTTGTATATTTTCAAACCCCTTTTCAAAGCAGGTAGCCAGGCCTTCCTGTTCCTTCACCCCTTGGAAGATTTATGTTGACAGGGAAGAAATAAGAAAGAAACTGCTTGAAAACCAATGACTTCCTAGAAAGCCTGTGCTCGTTAAGGGACTGTAGCATGAAATACAGATGGCAGGAAGACAGGTGAGATTTCCCTAGGCAGGAAGGTGACACAGGTAGGGAAGTCACAAAGCTAGCAGGAGCCAAACTCCTTTCCTAGAAGTTCCCTGGAGTGGCTGCTAACTGTCAAAGAGGAACTGATTCCACACGAGCACTGTGTCCAAGGTTAGCACAGACACAGCCCAACTGCTGTCCTTGGGAACAGGGTGGGCTTGGAAGATAATGACATCCACTGTAATAATGACAAACTGAAGGCAAGAGGCCCTTCTGTGTGTATCACACCGAGCAAAGCTCCTGGATTCTTGTCTGGCCCTAGGGAAAGGGTGATTCTGGGCCAGCTAACTCTCCCAGAAATAATATGATTAAACAAAATCATATATAGGTAGCTTTGGCAAGAAACATGGCCATATACCCAACTGAAACCCTTCTGCATACTGTCCACCTCCTTTTCCAAGTCAGATTTGAATCAAGAGATGAGCATGGGGATTTAGTTTTGCCTTTTCTTATCAAATGTATAGTTTCTCCTTCAGAGGTGATTGGTTCCACAGATAATCATTATTCTAGACCTTTAAATGCAAATCTTAAGTGTAAACCTGGGAGTTTCATGAATGAAGCGCCAATTCTCAAACTGAACTCTCTAGAATGAGAAATTGAAGGGAGGAGTAAGGATGAGGAAATTCTAATACAAGATGCCAGTGAGCCAAGATTACTAATGAGTGAGCTCAATATACATTTCAAGATCACACACAGGGCCTGGTCCTCTCTTCTGCTCGATTCCATCATTCAGCAAAAGTGGTACCCTGACTCCAGGTCTACTCCGGCCCCCTGCTTGAGACTTCTCCTATATGTTGTTGGGCGTACTAAATGTTTTCATCTTTAGCACCAGTGACTTAATGGCAAGGAAAAGCTTCTGGAGGTCGAGTCCACAATCTACATGCCCTAGCCCAGTCTTCCAGAGTACCTGCATGGACATCTGGGACATAAGTGCAGTTACTCATACTTTGCTTTCCCTTTGCAACTGTCCCTTGTGGGTATATTGCCCTCAGGGACCTCCTGGGGAAGGGGCTGAGCTGGCCTAGGCAGGTATTCCTGGCTGCTTTGGCAACCACCCATGCCACAGTGCCCTCAACTGCCATCTTGACCCCTAAAATACAATTCTTCACAGTCTGCAAAGTGCTGTCCAATTGCCTACCTCATTTTACCCTTCCAATAACTCAGCATGATAGGCAGGGCATCTACTATTATTCCCAAATTATATACATGAGTAAACAAACTGAAGTCCCATGACTATTAAGCAGTAGGGGTTTGACTTGGATCACATTTCTGAGTCCCAACCCAAAATCTGTCCCAGCGCACCAGACTGCCCCCTCTGCTTCAGCCAAAAGAGTGACTGGAGGCAAGCTGTCTCTCCTGAGATGCATGGTGCTCAGCAGATCCATAAGAGGGCTGCTCCCCGGCATTCCCCTCTCCCTTCTGAAACCAAAGCTTGGTTCCCAAAGCTAGTCCTGTCCCCAACATCACCCCCACTGTGAACATCTATTTGTTTGTGTATTGCTTTCCAAATCTGTGAGGTTTTTAATTCTTATTTTTATTAACTTGCTCAATGATTTGGGGGGATTTCTGTGGTGTTACAGTAGGAAACAAAAGAGACAGAGTACCTTGTGTCACAGAGTTTACATTCTAGGGTGGAAGAGAGGACAGAAAGCAAATAAGTATCTGATCTGAGAAAAGATCAGGCAACTGAACACAGATCTCAAGGAAGGAAGACAGCAAACCAGGAGACGCCAGAGGGGAGCACGCTGCATGTAAAGGGAACAGGGAATGCAAGGAAAGAGCGTTTTGGGTTGGTTGAGTTTGAGCAAGGAGGTCAGTGTACCTGCAGTGGAAAGACCAGCCTAAGTTATTATGTGGCGTCCTCCTTTGGCCGTCTAATAAACTTGTGCTCAACTAAAGCAAGCATTTTGGAGGGAGGATAGTACCACTTTCAATAAGTTTCTCCTTCCTCTGATTTCTGACATTTCCAACATCTCTCTTAGGGCAGTAGGCACATACTGCTATGTAACACTTGTGTTTAGTCCTATCTCCCTACAGATGCCAAAGTTTTGGAGAGAAAAAGTAAAAGGACTGTATCTTGTTCATTTTTCCTTTATTTCTCAGTGCACAACTGGGGAGAGAATAGTTGCTTTAAAACATTTATTGAAAACAGAAGGTAAACCTTTGAGATAGATATAGCTCAGGAATAAAAAGAAAACTGAGTAAAATATTCTCCCTCCGAAACTCATTCCTGGGTCTTTCCATTTCAGCCAACTCCATTATTCCAATGACTTGAGCCAAAAATCTTGAGGCCCATCTTTGACTGCTTTCACACTTCATATCCAATCCATCAGCTGATAGGAAATTCTGTTAGCTACTCTAAAAATATTCCCATATCCCATCTATCTTTTGCAAATACTGTGCTACCAGTCTAGGCCAATTTACTGTCCTCTGTCACCACGAATAGAATAAGAATCTTCTGCCTGGCCTCCCTTCATCCACCCTACCCTTCCCCATATATCTACTACAGTATAAATGAGATCAGGTAAATCTTCTGTTCAAAGCTCTCCATTAACTTCCCATCTCACTTGTAATGAAATTTAAAATCTTCACACATAACCTGCCCCCTGACTGTCCTGAACCTCACCTCCACCCCACCCTTCCATCAGCCACACTGGTCTCCTTGCTGTTCTTCTCGTATGTTGTGTGGTTCTTCTTCACAGATCTGCATTTACTGTTGAAGTATTTAATTTAATAACAACTATCTTTATAGGGTGGAGGAAAGAGAAGTGGAATACCGTACTTCCCATTTTTTTCCACATGTGAACGTCCCTAAAATCTGAATGCATCTTGCAAGCAAATAGTGAGTCATGGTTCATCGGTGTTTTTCTTTCCTTAGAGGCACAGAAAGTAATGACACATCTTAGAGTCAGCAGTTTCTTAAATTCGATGAAATATGTAATAATAACATTCACTTAGAGACATTTATCAAGTGTCAGGTGACAAGAGAAGCGTTTTCTTACTCATTATTTCAGGTTTCCCACTTATTGCCCATTTTACTGGAAAGAATTTAAATAATTGCCCAAGACCTTTCATTGAGTAAATACTAACTCAGATTAGAATCTGGCTGTAGAGTCTGTGACAACACTAAACTTTACAACCTCTGAAAAGCAAACGATTTCAAGTTCATTCCTGGCTCCACCACTTAACCCATGTGGGATCTGAGCAAACGCCACAGCCTCTTTGGATCTCAGTTTCCTCCTGTGGACAGCAAGAGAGTCAGAGTAGATGTTCGCTAAGGCAGTGGTTCCCAAAAGCCAGTCCATGGACCAATTGTTTAGAATTGCTTGGGAAGGTTCTGCTGCTGCTAAGTTGCTTCAGTCATGTTCGACTCTGTGCGACCCCATAGACGGCAGCCCACCAGGCTCCCCCGTCCCTGGGATCCTCCAGGCAGGAATACTGGAGTGGTCGCCATTTCCTTCTCCAATTGGGAAGGTTCTAGAATACACATTTGTGAGCCNCTAAGTTGCTTCAGTCATGTTCGACTCTGTGCGACCCCATAGACGGCAGCCCACCAGGCTCCCCCGTCCCTGGGATCCTCCAGGCAGGAATACTGGAGTGGTCGCCATTTCCTTCTCCAATTGGGAAGGTTCTAGAATACACATTTGTGAGCCTCTGCTTATAAGCTGAGCCCAGGGACCTGCACATTTCTAAAGTTTTCCCGGTGATTCTGCTCTGCAGCCAGTCTTGGGAACCACTCTGCTCCCAGATCCCTCCCAGCCTGAACACTGGATGATCTTCTGAGGCCATGCCGGATAGAAAGAGAAATCCATGCTCACAGTCCCACTGGGCTTTCATTCCCGGCTATCATGTATCTCTAGACACTGAGCTCTGAGTGTAATGAGAACTGTTTCCCGGAACATCTAAAGTAAACCAGAAATGGGGAAGGGGGGTCGCCTGGGGTGAATCATGATATTGTTGCAAATAACTTCCCCACCAAGGCATAGTTTATCCTGGGAACGGCAACCAAGAAGTTTCAACAGAGCTGCTGCTGCTGTAGCTGCCTTCATGAAACATTTTGGTTCCATTATATTTCCTAGGTTCAGGGATCCTTTCTATTTTATGGTCTAACTAAATATATATGGGAATTTACCCTGTTTAACAGAGAGAGAGAAAACTTGAGATCCCACCTGGGATACTCTCCTTGGTACAAAGGAGTGCCAACTCCCTTCCCCAAGATTTGGGTCTCCTTATCTACCACTGTGTTAGAGCTGTGGTTCTCTGAGCATGCTTCCAGGCCCAGCAGCACCAGCAGCACCCAGGAACGTGTTAGAAATGTGAATCCTCAGTCCCTACCCCCATCCTACTGGATCTGCAGATGGGGCCCAGCAAAGGATGGTCCCACAGCCATTGGCACTGATGCACAATCAAGTTTGATAATTAGAGGGACTGGGGGAGAAGATGAGGCTCCAGTTCTTCATATAAAAAATGCTGAATGTCTCAGAGCCCCCTCCTCCTCATCCCCTCCAGTCCTTCCATCACAAAAGGGTTTAAGCCCCTGTGTGTAAATAGCAGAGTGGCAACAACATTGACAAAAACTAGAAGGGCTCTCCCTGAGTCGGGGGAGAGGGGCAGCGGTCTCTGAACCTCTGCCTGGAAACTGATACAAGCTTTTTGGAGAGGAAGGATTCAGGATGATAGATGACATGTTATTTCTGCTAAGAGGCAATCAAGAAGTGCGATGTAAACTTGGCCTCTTAGAATCATCTGGTTCATCAGCAAATCTCTCAAATTTATTGGTTTGGCCAAAAAGTTTATTCAGGTTTTTCCGTAAGATGGTGTGAGGAAATTAACAAGATAGCGCCAGTCAGGCTCTCCCACCCCATGTTCTGTAAACAATGACTCTGCATGATTATGTAATGCCTGAGATCATTCATAGCACTGCACATGTGTATCATGAGGTACTCGCTTGGCGGCGGGCTACTGTGTGCAGTTCACCTGTATGAGCTTCGCCGTGAAAGCCCTGGCTGCTGCTGCACTGGGGCTGGGTTGGAGCGACAGTATGGTTATGTTAAATGAGGTTATGTTATGGCTGCTGAGTCAGCCAGGAGAGAGGCTGTGTAATAGCTGCCATGACAGCCAGGAGAGAATAATTGTGTCTGCAGTTCCGATGGTGCCTTGAATCTTTTTCCAGCTTCTTAACTCATGTCTTGCCTACCCTGGGTTCAGCGAACAGTGCAAACAATGTGAACAGTGAGACAGGTGGTACAGAAAACTCAAATGAACTCTTTTGCCAGCCCAATGAAAGTGAAAGTGACAGTCGCTCAGTCGTGTCCAACTCTCTGCAACCCCATGGGCTATCGTCCATGGAATTCTCTAGGCCAGAATACTGGAGTGGGTAGCCTTTCCCTTCCCCAGGGGATCTTTCCAACCCAGGGACTGAACCCAGGTCTCCCGGCCCTGCATAGAAGTAGTGGGGAAGGGGAGAAATCGCTGAACTTAAAAAATTTGCCAGTCCAATACCTCCTGCAAATTTTTTAAGTTCAGCTATCTCTCCCCTTCCCCACTACTTTTACGCAGGGCCCAACCTCCACCACCTCGTGCCTGGAATACTACAGTGCCTTCTAGCTCTTCTTCCTGGCTCTCCTATTGTCCCTTCTCCATATAGTTAACACAAGTGAGCTTCCTAAAGCCTTATTTGAACATGAACATTCTAACAGCTTCTCATTCTTCTCAAGATAATGTGTCCCGTGAGGCCTACATGATCAGGCCTCAGGTTACCTCTCTGTGCTATCCTAATCTTGTGCTATCCCAGATCTCTGCTCTCTATATCCCAGCACACTGGTCTTATTTCAGCTTCACAACGACACAAAGTATCCTCCAGCCTGGAGGTCTTTCTAAACATGATGTTCCCTTTGCCTGACACATTCTTCCTTTCCCCTCCTTTACCTCCTAAATCCTGCTCCAGCTCCAGCTCCTAGACCATCCCTCCATCAGGGAATTCCTCTGTGTCTTCAGCTCAATAAGAATTGTTTGCTACATGATCTTATAATGCACCACTTTTCCTTTATAGCACTTCTTACACTTTTAGAACAAATAAGTCTTTAATTTTGGCCTCTCCGTTAAACAGTACATGTCTTGAGGGCAAGGATCCTATCTAGCTTTCTCTTTGTTGTCTCTCTGGTTTATGGTAGGGTGTCTGGGTCTTTAAAAATATATATAGGTAGACAAACTAGTAAAAGAAGAATTTTGTATTTTGCAGAACTTAAAAACATGTTGTAAATCAAGCCAATATTATAAAGCAATCAATTAAGAATAAATAAATATGCAAAAATAATAAAATAAAATAAAAAATTTTTTTAAGAAAGAAAAAAAAAGGCCTAGGAAGTTAAAGAAGGATAACCCCTATTAGTGACATTTAACCTGGCAGCAGATATCTGAGACTTCCTTAAAAGTCTGGGCCATCACAGGGCTTCCCCGGTGGCTCAGACAGTGAAGAATCTGCCTGCAAAGTGGGAGACCTGGGTCTGATCCCTGGGTTGGGAAGATTCCCTGAAGGAAGGCATGGCAATGCACTCGAGTGTTCTTGCCCGGAGAATCCCCATGGATTGAGGAGCCTGGTGGGCTACAGTTCACGGGTCACAAAGAGCTGGACACGATTGAGCAACTAACACACACACACACACATATCTTTTTGTTCGTGAATTTAACAAGCTTGTTGTTATTCAGTCGCTCAGTCATGCCTGACTCTTTGCGACCCTGTGGACTGTAGCCCACCAGGCTCCTCTGTCCATGGGATTTCCCAGGCAAAAATAATGGACTGCATAGCCATTCCATTCTCCAGAGGATCTCCCTGACCCAGGGAGCAAACGTGGGTCTCCTGCATTGCAGGCAGACACTTTACCGTCTAACAGAGAAACCTGACAAAACTATGGAAAACATGAAACATGGTATGAGAATAAAAGTGATGGCAGGAAAAACTGGGACATTCACTTAGGCAGCAACCTTCACCTGAGATTTTCCATTTTACTTGTGCTTATTTACCTCCTTACTGAAATGTAAGCAATTTTGAAAATACTATTATATCAGGTTTTTTCTTCCCCCCGCCCTCACCACCTATAAACACAGAGTACCATTAGGTACTCACCATGCATTTAGCAATTAAATAAATAAAGAAAGTGACAGAGTGATGGGTAGATGGATGGAAGGATGAATTCAAGGATGGATAAGTGAAGAGTGTGATCTTAACAACATGTTGAATACTTTAGAGCAGGTGTTACAATTGATCTGCCCCAGAACCTCTCAAAGTGCCTGGCCATAAAAGGCACTCAGCCCATGTTTGCTGAGAAGATACCCTGATTAGCAGCGTTTCCCTGATGAGGGTCAGGGTTTGTCACAGGGAGTGCCATCTTGTTGCCAGTTCACAACAATCTCTAGAGGACAGTGCTGCAAGAGTGCTTTGTGGGCATTTGCATGAGAGGATGGGGAGACAATGGAAACAGTAAGAAACGTACTGTCTTAACAATAAAGAGACTTTATTTGGGGGGGCTCCAAAATCACTGCAGATGGTGACTGAAGCCATGAAATTAAAAGATGCTTGTTCCTTGGAAGAAAAGCCATGACCAACCTAGACAGCATCTTAAAAAGCAGAGACATTACTTTGCTGACAAAGGTTCGTCTAATCAAAGCTACAGTTTTTCCAGAGGTCATGTATGGATGTGAGAGGTGGACTATAAAGAAAGCTGAGCGCCAAAGAGTTGATGCTTTTGAACTGTGGTGTTGGAGAAGACTCTTGAGAGTCCCTTGGACTACAAGGAGATCCAACCAGTCCATCCTAAAGGAAATCAGTCCTGAATATTCATTAGAAGGACTGATGCTGAAGCTGAAACTCCAATACTTTGGCCACCTGATGTGAAGAGCTGACTCATTGGAAAAGACCCTGATGCTGGGAAAGATTGAAGGCTGCAGGAGAGGGGGACGACAGAGGATGAGATGGTTGGGTGGTCCACCACCGACTCAGTGGACTCAGTGGACATGAGTGTGAGCAGACTCCAGCAGAGAGTGAAGGACGTGGAGGCCTGGTGAGCTGCAGTCCATGGTTGCAAAGAGTCGGACAAAGTTGATGACTGAACAATGACAAGAACGAGTTTCAGTGGCTTGTCCAAAGTCAGAGGGAGTGACTGAACCAGGCTAACTTCAAACCGTAATAACATATTTTGATGAAAATACTTGGGAAGCCAGAGTATTTTATGACTGAACAGGGAACAGAAGAGGGAAAAGAGAAACGTTCATGTGAATTTGTTGAAAATCTGCTTCCAGAGCAACAGTTTTAGATTTTTCATTCCAGTTTCAAAATGAGGAGACTAAAACTCAGAAATAAAATAAGCTTGCTCTTATTGTTCAAGATGACAGAAAAAAACCACTCTGTGTGGTAGGTCTATTGGTAGAATGAGAGAAGAGTTTCAAGGCAAGGCTCCTCCATGGAAAATACACTGTGTGCTTGCATACGCTGCATTCTTTTGTCCCCTTGCCTTTTTTAAAAGCTTGTCGGCTGCGTCTGGTCCTGGTTGCGGCATGCAGGACCTTTAGCTGCAGCGTGGGAACACTTCGTTGAGGCGTGTGGGTTTTGGTGCCCTGACCAGGGGTTGAACCCAGGCCCCCTGCATTGGGAGTGCGGAGTCTTAGCCACTGGACCACCAGGCAAGTCCTCAACCCATTGCACCAGTCAGCTCAGACTGCCTTTAACAAAGCACCAGAGCCTGCAGGGACGTAGACGTCAGAAATGTGTTTTACAGAAGTGTATCTTCTCACAATTCTGGAGACGAGAGGTCTGAAGTCAGGTGTCGGCAGGGCTGGTCTCCCCTCCGCTGTGCGTGCTGTGTCCACACTTTCTCCTCTTACAAGGATTCCAATCATATACTGGATTACGGCCCACCCTAATGACCTCCTGTTCGTTTAGTTACCTCTTTAAAGACCCTTTTGTCAGTTGCAGCAATGTTCTGAGGTTCAGTTAGTTCAGTTCAGTTCAGTCTCTCAGTTGTGTCCGACTCTTTGCAACCCCACAGACTGCAGCACACCAGGCCTCTCTGTCCATCACCAACTCCCAGAGTTTGCTCAAACTCATGTCCATTGAGTCGGTGATGCCATCCAACCATCTCATCCTCTGTCATCCCCTTCTCCTCTAGCCTTCAGTCTTTCCCAGCATCAAGGTCTTTTCCAGTGAGTCAGCTCTTCACATCAGGTGGCCAAAGTATTGGTGTTTCAGCTTTAGCATCAGTCCTTCCAATGAACACACAGGACTGATTTCCTTTAGGATGGACTGGTTGGATCTCCTTGCAGTCCAAGGGACTCTCAAGAGTCTTCTCCAACACCACAGTTCAAAAACATCAATTCTTCGGTGCTCAGCTTTCTTTATAGTCCAACTCTCACATCCACGTATGACTACTGAAAAACCCATAGCCTTGACTAGACGGATCTTTGTTGGCAAAGAAATGTCCCTGCCTTTTAATATGCTGTCTAGGTTGGTTCATAACTGTTCTTCCAAGAAGTAAATGTATTTTAATTTCATGGCTGCAGTCACCATCTGCAGTGATTTTGGAGCCCCTCCAAAATAAAATCTTTCACTGTTTCCATTGTTTCCCCATCTGCTTGCCATGAAGTGATGCGACCGGATGCCATGATCTTAGTTTCCTGAATGCTGAGCTTTAAGCCAACTTCTTCACTCTCCACTTTCACTTTCATCAAGAGGCTTTTGAGTTCTTCTTCACTTTCTGCCATAAGGGTACTGTCATCTGCATATCTGAGGTTACTGATATTTCTCCCGGCAATCTTGATTCCAGCTTGTGCTTCTTCCAGTCCAGCGTTTCTCATGATGTACTCTGCATAGAAGTTAAATAAGCAGGGTGACAATATACAGCCTTGACGTGCTCCTTTTCCTATTTGGAACCAGTCTGTTGTTCCATGTCCAGTTTTAACTGTTGCTTCCTGACCTGCACACAGATTTCTCAAGAGGTACTAGGGGTTAGAACTTCCACATATGAATTTAAGGAGACCCTATTTAGCCTTACCTGGTACCTCAGATGGTAAAGAATCTGCCTTCAATGCAGGAGACCCATGTGCAATCCCTGGGTCGGGAAGATTCCCCTGGAGAAGGAATGGCTACCCACTCCAGTATTTCCTGGAAAGTTCCATGGGCAGAGGGAACTGGTGGGCTACAGTCCATGGGGTTGCAGAGAGTCGGGTGCGACTGAGTGACTAACACAGACACTATTCAGCCCGTAACACCTGTCGCTCAGGGTGAGGGCCCTCCGTGCCCACGCTCCTGAGAAACAAGCGGTTCGGAAGTTTCTGTGGTCTGGAGAGCTGGTAGTCTAAAAAAAAAAAAAGTTGAAAAGAGAAAGAGAGCCCCGAGTCATAGATCTTTGGAGGGATGGTTAGGGCACGCGCGGCCCTCTTCACAGTGAGTAACCCCTTCTGAGCCGGTCTTCTTAAGGACCTGAGTCATGCTGCATTTGCTTCAGTTGTGCCGCTGTAACCATGACCAGACCCAGTTAGGAAAAGAGAAGCTATCGCTTCCCTGCATGAATGAAATCCCTGAAAAACCAGATAAAGCAACATGTTTCCAGCCCGAATTTAACACCAATCTTGAAAAGGACAAGCATATATCAGCTCGAATGGCTCATTCTCTTTGTTATTATTTACCAAAATGATCTCTCTGGGGGAAAGAATGGTTTACCCTAAACTAAACGAAGTAACATTTCCTTGAAATGTTAAGTCTTACAAGAAAGCTCCTCTGCTTTAACAATCAAGCGATTCAGTGACTCTCTGCAAGAAAAGGAGTCTTCCTCACAAGTGGCCTGTATTTGTCTTCAGATCATTCAAGAGGAAAGAAAATCTTGCCCCCCACCAGCTTATTTTTTAAAACCTCCATTTCAGAAGCACCACGTAGCTTGGGACACTGTTTTCCTCATTTTTATTGACTTTCTCTCTTGGCGCACACTGAGTCTCACAGCTTTAATTATCGCTTATATACAGATGATATTCAAATTTGCACTTCATTTCCAGCCCTTTCAGATGATGTCACCCTTTGCCTTGCCCCAAATTTGGCTCATGTCTTGTCTTGGATGAGCCTCAATTTTGTCTGATTGAATATGGATGAGATGGAGGCTTTGCAGTTTAGTTGTAAATAAACTCTAAATGCACTGGAGTTAATTTACCTCATCGATATCCTACCCCTCCAGTTAAGAGCAAGAGTGTTCTGTGACTGATTCTGAATTATCTCCCTTCATTCATCAGACGACGCAACCAAGGGATTAATCTCCACAAAAGACCCAAAGATAGGCGACAGTTCCCATCACTCCTCCTTTTGGCCAGAATTCTGGTTATCACACAGTTGAAACTCTGCTGTGGTCTTCCGAAAGGCTTCCAGCCAGCCCCCTGTTTTGGGTCTGCTTGGAGTCTGGCTGCCCTTTGGCCTTGGTCTGTGTACACAGTCCCAGGACCAGTTTTCCCTCCAGGCAGCTGTGCTAGCTTCTTGTGCACTGAATAAAACATAATTTCTCAAGATCCTGGCCAGAGTCTCTGCCTTCACATAAACTGGCTTTTGAAATTATTTACAATTATAATCTCCCCTTTTCAAAAGTTGCTTGCTATTTCGTTTCATCAGGTGGTTGGAGAGATAACCTGCACAGCACCTTGATACTCACAGAGCGTGCTATCTGAAACAAAAATGTGTGCTTGAAAACACTAGGAATATTTCATCATAAGTAATAGCCTGTGAGAGCCTGACACATAATGAGCAATACTCACTCAATAGGTACTTGTTGGAATAAAGACTGAGTAAAAGAATTTGTAATTCTTTGACCCATTTGTGAGTCTTGCTGCTGTAGTTATTTGTAACATTTTTATCTACCTCTTAGGTTATTATGTAACTGTGCTGTGTAATTATTATTTCAGCCGGATCATATTGTAACTCTCCATGAACATAACTGAAGGGTATAAAATAGCATGTTTGCCAATTAGCCGATGCGTCTGTTGCTTTTCTTCATCATTTCATGTAGCAAACAGTTGAGTCAGCACATTTTAATTAAAAACAAGCATATGTGGGTCCACTAAGCACTCTAGTGTCTGGTAGTGCAGTTAGACAAAGATGGCGAACATTTCTAGCAGTGACCATATGATATCTTCTATTCATCTCAGCAATAATCCTCCAAATCTAATTGTTGGGAGGCTGGCAGCTGTACTCGGGTAGGCTTTTCTTTCTTTTCCCGGAGATGTGTTTTTCTCAGCCTGATGTGTGGTAGAGGATCAGCTGCTGCTGGAGTTCTTCCCAAGGCTGAGGTCCGAGCACCTCCAGGACCTCCCCCAGTTGCTTCCATCACAACATGACCCATTTGTTCCTGCCCATGTGCCATCTGGCCTGAAGATGCTCCAAGGAAATGCACGGTCTCTGACAAGCTCTTTTCCTCTCCTTATACAAACACGCTAGGTATTTTATTTTGCAACCTGAAGGTATCAGGATGCACCAGATGCCACCAAGGAAGCCTTCTTGATGGGTGTGGCATTATCTGCCTGAAGTCACCAGGTCCTGGGGGCTGGTCTTCAGCTTTGCAGACTCGGAAGCATGATCCCGTCAGCTTGGTCTCTTACTAACTGAGGAGGTGCAGGAGGGTGTACTCGTTTTAAAAGAGGACTTTAACAATTAAAAATAGTCTCTCTTGGAACTTCCCTGGTGGTGAAGATGCTGTGCTTCCAATGCAGGAAGTGCAGGTTCAGCCCCTGGTCAGGAGCTAAGATACTGCATTCTATATGGTGCAGCCCCCAAAAAATATTTTTAAAAATTCACTCACACCAAGTGTCCCTCTAGTATGATCATTGAGAATGGGGACTCTAGAGTCAGGCCACTTGGGGTCAAATCTCTGACCTAGGGATTAAAACCAGGTCTCCCGCATTGCAGGCGATTCTTCAGTGTCTGAGCCACCAGGGGATCCCTTGGAGTGCTGAGCTACTCTGTTAACGTCCAGCCACGCTGAAGCCACCATCCGAGAACAACTACATGGAGAAACCAAACAGGGATCGAAATGCTCAAGAGGCTGCCTGTCTTCCAGCCCTAGCTCCCAGCTCTTGTGGGTCTTCCCAGTACCAGCCCTGGATGTGTGTGTGAACAGGTCTGTGAGATGATTCCAGCTCCACTCACAAGCTGACTGCAGCCAGGAGTGGGTCCCCAGTGAGAGCCGCCCAGCTGAGTTCAGTCAGTCCCAGAACTGAGTGAGAGAGGAAATGGCGGTTATTGTAGCCCGTTGTTCGAGGTGGCTTGTCATGCAGCAGTGAAAATGCACACGTGCCCACACTCATATTTGTGTGCGAATCCATTCAAACAGACATGTATCACCTGACACACACAAAGCCACACAGCTTAGTAACTTGGTAGCAGCGCTACAGTCACATTACTATTGAATCCAAGACACTTTGCGCCTCCAGAGTCAGCATGCGTTGTTTCGATTACTTGCAAATCCCAGATCCGTGATACAAGGTTATGCATAAATTTGCTGAGTCATGAATCTGAGTCCCATGCTCGTACGTGGGAGCGTTTCTCAGCCTGTGAGTGAGGGACCCTCATTGACCACCAGCACAGGACTTTGGTCTCTACTAGCCATTCCCTGGACTTCCTCTGTGGCTCACCTTGTAAGGAATCCGCCTGCAATGCGCGAGACCTGGGTTCAATCCCTGGGTTGGGAAGATCCCCTGGAGAAGGGAAGGGCTACCCACTTCAGTATTCTGGCCTGGAGAATCCCATGGACTGCATAGTCCATGAAGTCGCAAAGAGTTGGACATGACTGAGCGACTTTCACAGTCATTCCTTATCCATTAAACTTTTGATGCATTTTTTGGATGCTTTGATTTCCCCCTCCAAAAGTGTGAAAAAATATCAGCTGATGGCTAATCTTAGTGATGGAAGTGAAGGGAAAATATAAAGAGGCTGATAAAAAGAGATTCCTCATCTAATAACAGACATTTCAAAGAATGGGATGTCAAATATGATGACAGCTCGGTTTCATGATGTGAAAAGAGTTAAAGGATGCAATACTCAACCCAGAAAGCATAATTGGGTAGGTCATTTTGGTGAGAATGCCAGAATATGGCAGTTTATAAAGTCATTAGAAGTCTTAAGAAATCATTCATATTTTTAACTTAAAATATATATTTTAAGCAGAAATAATACCCATAGTTATAGTCTCCAATTTGTGCTATATCTGAAGATGTAGGAACATCTCTTGAATTTCTAAAGGAAGTAGTCCTTAACGTCACCTATGAGATGTTCTGCTAGGCCCGTGCAGTGTTAAGAGATAGGGTTAGTCATGATCCTGCCCTTGAGACGCATGCAGTTTATCCAGGTGATGGGTGTGGAAGGAGGAGAGGAACTGAAAAACAAATAAGATTTAATATAAATATTTAATACTTATGTTAAATATTTAACAATATTTAATACTCATATATGGTGGTGAACATCACCTATGATTAGTTGGTCTAGAGTATAAGGACCATCAGTTCAGAGGAGAAAGAGTAAGAATTTGAGATCTCCCAAAGGAAAAAGATGCATGCTCCTTGGAAGGAAAGCTATGGCAAACCTAGACAGTGTATTGAAAAGCAGAGACATCACTTTGCTGACAAACATGTGTCTAGTCAAAGATATGTTTTTTCCAGTAGTCAGGTACAGATGTGAGAGCTGGACCTTAAAGAATACTGAGCACTGAAGAACGGATGCTTTCAAACTGTGCTGCTGGAGAAGACTTTTGAGAATTCCTTGGTCTGCAAGGAGGTCAAACGAGTCAATCTCAAGGAAATCAGTCCTGAATATTCACTGGAAGGACTGACGCTGAAACTCCAATACTTTGGCCACCTGCTATGAAGAGCCGACTCACTGGGAAAGACTCTGATGCTGGGAAAGGTTGAAGGCAAAAGGAGACGAAGCGGGCAGAGGACAGGATGGTTGAAAGCATCACTGACTCAGTGGGCTCAATGAACATGAGTTTCAGCAAACTCCAGGAGATAGGGGAGGACAGAGGAGCCTGATGTGCCGCCATCCACGGAGCCGCAAAGAGGAGGACACGATGTAGCAGAGCTACAGCAACCACAAAGGGAAAGTCCGGGCCCCTCGGCCCGGCGTTCAACGCCCTCCGTGACCTTGCCCCAAGGCCACCTCCAACTTCTTTCAAAGCAGCCCTTCTATTCCATTTGCTTGATTCATTAAGAAATACACCTGCCCCTCAATTTACAGCCTGTTAATTTGAGTGTGAAATGAAATAAACAAGTGACTTTAAAATGTGCTTTTAAATGTTACTTTAAAAGAATTACATTCTTTAAAATGAACAATAAATGAGCAACACAGGCGCATAAAATAACTTTGGAATAACAGAATTTAAACTGCTTGCCTAATTATTTTAACAAAAAATTCCTTAGCAACAGTGATTATAAAAATTCTCATGCATGATCTACCATGCTCCTTTCCCTTTCTGGCTAGCTGGAACAGAGTCAAGCCCCAGGGTGACCTTGGAAGCTACAGTGTTGAAGATGACAGAGCCTCTAGCAGCTGGGTCCCTGAATGAGTGCGTGAAGGAAGGTCACCTAGCAACCAGGATGACTGCTGTCAAGCTGCTGCAGATGTAAGAAATAAGAGTCTATTGTGGTTGGCCTCTGAAATGTGGGGTTGGTTTATTATGGCAACTAGCTTTTTAGGCAATTTGCATTATCTTAACCAATATGATCAGTTAATAGGAAGAAGTGAGGGAAAGCTATCACTATTAGCCTAAAAAAGGAGATTACCAACCGCACTGGTAAGGGCTAACAGGACAGCTCCCATCAAGAGCAGGGATTCCAGGCGACTCTCCTGGGGGTCCGGTGGTTAAGAATCTGCCTTCCAATGCAGGGGACGTCAGTCTGATCCCTGATCAGGGAACTGAGATTCCCCATGCTGTGGGAAAACGGAGCCCACACACTGTAGAGCCTGCAGGCCACGACTAGAGAGAAGCTTGTGAGCTGCAACGAGGCTCTCGTGAGCTGCAATTAAGACCTGATGTAGCCAAAAACAGAGTATGGATCCCAGCACCAGACTGTAGGGTGGAAAGCCAGATCTACCATTTACGGGGAATATAACTTTAGGCAAGTGTATTAGCTGGGGTTCTCCAAAGAGACAGAAATAACGGGATGTGAACCGACAGGAAGAGATTCATTCTAAGTGATTGACAATGTAGCCAAAAAAAGAGTATGGATCCCAGCACCAGACTGTAGGGTGGAAAGCCAGATCTACCATTTACGGGGAATATAACTTTAGGCAAGTGTATTAGCTGGGGTTCTCCAAAGAGACAGAAATAACGGGATGTGAACCGACAGGAAGAGATTCATTCTAAGTGATTGACTTGTATGATTGTGGAGGGTCGGCAAGTCCTAAATCTGATGGGGAAGGCCAACGGGCTGGAGACAAAGGGGAGCCACACGTCAAGTGCAAAGGCAGCCTGTTAGGGAACTGGGAAGAGCCGGTCCGCAGAGGAGGCCACAGGCACTCTGCTGGCAGACCTTCTTCTTGCTCAGAGAGAGGTCAGCGTTCTCGTCTTTTCAGGCCTTCAACTGACTGGGTGAGGATCACCCAGCATGACGGAGGGCAGTCTGCTTTGCTCAAAGTCCCCTGATCTAAATGTAAATCTCATCCAAAAACACCCTCACAGAAACATCCGGAATAAAGTCTGACCAAATATCTGGGCACTATGGCCCAGCCAAGTTGACACATAAAAGCAACCACCGTAAGGAAGCTGGTCTCCCAGGGCCTTGGTGCTCTCATCTGTGAAATGGAGAGAGCAGAAGGGCCTGTCATACTGGGTGAACATAAAGGATAAATGAATCAGTCCACGCGTTTAGCACAGTGTCTGCACAATGCTTGGTGAGAGTTTGCTCTTGACTATTTTTATTATTAATTACTATTGTCAGAGGCTTTAGTTATACGCTGCTGCTCTCTGATGAAAGTGCTAAGGAAAATTATAAGTAGAACCACCAAGAGTACAGGACCATTTGGCTGGGAACACCACTAATGTGATGAGCGACTTCACACATTAGAATTCTCCTAATGTAGAAAATGGAGCCTTGCAGACTCACAATTTACAGGCTATATTGGCCAGTGCTCCATTAATCAGTGGCTATTTTTTCTTGTTATTCCATGAATAAATTTTAATATATTCAATTTTCCCCATAAACTGCTTATTTACTGTTCATATTAATGCAATATAGCAAAAAAAATTTACATGACCAGAGTCTTTTGCAATCTACCAGAGCATTTCTCTTGCGTTTCTTTCCCTTCATTCCTGGTGAGAAAATTCAGTTTTGCTCTACATGCTTCTGAGTTAACTGTCACCCCTCAGGAGTACAGTATCAGCACCTATCACGACCCTGGGGGGCAGTAGCATGGTGTAGACTCTGGTTCGCTCGGCATGAACCTTTCCGGGCCTCAGCTTCTTCACACAGTGCTGTCGTGAGGACGGGACAGTGAGTCTCCGCACAGTGCCCGGCACTCAGGAAGCTCATGACCAGTGGGAACAGAATGATCCCTTCATTAGCGATTCTCCGTGTTGTTACAGTGTCCCACCTTGCACCAGCATGCCTCGTATCCCGGGTCCCTGAATGACTGTGTGGAGGAAGTCTCCCAGCAACAAGGATCACCAGTGTCAAACTGCTACAGATGCGAAGAGTAAAGAACTCTGGTTCATCTTTTAAATTGGTGTGTGTGTGTGTGTGTGCACGCGCGCCTGCTCAGTCATGTCCGACTCTTTGCGACCTCATGGACTGTAGCCCGCTAGACTCCTCTGTCCATGGAATTTTTCCAGGCAAGAATATGGGAGCGGGGTGCCATTTGCTCTGTCAGGGGACCTTCCTGACCCAGGATCAAAGCCGCATCTGTTGCGTCTCCTGCAGCGACAGGAGGACTCTTCACTGCTAGTGCCGCCTTATTCTAGCAATCAGCTGTTAGGCGTTGTGTAGCACCTTACCCAGCATGGTCAGCTAACATTAGGAGATCACTGGCCATCCATGACGTCCTCTCCACTCTGCAGGCTTCACAGGCCTTGAGCATCACAGAAAGTCTCTGCGACGCAGCGTGTTCACTCCCTGTCTTCTAGCCGCTGTCGATGCTTCTCTTCTTATGAAAATGTCTTGTTTGCTCAGACAATATCATGGGTGTTGATTTCAGGGCATCGGAAGCATGACTTTCTTTAATGTTCTTGAGTTTCTATGCCTCTGGCATAGCAGACAGGGAAGTCTAGCCTATCTGGGGTTTTCCTAATTTGCATCTAAGTTCTGGGTTGTGGGGATGGGTGTCTGGTCTTTGGCATCATCCTTTGATGCAGGCTCTCATTTCTGTTTGGGATTTAACTGTCAGCTAACTAGGGAGTTACATGCTAGCAAAATAATGCTCAAAATTCTCCGAACCAGGCCACATGAACCATGAACTTCCAGATGTTCAAGCTGGCTTTAGAAAAGGCAGAGGAACCAGAGATAAATTGCATCCACTGGATCACAGAAAAAGCAAGAGAGTTCCAGAAAAACATCTATTTCTGCTTTATTGACTACGCCAAAGCCTTTGACTGTGTGGATCACAATAAACTGTGGAAAATTCTGAAAGAGATGGTACTACCAGACCACCTGACCTGCCTCTTGAGAAATCTGTATGCAGGCCAGGAAGCAACAGTTAGAACTGGACATGAAACTACAGACTGGTTCCAAACAGGGAAAGGAGTACTCAAGGCTGTATATTGTCACCCTGCTTATTTAACTTCTATGCAGAGTACATCATGAGAAACGCTGGTCTGGATGAAGCGCAAGCTGGAATCAAGATTCCCAGGGGAAATATCAATAACCTCAGATATGCAGATGACACCATCCTTATGGCAGAAAGTGAAGAGGAACTAAAGAGCCTCTTGATGAAAGTGAAAGAGGAGAGTGAAAAAGTTGGCTTAAAGCTCAATATTCAGAAAACTAAGATCATGGCATCTGGTCCCATCCCTTCATGGGAAATAGATGGGGAAACAGTGGAAACAGTGAGAGACCTAATTTATGGGGGCTCCAAAATCACTGCAGATTGTGATTGCAGCCGTGGAATTAAAAGACACTTGCTTCTTGGAAGAAAAGTTATGACCTTACCTGCTTCCTGAGAAATCTGTATGCGGGTCAGGAAGCAACAGTTAGAACTGGACATGGAATGACAGACTGGTTCCAAATAGGGAAAGGAGTACATCCAGGTTGTATATTGTCACCCTGCTTATTTAACTTATATGCAGAGTACATCATGAGAAACACTGGGACATATTGACATAATGGCAGCATATTAAAAAACAGAGATATTACTTTGCCAACAAAGGTCTGTCTCGTCAAAGCTATGGTTTTTCCTGTAGTCGTGTATGGATGTGAGAGTTGGACTATAAAGCAAGCTGAGTGCCAAAGAATGGATGCTTTTGAACTGTGGTGTTGGAGAAGACTCTTGAGAGTCCCTTGGACTGCAAGGAGATCCGACTAGTCCATCCTAAAGGAAATCAGTCCTGAATATTCACCGGAAGGACCAACGCTGAAGCTGAAACTCCAATACTTTGTCCACCTGATGTGAAGAGCTGACTCATTAGAAAAGACCCGGATGCTGGGAGGGATTGAAGGCGGGAGGAGAAGGGGATGACAGAGGATGAGATGGTTGGATGGTATTACCGACTTGATGGACATGAGTTTGAGCAAGCTTCCGGAGTTGGTGATGGACAGGGAGGCCTGGCGTGCTGCAGTCCACGGGGTCACACAGAGTCGGACACCACTGAGCCGCTGAGCTGGAGTGGGGAGCGTGTGCTCGCTCTGGACTGCAGTGCTTCCTTCCACTGGCACAAGTCTCAGCATTTCCGTGCGGCTTACAGGTATGGAGGGTAGAGGCCTGTGTGAGAGTCCGGGGTATACAGAAGTTTGTTTGTGGGTCAATCAGAAGAAGGTACTAAGGACAAAAAAAATGAGTTAATATTTTAAAGTGTCAAAAATGTGATTTCACCACAGGAAGAAAGCCCGCTGAGGGCAGGAGGTCTGTCCTGAACATAGTCTGTTACTCTGTCCAGCGAATCGCGTTCACCTCGTTAAATATTTCCTGCTGCCATTAACTGGTCCATGGGCCACAGAAACAGAGAAAGAGGAAATCCTCAGTCTCTTCTGCAATGGTGACTTCACGCGTGGAAAAGCACTGTTATGGGCCGAACTGTGGTCACTGCCTCCCAAATTCATACCTGGAAGCCCTAACCCTCAACGTCTCAAAATGGGACTGTACTTGGAGGTAGGGTCTTAAAAAGGTGACTAAATGTTAAAATGAGGTTACTAAGTTCAGTTCAGTTCAGTTCAGTCGCACAGTCGTGTCCGACTCTTGGCGACCCCATGAGTTGCAGCACGCCAGGCCTCCCTGTCCATCACCATCTCCCGGAGTTCACTCAGACGGACGTCCATCGGGTCCGTGATGCCATCCAGCCATCTCATCCTCGGTCGTCCCCTTCTCCTCCTGCCCCCAATCCCTCCCAGCATCAGGGTCTTTTCCAATGAGTCAACTCTTCGCATGAGGTGGCCAAAGTACTGGAGCTTCAGCTTCAGCATCATTCCTTCCAAAGAACACCCAGGGCCGATCTCCTTCAGAATGGAGGTGGGCCCCGATCCAATCTCACTTGTGTTCCTAAAAGAAGAGCCTAGATTACAAGACACACACACAGAGGGAAGACCACGCCCTTTCACGCTCAGCAGTGGCGGCCAAGCCCCGAAGCAGGCAGTGCTCGCCTCTGGCAGCGTCGGACTGAGCTGGGTCTTCAGTTCTCTACTCAGAGAAGTCTTTTTTTTTTTTTTTTTTTAAGTTAGGCTATGTAAGTTTGTTTCTCAATATGCAGTGCTGAACACATTATTTCTGCCTCTAGTCATGTTGGAATAACCGGTACTATTTGCTTCCTCCCTGCCATAAACAACTAGCCAACTGGACAAAATATATGATACAATTATTTTCAGACATTGGACAGCAGGAGTATAATCCCTGAGGAAAGGGAAACAAAACGAGGTGAAAGAACCACAGGGGACCGATAAGCAGGAAGCCTGCCGGCATTCACAGTTACCTGGGAAACGGGTCAGCCCCACCCAGGCGGGGCGGAGAGGTCTCGCAGACCGCTGCCTTGGCTTTCTAAGGACTGCTGTAACAAATTACTCTAAATGTAGCAGTTTAAAGCAGCACAAATTAGCTTACAGCTCTGTGGATCAGTATCTCACTGGGAGGAGATCCGGATGCTTTCTAGAGGGCCGGGGGAAGAATCGGTATCTTTGCCTCTTTGGCCTCCTAGACACCCCCACTTCCCTTGACCCCTTCCTCCCTCTTCAAAGCCAGGACACTGAGCTGAGTCTTTCTCACCCTCTTTCTCTCTGGTTCTGCTTTCTGCCTCCCTCTTCCACTTGAGCGCACTGGGATATTCCAGGATAATCCTCCTGTTGTTAAAGGCAGCTAATTGTTGCTGTTTTCAGTTGCTAAGTCATGTCCAACTCGCTGCGACCCCATGGGCAGCACGCCAGGCTCCCCTGCCCTTCACTGTCTCCCACAGTTTGCCCAGATTCATGCCCATTGAGTTGGTGATGCCATCCAACATCTCATCCTCTGTCGTCCCCTTCTCCTGCCTTCAATCTTTCCCATCATCAGGGTCTTTTCCAATGAGTCAGTTCTTCGTATCAGGTGGACAAAGTATTAGAGCCTCAGCTTCAGGATCTGCCCTTCCAACGAATATTCAGGGTTGATTTCCTTTAGGATTGACTGGTTTGATCTTCTTGTTGTCCAAGGGACTCTCAAAAGTCTTGTCCAGCACCACAGTTCCAAAGTTAGTTAATTAGCAAAATTTAATTCTTCAACCTTAACTTTCCCTTTTCATTTAAGGGAAGCATGAAGATACGATTCATAATTAGGATACAATTAGTCATTAAAAACAGACCCAGAAATAATAGCAATAATAGAATTATCAAACAAAACCTTTAAAGTAGCTCATATTTATATGTTTATGAAATCAAAGGAAAAGATGATCATACTGAGATAGGAAATGCAAACTATATGAAAAAAGAACTGAATGGAATTTCTGTAGAACCAAGTGAAGTTAAAAATTCACAGAATAGGGTTAACAGGGACAGTACAGAAAAAAAAATCAGCAAATTTGAAGAAATCACAAAAGAAACTACCTAGACTGAACCACACAGAGGGAAAAGAGTCTTAAAAAAAAAAAAAAGAAAGAAAGAAAAGTAGACTTCCCTGGTGGTCCAGTGGTTAAGAATCCACCTGCCAATGCAGGGGACACAGGTTCGATTCCTGGTCTGGGAAGATTCCACATCCCTCAGGGCAACTAAGCCTGTGGGCCACAGTTACCGAGTTCAAGCCAGGTAGCCCATGCTCCACGACAGGGAAAACCATCACAATGAGAATCCCATGCACTGAACTAGAGAAAGCCCCCACACAGCAAGAGCCAGCACAGCCAAAAATAAAAAAGTAAATAAATAGAATTTTTTAAAATCTTCTAAAAAAAAAAAAAAAGAATGAATGAAAACAGCTTTAGTGACTTGTGGTACAAGATCAAGTGGTTTAATGTATATAACATGGGAATCCCAGAAAGGAGGGAGGGGGACAGATATGCTATTTGAAGAAATAATCGTCAATATTTTCCCAAAGCTGATGAAAACTATAAATGCACAGATTCAAGAAGCTCAATGAACTCCAAACAGAAAAAAATAAAATAAAATAAAAACATCCAGAGAAAATTTAGAAAATAAAAAATAAAAAAGTAGGCAGAGAAAGAAAGCTATTACTACATACATGGAGCAAAGTTGAAAGTGCACAGATACTTCTCGTCAGGAACAATGGAAGGCCAAAGATAAGGAAATGCACTCTAATAATGCTGGAAGAAAAAAAATGGTGGAAGGAGAATTCTGTATCCAGAAACAATAGCATGGAAACATACACATTACGTAACACAGAGAGCGAGCGGGGATTTGCTGCGAGACGGAGCTCAGCCCGCGCTCGGTGACCCAGAGGGGCAGGGCGGGCTGGGAGGTGGGCGGGGCGCTCGGGGGAGGGGTCTTCTGTGTCCTGGAGCAGGGCAGAGGCCAACGCAGCACTGTAAAGCAATTATCCTCCGATAAAAACGGAATGCACAGAAAATTTAAAAAAAAAAAAAGAAGAAGCAAAATCAGCCTTTTCGTCCAGGAGACCTCCCCTAAAAGGAAAGTTAAAGGAAGCTTTTCAGGCTGAAGGAGTGATATCACTTGGAAGCTTAAGGGAAGGAAGTCGCTCAGTCGTATCCGACTCTGCAACCCCTTGGGCTGTAGACTACCGGGCTCCTCTGTCCATGGGATTTTCCAGGCAATAGTCCTGGAGCGGATTGCCATTTCTTTCTCCAGGGGGTCTTCCCAGCCCAGGGATTGAACCCGGGTCTCCTGCATTGTAGACAGATGCTTTACCGCTTAAATCTACACAAAGGGAAGAATACTGAAGTGGTGAATGTGAGTGTAAATAAAAAATAAATGTCTCCCTAATTTAAAATTTTCTTTAAAAACAATTGAACGTTTAAGAAAAAAAGAAAAAGAAAGAAAAAATACACTGGCCCCCTACATAGGCACTGTCAAGGTGAGAACTTTCAAAGACGGGACCGCGCGTTCGCGCGTCGCATCGTGTGACAGTCAGGTGAGTGAGCCCGCGTGTCTGGGGCTCACCGTCTCGGGCCGCGCCCCCGTCTCCCGAAGCGGACCGCCCTTCGGCCGCGCCGCCTCCCACCGCCCCTCTCCAGGCAGCCGCTCTCCCCGCCTGTTGGCTGATGCCAGCGCCTGGGTGCCGGCTGCCGCACTCTGCTACCGGCCTTTCACAGTGCTCTGCCATAAGGTTTAAGATGTTGTCTATTTTTTGTGTTTGTTTTTATGTATCATTTGTGTGAAAAGTATTCTAAATCTATTACAGCACAGGACTGTATAGCCAACTGTGTTCGTCGGGGACTTAGGCTAACTCTGTTGGACCTACACATTGGACTTGCCAGTGCACTCTCAGAATGGAGCTCATTCATATGTAGGGGACTTACTGTAATAACACTGTGGGGTGCACTGAAGTAAAGTGAATAGCAAGAATTACTTAAAGGACCTGGGGAGCAATGGAAGTACAGCTGTTCTGTGGTTTGTAGGGTCCATATTGTGGGGTATGTTACGATTTGAGAGTAAACTGATGTTAAAGGTGCATGCTGTGAACTCTATTCCCCATCAAAAAATAAAGAAAGAAAGCAGATAATGATAATAAGCCAGTAGAGAGAAAATAGAATCTAGAAATAATTCATAAGAAAGCATGAAGAGAGGAAAAAAGTACCAACAACCAAATGGAAAACAAAATAGTAAGGTGTTAGACTTAAATCCAACCGTATCAGTAACTACATTAAATACAAACACTTTCAAAGTGCAGCTGGGGAATTTTCTGGTGGGCCAGTGCTTAGGAGTCCGTGCTTTCACTGCTGAGGGCCGAGGCCGAATCCCTGGGCAGGGCGCTAAGGCTGCGTGGGTCACAGGGCACGGCTTCAGGAGGGGAAGAAAGGAAACGCGGTAACGTCAGCACAGTGAAAAGGCAGCCCGCGCGACAGGAGAAAAGATTGTGAAATCGTATCTAACAAGGGATTAATATTAAAAAAATATAAAGAATTTTTACAACCCAACAATAAACTACCAAACACTTCAATTTAAAAATGAGTGAAGGACTTGAATATATGGACATTCCTTCAAAGAAGATATACAGAAGGTCAACAAACATATGAAAAGAAGCTCAACATCGCTGCTGCTGCTGCTAAGTCGCTTCAGTCGTGTCCGACTCTGTGCGACCCCATAGACGGCAGCCCACCAGGCTCCCCCCCAACCCCCGGCCCTGGGATTCTCCAGGCAAGAATCCTGGAGTGGGTTGCCATTTCTAAGGAAATGCAAATCAAAGCCACTTTACACCCATTATTATGGCCATTATTTAAAAATAAAAAAATCAGAAAGTAAACACTGGTGAAGGTGTGGGGAATTGAACCATTGCGTATAGTTAGCGGGATAACCGCTAAGGAACACGGTGGGGCACTCCTCAGTTACACACAGGTTTACCCTGTGGTCTAGCAGCCCCACCTCTGGGCGCACAGCCAGATGGATTGGAATCAGGGACTCAGACAGGCGTTGTACACCCACGTTCAGAAGAGTACTTGCTCCCAACAGCCAAAAGGCGGGGGAGCCCAAGTGAGCATCGACAGGTAAGTGGGTAACGGAACATGCCCCATCCAACGAGACAGCACCAGTCTTTAAGAGGAGGCGATTCAGACACAGGCTGCAGCACAAACATGAAATGCTGCGCCGTGCAGTAATCCAGTCACACGCTGGAGATGCTGCGTGACTCCTCTCCTGTGGGAGACCCAGAGCAGGCAAACTCACGGGCAGACGGACAGCAGGCCGGTGTGAGCAGAGGCTGGGGAGGGGCGGGGGCAGTCGGCTTCAGAGGCCGGAGGAAGCCCTGGAGGGGCGCGGTGCCGAAGGCTGCACAGTGCGAATACCTCAGTGTGAACGCCTCGCTCCAGAAGTGTCACGATGGTACAATTTATATGCACATGTACCCACAGCATGTTTTTTAAAGAGGACGAGAGGAAAGAGGAAGAGACTGAGGAGAAAGATGCAGGATTTGGGAAGAAAAGCTCAAAGCACTTTTGACTGAGATGACTGGAGGTCCTCTTCTTTTTTCCGCAGCAGAGGGAAATTCTGGGATTGCAGTCTGGCCCACCTCCCCAGTTCTCCTCTCAGAGAACTGTGCGCTAGAAATCCGTGGCCAGGTGGGCCTGTGGATCCGTATGCTGGCGTGGGAACTCGTTTTCTTCTTACTTCCCAGTTTAATTTAGGGGAAGGCACTTCACCAAAGTGCTCAAACAGTGCTCAAACACTGTTATCCTCTCTTCCAACAGCCTCAGATTCAAGCTAAAGCGACCATTACCCCTGTCCCTCAGTTCCCTTAAAAACCTCGCTTCCCTACTGGATTCCACAGAGAAGGGAAGTCAGGCTGACCCCACAGGTGCAGACGGAGCCGGCAGCCCGGCCTCACAAGCCCCTGTGCGGATAAGGACCCTTCCTCTGGGGCTCCTGCTTTTTCCTGCATGCTGCCTATGGGTTCAAGGGTCAGGCCAGATCCCAGACTTGGACATGGCTTTCCTCCCTGAATGATTGAATAATGACCAATTTATCCAATAACAGATGCTGTGGGGGGACTTTCCTGGGGGCCCAGTGGTTAAGAATCCTCCTGTCAGTGCAGGGGACACAGGTTCGACCCCTGGTTCGGGAAGATTCCACCTGCCATGGGGCAACTAAGTCCAACCCAACAGCTACTGAAGCCCAGAGCCCAGGCACCAAGAGAAGCCCTCGGGCACTGCAGCCCAGGGTAGCCCTTGCCCACGGCAGCTGGAGAAAGCCTGCAGGCAGCAGTGGAGACCCAAAGAAGCCAAAATAAGGAACTTTAAAAAACTCTTATGGATATTCAAGTCAGTAACAGTTCAAATCTGATGCCAAAGTGGTTCCTTCACACAGAGCAACGGAGCTCTGGCATTGATGTACCCACTGTTAGGATGAGAGTAAAAATAATAATACCAACATTGGCCAACATTTGGGATCCTTTCATGTAACACTTTTCTAATTGACTTATTTAATCACAGTAATGCCATGAGGGAGGTTTTATTGTCATCCCCATTTCACAGATGTGGAAATTCAGGCACAGAGAGGGAAGATAACTTTCCCAGTTCCATTTTGTTGTAAAGAACCCACCTGTAGTGCCTGAGACCTGGGTTAGATCCCTGGGTTGGGAAGATCCCCTGGAGAAGGGAAAGGTGGCCCACTCCAGTATTCTGGCCTGGAGAATTCCATGGACTATACCCATGGGGTTGCAAAGAGTCAGACACTGCTGGGAGCCAGCACGGGAGATCCCACCCATAGCAAAGGTCATGAGGAAGAGACCTGATAGGCAAAGGCAAATCAGGACTCGAGGGACCCCCTGGACCTGCTTGAGCATCTACCCCCAAACCGGAATCTGTCTGTCTTACTATTTCACTAACCCTAACCTCTGACATTAACGGGGGGCTATCCCCGACCACCTTTCTCTAAAGAAAATCAACTTAGAGCTCTAGGTAATAAACCTCCTGGGCTTAATAAAGTGTTCCAATCCAAACCCTTCTGATGACTTTCTAGCTTACCTGACAGGCTTGTCCAGACTCCTGTAGCTGCGCATGTGATTGTTTACGGCCTCCCAGCTGTGAGAGGCATGGGAAGCCTAAAACATTCTGAAAATATAGAGCCTTTCAGGGAGCTAAGAAATTATTATAATAGCACTGGTGGAGGGTTTCATTGTTGAGCCAATATTTGCTGCTTAAGTTTCCATATCCCTTACCCACTGTGTCCTTGAGAATATATTATTAATATAGCTGATATGTGGGGAAAATAAGTAGTACCCTTTGATTTAACCACATTAGACCTTGAGTTAATAAATTCTTTCCATGCTATAGCCCACTACACCCTTACCCTATAGGAATGCAACCTTATCAAGTGCTTTCGGAGAGTGTTGCCTGACTTTAGAAAAGTCACCTTTGGAGAAAATAAGTTTTCTGGTTGACTAATCATCATCAGAAAGGGTCATAAAATGGTAGCAGGCCTCCTGGCCAGAAGATGATGTAAATCACCTGAGACCTTTGTATATCGGAAGGAATGCAGAAAGAACGCCTGGTCTCCATAGGGGTCAGGACTGCTGACCCTGCATGACTATGCATCTTCCATTATTTTCTATGTACAGCTTAAGGTATATAAGCTTCTTTGGAAAATAAAGTTGTGGGCCTTGCTCACTGAAGCTTGGTCTCCCTGTGTCATTCTTTCTCTCTCTCTTTCTCTTCCTTCCTTTCTCTTTTCTTTTCAGGTGGATCCCCTGGAGCGCAGGGGCCCTCTGAGTTCACTTTCCTGCCCGGGCTTCTAAGACCCACTCGAGAGGGTGCCCAGGGTGGGGCAGCCTCTGCTATTTGGGAGGGCTCCTGTGGCCTCCACGAACAGAGCAAGTCCCGTGCTGCGGCTTTATTGGCTTTCTCTGTGAACCAAGGAATATCAGCCTCTTTCTCTCCTTTATTTTCTTAACTGCAAAATTCTTTCCTGATCTCTTTATCTGTCTCTCTCAGTCGCCGACGCTATCATGCTTCGGATACCCTGGATCCAACCAGGGCTGGACCCCGCTAAGACACGACTGAGCGATTTCCACTTTCACTTCATTTTAGTCATTCAGTCATGCCCAACTCTGCGACCCTTGGACTACAGCCCACCAGGCTCCTTGGTCTGTGGTATTTCCCACTGGAGTGGGTTGCCATTTCCTTCTTCAGAGGTTCTTCCCAACCCTGGGATTGAACCCACATCTCCTGCTTGACAGGCAGATTCTTTACAGCTGAGCCGCCATGGAAGCCTTCTCAGTTTCATGTGAAAGCATTAGTTACCCAGTCATGTTGGACTCTGCCGCTCCAGGGACTATAGCCTCCCAGGGTGCTCTGTCCATGGGATTCTCTAGGCAAGAATACCGAGAAGCAGACAAGTCTGAGGCTCTGTGTTGCTGCATTATCCAAGTTATTTTTCTAGAAAGCTCAAGTTGCTGTTTTTCAGTCACTTATTCATGTCCGACTCTTAACTGCAGAACTCCAGGCCCCCCTGTCCATCACCAACTCCCGGAGCTTGTTCAAACTTGTGTCCATTGAGTTGGTGATGCCACCCAACCTTCTCTGTCGCCCCCTTCTCCTCCTGCCTTCAATCTTTCCCCGCATCAGAGTATGTTCCAACGAGTCAGCTCTGTGCGTCCGGTGGCGAGAGTAGCCCTGATAAAGCCAGGAAGCCAGCTCACATTCGCTGAGGCGCCGCGGGCGTTTGTCAGCGGTGTGTGCTGGTTTCGGGCGCGGCCGGGTCGGGATTAGCCACAGCAGCCCCCTCTCTGGTGCTCTCTTTCTCCCCTCTCCCTCCTCTTCCTGCATTGTGCTCACATGTGCGCTCACTCGGACATGTACACCCACACATACACACTGTCTCCACCTCTAGAGTTGCTTACCTCTGTGTCGACATGGTTAAACCAACGAGCATCAGACCTACATCAGAAAGCCTAGTGTTTGGTAGAAAGACAGCTTTTTTCCCCTCTCTAGAGTCCTGGCCTGAACCTGGTCTTGAGCCTTGTGGGCCTAATATCCCTAAACCCATCCCTGTGGTCAAGTGGAAGGAAACCTCAGATTGGCCTGACCTCAGCCAGTTGTCCTTTTTTTTTTTTTTTATCTTTTTGGTGACACCATCTAAACTGTATGGACCAAGAATGAAAAGGCAAACTGAGATGTCAGTATTCAAAGAATGAAGCAGCACATGCAGGAGAGACAAAAAATGACAGGCATTCTGGCCAGTAAAGCAGCTGCCATATCCACTGGAAGTTATCAGCCCACAAAGTGGAGTTTAGGGAAGCTCTGTCACTGGGTTGGATGTCCAGTACCCTGATTTCCCCCTACAAAGCTTGCTGGCCAAAGTCCTTGTAAACATTCTGACAGTTTTGAATTCACAACTCATGATCACTTAAGAAACTGAGCCACTGCCATATTTTTTACTTCTATTTTGATATTCATTTATTCATTCAACAGATATTAATGCAGCCTAGCTAGGTGTGGGGATCCTAAAATGCAGAGGTGAATCAGTGCCACGGGCCAGGTTTGTATCCCCGGGTGGGGCTTACTGCTTATTGCCGTTTAATATAGGTTTGCTTGACTACATCAGTCACATGAAGCTTTGGCATATGATGTTGGATTTTTCTCATGACATCATGTACAGAATTTCAAATGATACCAGCCAGTCAATACCTGTTTGCTGACTGATTATATGATGATAAAGATTCACCCTTCTGCATCATTATTATTTTTTCTCTATTGTTTATCTGTTCCTAGACCAATCAGATCATGAGTGGTAAAAATTACCCGCTATGTTTCTGAGAACATCGATGTCATGCTATTCCTTATACGTGGGGGAAATGGAAATTATTTGCCATGGGAACCCCATGTCTACTAATCACTGATGTGGTGGTAAACGTGTGTGGGAATGAGGGATCTCACAACTGTCTTTCTTCCCTTTCTGTATTTTTGCTACCTTTGATCTGGAATTTTAATCACATTGGGTTAAGTTATTTTTGGTGAGATGTTCAAAGACTTTCAAGTGTCTCTGCCTTTTTGAACATTAGCTTCTTTGTGGTGTGTTTTTTTCCTAATTATTCCAAATATAGTATAATGACTATGAAAGCAGAAAAGAAAACCATTTTATGTTCTTGAATTTGATTTCATACAGCTTCCACTTAGCACCTCTCTGGTTACTAGATTCATTTCAATGTCATTTCCAAGGTGGCTGCCAGAATTATAATCATTTCAACCAAGTTTCTATACATTTAGGGAATAAGTCAGTCCATTTGATTTAAGTGCGGGACCTCAACATCTGTATGCATACATGGCTTAAGTCTACTAGTAGAGTTATTACAGAACTGGACCAGTGTGCATTATTTGATGTATTTATTAATTCATCAAATTAATATTTACTGAACACCTGCCATGCATGAAGGTGGCCAAAAGGTACAAGCTTCCAGTGAAGAGTCGGGCCTGAAGGTGTGGCAAACAGTGTGGTGACTGTGGATAATAAAAGTGCACTGTGTCTTGGAAAGTTGCTAAGAGAGCAGACCTTAGAAGTTTTCATCACACACACACACAAAATTTTCAACTATGTGCAGTGATGACTAGTAACTAGACTATATATATATATGTATATGTATATATAATCATTGGTGCTGTGGTAAATGTGTGTAGGAATGGAAGAAGAAATACGATTATCTTCCTGCCTCCCCCTCGACCCCAGTCTGTATTTCTGCTACCTTTGAACTAAAATTTTAATCTTATTGGTCACATGCCTCGTAGCCAAAAGGCCAAAACATAAAGTGGAGGCAATATTCTAACAAATTCCATAAAGTCTGTAAGAAATGGTTCACATTTTTTAAAAATGAAATCTTAAAGAGATTAGCACAGAGAAAGAAACAGAGGCAAATCAAGTGAACACACAGTGAGAAGACGGCCAGCGGTGAGCCAAGGAGAGAGGCTTCAGGAGAAATCACTGTGTGTGTGGGACAGACAGAAACGTCAGGCGTTCTGGCCAGTAAAGCAGCCAGCCGTGCTCACTGGGCATTATCTGGGAGCTGCTCAGTCGTGTCTGACTCTGTGACCCCACGGGCTGCAGCCTGCCAGGCTCCTCTGCCTGTGGGCTTCTCCAGGCAAGAACACTGGAGTGGGTTGCCCTGCCCTCCTCCAGGGGATCTTCCTGACACAGGGATCTAACCCGTGGCTCCTGCAGCACCTGCATCTCAGGCAGATTCTTTACCCACTGAGCCACCGGGGAAGCCCATATATACATATATATATGTGTGTGTGTGTGTGTATAGTATATATATTGTACATGTATATTGTATATGTATATAGTTTCAGGTCTTCCCTGGTGGCTCAGATGGTAAAGCATCTGCCTGCAATGCAGGAGACCCAGGTTCGATTCCTGGGTCAGGAGGATCCCCTGGAAAAGAAAATGGCAATCTCCTCCAGCACTCTTGCCTGGAAAATCCCATGGATGGAGGAGCCTGAGAGTCTACAATCCATGGGGCCGCAAAGAGTCAGACATGACTGAGGGACTTCACTAAGACTAAATATAGTTTCAGGCGTACAGATCATTACATTGTATGCCTGAAACTAATACAATTTTTTATGTCAATTGTCAGTTGAACTTCAATTTAAAAATATAAATAAATGGATTTCTACCCTCAAGGGCTGGGAAAAGATGCAAATCCAAGAGCAGGGGCAAAGAGTCAGGGAAGGGCCCTGAGGTGGGGGAACCCAGTCAACTCAGCTACCACGGCAAAGTATCACATATGGAGAGGCCTAAACTGCAGAAATTTAGTTTTCACAAGTCTAAAGGGTAGAAGCCCAAGGTCAAGGTGCCGGCAGCTTTGGTTTCTTCTGAAGCCTCTCTCCTTGGCTTACTCACGGCCATCTTCTCATTGTGTGTTCACTTGATTGACTCTCTTTCTCTGTGCTAATCTCTCTTTTTAAGATTTTTTTTTTTAATATGAACCATTTCTTAGACACTTTATGGAATTTGTTACAATACCACCTCCTCTTTATGTTTCAGTCTTTTGGCCACGAAGCACGTGGGATCCCAGTTCCCCGACCAGGAACTGAACCCTCACCCCCTGAGCTGGAAGGGGAGGTCTCAGCCACTGGGCGACCAAGGAAGTCCCTCTGTGCAAATCTCTTATTCTTATAAGGACACCAGTTATATGGAATTAAGATCACCCTTACAAATCCATTTTAACTTGATTATGTCTTTAAAGGCCTTATTGATGAATATAGTCACATTCTGAGATGCTGAAGGCTGCAGCTTCCCAGGAGGCTAAAATGGTAAAGAACCCGCCTGCCAATGCAGGAGATACCAGAGATGTGCGTTCAATCCCTGGCTCAGGAAGATCCCTGGAGTAGGAAGAGGCACCCCACTGCAGTAGTCATGCCTGGAAAATTACACACACACACACACACACAGCTTCAGTGTGAATTCTGGGAGGACACAATTCAGCCTATAATGGAGGTTCAGGGAAGTCCTGAGGAAGGGAGATATCTGAGCAGAGACCAAATATTGGAGCAAGTCGCAGGTACAGGGCAAGTCATCCGGGGAAGAGCGTTTCCGGCAGGGCAAGAGCGTTTCCGGCAGGGGGGAACAGCGAGTGCACAGACCAGAGCCGGTGTCGGGGAGGCCATGGTGACCCGGAGCCGTGAGGGGGGTAGGGACGCCACAGGCTTAGGCAGAGGCCAAGGGCGAGGAAGCCTGGAGGTGTGGCAAGGACTGAAGTTTCTTCTGAATGTCATGGGAAGTCAGAGGACTGTTTCGAGCGAGGCAGGATATAATTTCACATATGTTTTTAAAGGATTATTTTTACATTGACAACAAAATTTTCTGTAGACTCCCAAGAATTCATTTGGAAAGATCAAATTGATTTTGAAACCCAGAAACATTTCCTAGAATAGTTGAGATGCAGACCTCAGTGGTTACTCTTTAGTGATTTTCTAGGAATTCTTTCCTTCGAAGGTTAAAGTATCAGCTGAGAATTCTTGGGATTACTGGATTACTGCTGAGGTCTCCCCTGCCACATCCAATGATGCTGAGGTTTTGACAAGAGAAATATTTGGCTCAATTTGCATATATGGAAAAGCCCTTTTCTTGAGAAAAAAATTTGGTTCTGGTGAGTGGGTTTGTAGTCACTGATTTATAAGGAGTGATATTAAGTTGACATCACTTGGGACAGTTTGAGTCAGGGCAAACTCTGAGGTGCCTTTTCCATCTTTGACAAATGTCATCTCTAGAATAGATGAAGTAACAGGAGTGAGTAACAATTTCTTTGAAAGTCGAAAGCAAGTTGTTGCCCCCAAGATAAGGGATCCGCACAAAGCAAGTCACATCTCTAGACCCTGTCTGAAACAACAGAGAACGGGCATTCTCCAGCGCCAAGGGCAGGCCGCCTACACGGCACCAGACTGTACCCCAAACCGTTAGAGCATCGGTCGCTTACAACGGCCGCATCCGCCTTTACAGAGTGCTCATGTTGCACTCAGATTCAAGCTCTATACCCAGTGAAAGTGAAATTGCTCAGTCGTGTCTGACTCTTTGCGACCCCATGGAATGCAGCCTACCACGTTCCTCCGTCCAGGTGATCTTCTAGGCAAGAGTACTGGAGTGGGGCGCCATTTCCTTCATTGAACAGACTGGTAGTCACCTTGGGGGGAGCTTGTAAACAGAAGCCGTCAATTTTCCCTCTTGCATCGCCATTAAACTTTTACTAAGCGCTGCCTTTTGGGATCTGTAAAAACCTTCCTCACACAGAAGAGTATGATGATTTTAGACACACACACACTCATAGAAAAACTTTCAACTGTAATGTCTTGATTAAACATAGAATTTTGGTGAGATGAGTGAGATTTCAAAAATTACAATATAGGTCGCTTTTTCAGTCTCTCTTCTTTTGGAAACCCACTCTTCTGTTTTATAAACGGGGAGATGGTAGTGAAAGTGAAAGCCACTCGGTCGTGTCTGACCCTTAGCCTGCCAGGCTCCTCTGTCCGTGGAATTCTCCAGGCCAGAATGCTGGAGTGGGTAGCCGTTCCCTTCTCCAAGGGATCTTCCCAACCCAGGGATCTAACCCAGGTCTCTCACATAGCAGGTGGATTGTTTACTATCTGAACCATCAGGGGAGTCCAAGAATACTGCAGTGGGTAGCCTATCCCTTCTCCAGGGGAACTTCCCCACCCAGGAGTTGAACCGGGGTCTCCTGCACTGCAGGCAGATTCTTTACCAGCTGAGCCACCAGGGAAGCCCAGGGGAGATGGTAAATAGGAAGCAAATTTATCTAGTAGATGCCGCAGAAATCATTTCGAGATGACACGAAACAACTTTGAAAGTGTCCCTCACCCCCACAGGGAAAGAGAAGGAATGAACCTACTCTGGCCAAATAATTACAATGATACATGTGTGAATTTCCATATTGAAATCCAAACAGTCTGTGTTTAGAAACATTCCTGTAAAGATTGTCTTCAGGTACCTTGAAGATACCAAATGGCCTGGGACACATCTTTTCATAGTCTTGGTGCTGAAGGATAGAATGCAAAGCATTAGCCAGAACATCTCCGCCCAGTTCTCCAGCGTGTTGAAGCTACCCTCGAAGGCTGAATTAAAAAGATAACACAGTGGTTAAGTAGTGTCTCATCTGCTTCAATAAGCAAAGTTGGAGATCATTTACGATAACACAGTCATCAGAAGAATGCGTGCCTGTGCATTCTGAAGACGCGAAGCCTCACTTTGAGCCTGACTATTAAGTCCTTGCTGTGAAGGGGTGGCGAGTATGATTAACTTGTTAGACTAGCAAGGTTCTACTGCATTTTCGCTTTAAGCCAGAGTGCTTTCACAGCTGAGCTGTAATGCTCTGAAAATGCCTGCATAACAAGATCCAGGTGTGGAGCTGAATCCCAAATGGTAAATGGCCAACAGCATTTATCCACTGTTACGTGGCTGAAGCCATCAAGAGTCAGCATGTCTGAAAAGACACTGCCTGAGCCGCGAAGCACAGAGGAAGGCTGTGCTGGAGACACGGCTCTTTCAAAGATTACGAACAGGGCATCCCTGGTGGCTTGGACGGTAAAGAGTCTGCCTGCAGCGCAGGAGACCCGGGTATGGTCCCTGGGTTGGGAAGATCTCCTGGAGAAAGGAATGGCAACCCACTCCAGTGTTCTTGCCTGGAGAATTCCATGGACAGAGGAGCCTGGTGGGCTACAGTCCTCGGGGTCACAAAGAGTCAGACACGACTGAGTGACTAACACAGGGTGGGGCGGTAGCTCCATTTTCTAGAGAAAACCAGCGTGAACTCCAGGCCCTTCTTAGAAAGCGAGGAGAAAGAATGAAGCTAAATTATCCTATTGATGACTACGTGTTACACTCAGCTCCCCGGAATCCATGCTTGGAAGAGGCATCACATTTAGCTTGTTGGCCAAGTGGGACTTGCCGCATACCTGAGTGAACACAGGTGTCCTAGTACTCTCTTTCTTACGGCTTCCCCTGTGGCTCAGCTGGTAAAGAACCCGCCTGCAATGCAGGAGACCTGCGTTCAGTCCCTGGGTTTGGAAGATCCCCTGGAGAAGGAAAAGGCTACCCACGCCAGTATTCTGGCCGGAGAATCTCATGGACTGTATAGTCCATGGCGTCTCAAAGAGTCAGTCACGACTGAGTGTGTTTCACTTTCACTTAGAAGAATGGAGTACCAAAATCCTTGAGTTCAGGAAAATTTAAATATTTTAGGGAGGCAGGAAAAGGGATCAACTTGCAGAAACATAGAGGAAGGGAGGAAACCTAGCTGCACCTTACAGCAGATAGCTATGCTATGCTATGCTATGCTATGCTGAGTCGCTTCAGTCATGTCCGACTCTGTGTGACCAGGCTCCCCCGTCCCTGGGATTCTCCAGGCAAGAACACTGGAGTGGGTTGCCATTTCCTTCTCCAGTGCATGAAAGTGAAAAGTAAAAGTGTAGTCGCTCAGTCATGTCTGACTCCTAGCAACCCCATGGACTGCAGCCCACCAGGCTCCTCCATCCATGGGACTCTCCAGGCAAGAGTACTGCAGTGGGGTGCCCCTGCCTTCTCCGGCAGATAGCCAAGGGAGTGTGAAAAAGCATTGGGTTGGCCAAAAAGTTCGTTTGGGCTTTTCATCACATCTTACGGGAAAACTCAAACGAATTTTTTTGGCCAAACCAATACACTGCAGAAAATTCCCTTGCAGCTGCCAACTTAAGCTCTAGCTTGCAAAGTTGCCTGGACCCATGAATAGGCTGAATCGGTTACAAACTCTATTTGCTTGACTTGAAGCAGTCTGTGACCTGCATTCCCATGGAACTGATGTGTTTGGCTGGTGTGACCCTGGACTCGTGCTGAGAGCAGCAGGTGAACAAAGAGACTTAGCCTTGGGCTCGGAAAGGTAAGAAGTGGGCGTGCTCACCTGCAGCAAAGGTGACCACACGGTGGTGGGGTCTTAGGTGTAGGTTTTGACAGAGTTCAGAAGAGGTTGGTGATTGCAACCAAGGAGGGAAAGGTAGCTCTTTCCTGTGCTTTGTTGGTAGCGTCTCAGAAGAGTTTAGGGTAGGGCCAGGGGTGCAGGAGCAGCCTAGAGCTGCAGTAGCAGGAGTGTGGGGTCTAGAAAGACAAATGAAATCCATCCCTGACTCCCTTGGCAGCATCCAAAGTCATAGAGAGGGAAGGTACTGCTGTTTTCTAGGAGGATGGACAATGACATTTAACTGATTATCTTTGCAAACTTTGGGATATAAGAAGGAAGCGAAACCTTTACCCAGGATTAAGAGTAGCCATCATCATTTTAAAATAATATAGACAAGCTCCATGAGGCCTTTCAGTCCTAATGAAGGAAAGTGAAAGTGTGAATCACTCAGCCATGTCCAGCTCTTTGGACTCTTTGCCACCCCCATGGACTGTGGCCCACCAGGCTCCTCTGTCCATGGAATTCTCCAGGCAAGAATGCTGGAGCGGGTTGCTAGTTCTTTCTCCGGGGATCTTCCTGACACAGAGATCAAAGCCGGGTCTCCCGCACTGCAGGCAGACTCTTTACTGTCTGAGCCACCAGGGACAAAACATTTTAGCACACTGATGTCCTTAACGGAATGGCATAGAAATATTTATTTTAATTGAGAAAATCCAAGAAGAAAAAGTAAGATACGTTTTACTTTAGGGGATCTTCCTGACACAGAGATCAAAGCCGGGTCTCCCGCACTGCAGGCAGACTCTTTACTGTCTGAGCCACCAGGGACAAAACATTTTAGCACACTGATGTCCTTAACGGAATGGCATAGAAATATTTATTTTAATTGAGAAAATCCAAGAAGAAAAAGTAAGATACGTTTTACTTTATAAATAGAATCAGTAAAAATAAGTTTCTTGAAGCTTCTGACTGCATATCTGCTATCATACCCCCACGCGTGACTGAATGGGTTTTCACTGGGTTGGCGGGCACGTTTGCAGTGATGTGACTTGAAATATGGGCTCCGTGGCAAAACGGCCGTGGTCCTGGAGGGCTACTTCAAAGAGAATGACAATCATCACTCAGAGNCTTTATAAATAGAATCAGTAAAAATAAGTTTCTTGAAGCTTCTGACTGCATATCTGCTATCATACCCCCACGCGTGACTGAATGGGTTTTCACTGGGTTGGCGGGCACGTTTGCAGTGATGTGACTTGAAATATGGGCTCCGTGGCAAAACGGCCGTGGTCCTGGAGGGCTACTTCAAAGAGAATGACAATCATCACTCAGAGACGTGGGAACTGGCAAGGTGGGGTGGGGTGGGGTGTGTGACTGCCATTGACCAGTGAAGAGACACACCGTGGATAGTATCTTTGGTCAGATTCTCCCGGAAACAGACTTGGAAATGAAGATTCATGTGCAGGAACTTCCTAAGGAGCTGCTCCCTGGGGAAAATCAGACGGGGTGGGGTGGGAGTCGGGGGGACAGGCAGGGCAGAGAGCACAAAGAGGCCAGGCCAGAGGCGTTTCAGGCAAAGCTGAGCCTTGGCTTGACCCCCGGGGGGCGGGGGTGTGAATTACACTTGACCCCAGCTCTGGGCAGAGAGCTAGGCTTTCAGAGTGGGAACCAGTCAGTCACTGAGCAAAGGACGCCCAGGTGAAGCAAATCTCAATTCCCGTCTTCGGCAGACGGCCACAGCGCTGGCCGGTGGATGCAAACCTAGAAGCCGGGGTAGAGCATCCAGAAACGGAAACAGGATTTTGAGGGCGTCAGAGAGAGCCCCTCCAGTTGTGCTCATCACATGTGCTAAAACCCACGTACAGGATAAGAAGTAGGAATTTCAGACAAGTCCACAGTTTCAAAGGCAGACTCTTGCAAGTGCAGACGCTGGTTTTCGATTGAGCCGCTCCTCAGATGGGCGGGCAGGTCTTTGCAGCTGGCGGCAGCGGAGATGTGTGTACACTTGGTCATGATTTCACACAATGGCTGGTGATTCCCCTTCGCAGCTGCTGTACAATCTCGTGTGCCTGCCAAGCTCCCCTCTGGCTGCCCTTGTGCGGGTGGGCGCAGGGCTGCTCTGGGGGCGCCTCTGACCCCAAGGCACCTAACAAGTCTCTTTCTTATTCAACCTGTGTCAAAAGGAACCCTTTTTTTCCCTCTCTCTCTTCAGAGGGCTGGAGAGTCTGAGACAGTTCCCTTCCAGAAAACATCGTCAAGGACTAGATTCCGTGATACAAATACTCTAAGAGTATCACAAAAATGGAGCTTAACTGGGACTGGAGGAATCATGGAAGGCTTCTTGGAGGAGATGGGCTTCATCCTGGCCTTAAAAGATCAGTGGAATTCAGAGAGATGGGAGGGCGTCCAGACAGAGGGAAACAAATTGGGAAGACGCACAGAAGCAACGAGCGTTTATGGCGCCAGCTGAAGACCAGCTTAGTGCAAGTGAAAGATCACGGCCAAGAGGCAGGCTGGTCGCCCTGCGCCTGAAAACTGGGTCATGGTCTTAAGCCGGCTCCCACTCCCGCTTGCTTCCGCTTCTTTCTGACTCTCTGCCCAGTTCCTCACTCAGGCTCGCTTTCCCTCAAGCTGTGGTGTGTGCTGGGCCATCCTCCTGATGAGTATGTGCCAGGCTCCGTGAGTTGACAAGCTTTCAACACAAAGAAACAAATTATACGAGCCAGGACGAGAAGCAGAACAAGATAAGGACGGCGGGGTGCGGGGGCCTCGAGTGGGCAGCCTCTCAGAACAGGCACGATTCCGGGACTTTTTGGGAAAGGGGAAACCTGATGTGTTAATTAGGCGTCTGTGTCAGTAATGAGACGGCTGGGAGGAAGGTAATGAACGGAAGCTCGGGTGGGAGAGGGGAGAGCATCCTCCTTCTCTGTCATTTTAAGTGTGTGTCTGCGGTCTCTTGGCTCCAGGAGCGAGGGCTCAGCCTTCTGAGTGTTGTAAAGCCCCACGAACAAGGAGCTTTGGTTGTAAATAACACTGCATTTCTGCCCCCAGGACCCAATTCAGCAGGAAGCGCTGCAGCCTTACCAGCTCCGGCGGGTGGCGGATTTGGGCTCAATTTGGGCTCTTCTGAGCGTATTCGGCTCAGAGACACTGTCTGCCCAGATGGGCCACCAGGAGGCTTAGGGACAGCAAGGCAGCGAGGCCCGGGGGCACCCGGATGAGGGAAGCGCCTCATGGAGCCTACGCCTCCCCCTGGCTCAGTCCACCCGCTGGAGCGGGTCTGAGCTCCGGGCCCAGGACTCAGACGAGCTTCTGACCCTGGCCCTGTGGTCAGATCTTCCAGCTGCTGAGCCTAGAAGAGAGTCTCTCTTCCAGGCTGCTGCCAGATCCATTTTCCAAAAGCGGAGCTCCAGACTTAGCTTTCTGCTTTCAGAACGGGCTCCTGACTGCTTAGCCAGGGGTTCGCTGCAGCCTTTGGGGACTTTGTGAGTCAGTTACCCCTCCAGTACCTCATTCTCTTCCACGAAGTAAGGGCAGTGACGGTCACTGCGTTGTTGAACTGCTGTGAGAATTCAAGACAGTCCTTATAAAACACTTGGGAAGCAGCAAGTGCAGTTAAACGCCCACTCTTTGTGCTTGGCTAAGGGTCTGCTTGAGTGCAAAAGTAGCAAAGAGCTCTGTGATCCTGGGCAAATCTCGACTTCCCTGTGCCTCAGTTTCTTTCCTGTGAAACAGAGTGATCCAGGGGGTTAGATGAGCTCGCGCCTCCCGGGCCCTCGAGCAGCACTTGGCGATCAGTGAGGCCTCGCTTCAGTCTGCTGTGTTGTTGCCGTCAGCAGCAAGGCCATCATCATCGAGATCTGGGAGAAAGAAGGAGGACGTTGTGAACATGCATACTGAAAACAGCCCCAGGTGGCCCTGAGGTGGAGGGGACGGAGGCCATGGAGGGACTGGACACGCCCCACGCTTCTCTGCAGAGGTTCAGGCCGGCCCTGCCAACCCCGGGGTATTTATGACGAGAGGGGAGCTCCTGGAAACCCAGCGTGCCTGTTGCCTCCTGGCCTGCCTGGTTCTAATGCTGGGCTCCCTCCCATCCCAAGACAACTGGAAATGGGGCAAATCTTCCCTCGTCAGCCTGTGAGGTGCATGGTGGTTAAGTGGGGAGCGCATGCTCTGCTGTCGTGAGGGTCCCTCACGGGAAGTTCCTTATGCGGACCAGAGGGGCTGTGATTGGTCCTCCCTGCTTTCCTTGCTGAAGATCAGGGGTCATGTGCACCCACTGTGTGTCACACCCCTGAGGCTGTCAAATACATTCCCACCCCTTTGCCAAAGGGATGGGTATGCACCCCAAACAGGCTAAGTCAACACTACTCTGGGTTTTGTATGGGAGCTGGGGCTGACGGTGGGGTAGCAGTGAGCTTCCCTTCCCTGGACTAGGGTCAAGAGAGCCGGGATCATGGGACTCTGGAGCAGCCAGAGCCTTCTTGCTGCCATGGTGAAGGGAGTCTATCTGGGAGACGTCCCATCAAGTCGAAAGATGAACCAGCTCCTCATGTGCTTGCTTGAGCCCCCGATACAGCCATACCCGAAGACAGGCAGCCCCAGACTTTCCAGGCACGCGAGCCAGTTAACTCCCTGCAGCTGCGTTTACGTCACTGTGCTGGCTAATACAGTGCCTCTATTGGCAACCATGAAAATTTTGCTTCACATACATGAAACTCATTTCTGTTAGGAGTAAGCACGTGGAAACAATAAGTTGTCAGGAGTCACCTGGGAGTGAGGAATAGAAAACAGGTAGACAGGAGGCAGAAAAGCACCGAAGCCCCGAGGAAGTAAGCAAAGGCTGGAGAGCAACCGGCCGGCTGGGCGTGAGTGGGGGCAGAGAGCCGGGCTGCACCCGAGAGAGGCAGAGAGCCGGGCCAGGCCGTGAGGCTGTCACGGCCACGGACAAAGCCCCAAACGGGCCGTCATGCGGTGGCACAAACCTGGCAAGTCACTGTTCAGCCATCTTAAGCTGATTAAAAATTACCCAAAGCATTCTAAATCACAGAGGTCAGTGTGGGCTTGGATCCACACAGCCCTAGGTTCAGGGCCAGCTTTGGGACATTCTAGTTGAAGGATATTAGGGAAGTTATTGGACATCTGTGAACCTCAGTTTCCATTTCTGTACCACAAGAATAATAACACCTTTCTCACATAATATGCAATGAGGCTACTATTTTATTCAAATTATTCTGTACCTCCAGGACCACAATAGGACAGAGCGAGAGAGCCCACAAGTCCATGCCAAAAGCACAGAGCACACTGAAAATGTGGATGAGGAATACAACATAGAAGAAAAACTTTTTAGCAAAAAAAAGAAGTGTTGATTTACAAGCGTACCACTGTGAAACCATAGGGGGAGAAAATCTGAAAAATGTCCAGACAGTAAAATATGAAAAATGGAAAAGTGTGCAATTCTCTTTAGGGCGATTTTCAATCTATTCATCATTATTCCTGCTATTTTTATTTGTATTGCCATTTTCATAGTTCTATTTTAGTTACAAAATGTTTTAAGGCATTTGAGAAGTCCTTCTTGTCATCAGGCGTGACACTCTTTCATCACATTAGCTGCTTGGGGGCTCCAGCTCACAGGCTCAACAGAGTTGGGGCAGGTGGCCTGCATTCTCCCATTTCTGCCCTAGGGCAGAGCAGCAGGGTCTCAGGGCGGCTGCAACGCGGCAGCAGTCAGTCAGAGAGCAGAAAGGAGGCAGGGTTCTCTGGGCTGACACTCGTGATGCTTAAGTCTCCGTCTCAGTTAGGGCTGGCCACAGAAACAGAACAAGTAGGAAGGATAGACAGATATTATAGGTAGAGAGATAGATCAGTCTAGACCGGTCTAAAAGGATATTGTCTATCTGTCTGCCGTCTGTCTCTCTGTCTATGTCTATCATCTGTCTATCTACCATCAATCACCAGTCTAGCTAGCCATGGAGTAGGAGAGAGAGGCTGAGAAACAAAAACAGAGGCAGAGATAGATAACTTTTTACATTTCTATTTATTTTTTGGCCACATGGCACATGGGACCAGGGATGGAACCCGCACCCCCTGCATTGGAAACTTAACCCCTGGACCACCAGGGAAGTCCTGAGATAGAGACTGTTAAGAAATTGGTTTATACGATTACAAAGGCTGGCAAGTCCGAGATCCAGAGGGTAGGCCAAGAGGCTGGAGGCCCAGGGAAGAGTTGCAGTGTGAGTCCAGAGACCAAATCTGCCCGCAGAATCCCCTCTTCTGCCAGGGAGGGCAGTCTTTTTTTTTTTTTNGTCCATGGAATTCTCCAGGCAAGAACACTGGAGTGGGTTGCCATTCCTTTCTCCAGGAGATCTTCCCAACCCAGGGACCATACCCGGGTCTCCTGCGCTGCAGGCAGACTCTTTACCGTCCAAGCCACCAGGGATGCCCTGTTCGTAATCTTTGAAAGAGCCGTGTCTCCAGCACAGCCTTCCTCTGTGCTTCGCGGCTCAGGCAGTGTCTTTTCAGACATGCTGACTCTTGATGGCTTCAGCCACGTAACAGTGGATAAATGCTGTTGGCCATTTACCATTTGGGATTCAGCTCCACACCTGGATCTTGTTATGCAGGCATTTTCAGAGCATTACAGCTCAGCTGTGAAAGCACTCTGGCTTAAAGCGAAAATGCAGTAGAACCTTGCTAGTCTAACAAGTTAATCATACTCGCCACCCCTTCACAGCAAGGACTTAATAGTCAGGCTCAAAGTGAGGCTTCGCGTCTTCAGAATGCACAGGCACGCATTCTTCTGATGACTGTGTTATCGTAAATGATCTCCAACTTTGCTTATTGAAGCAGATGAGACACTACTTAACCACTGTGTTATCTTTTTAATTCAGCCTTCGAGGGTAGCTTCAACACGCTGGAGAACTGGGCGGAGATGTTCTGGCTAATGCTTTGCATTCTATCCTTCAGCACCAAGACTATGAAAAGATGTGTCCCAGGCCATTTGGTATCTTCAAGGTACCTGAAGACAATCTTTACAGGAATGTTTCTAAACACAGACTGTTTGGATTTCAATATGGAAATTCACACATGTATCATTGTAATTATTTGGCCAGAGTAGGTTCATTCCTTCTCTTTCCCTGTGGGGGTGAGGGACACTTTCAAAGTTGTTTCGTGTCATCTCGAAATGATTTCTGCGGCATCTACTAGATAAATTTGCTTCCTATTTACCATCTCCCCTGGGCTTCCCTGGTGGCTCAGCTGGTAAAGAATCTGCCTGCAGTGCAGGAGACCCCGGTTCAACTCCTGGGTGGGGAAGTTCCCCTGGAGAAGGGATAGGCTACCCACTGCAGTATTCTTGGACTCCCCTGATGGTTCAGATAGTAAACAATCCACCTGCTATGTGAGAGACCTGGGTTAGATCCCTGGGTTGGGAAGATCCCTTGGAGAAGGGAACGGCTACCCACTCCAGTATTCTGGCCTGGAGAATTCCACGGACAGAGGAGCCTGGCAGGCTAAGGGTCAGACACGACCGAGTGGCTTTCACTTTCACTACCATCTCCCCGTTTATAAAACAGAAGAGTGGGTTTCCAAAAGAAGAGAGACTGAAAAAGCGACCTATATTGTAATTTTTGAAATCTCACTCATCTCACCAAAATTCTATGTTTAATCAAGACATTACAGTTGAAAGTTTTTCTATGAGTGTGTGTGTGTCTAAAATCATCATACTCTTCTGTGTGAGGAAGGTTTTTACAGATCCCAAAAGGCAGCGCTTAGTAAAAGTTTAATGGCGATGCAAGAGGGAAAATTGACGGCTTCTGTTTACAAGCTCCCCCCAAGGTGACTACCAGTCTGTTCAATGAAGGAAATGGCGCCCCACTCCAGTACTCTTGCCTAGAAGATCACCTGGACGGAGGAACGTGGTAGGCTGCATTCCATGGGGTCGCAAAGAGTCAGACACGACTGAGCAACTTCACTTTCACTGGGTATAGAGCTTGAATCTGAGTGCAACATGAGCACTCTGTAAAGGCGGATGCGGCCGTTGTAAGCGACCGATGCTCTAACGGTTTGGGGTACAGTCTGGTGCCGTGTAGGCGGCCTGCCCTTGGCGCTGGAGAATGCCCGTTCTCTGTTGTTTCAGACAGGGTCTAGAGATGTGACTTGCTTTGTGCGGATCCCTTATCTTGGGGGCAACAACTTGCTTTCAACTTTCAAAGAAATTGTTACTCACTCCTGTTACTTCATCTATTCTAGAGATGACATTTGTCAAAGATGGAAAAGGCACCTCAGAGTTTGCCCTGACTCAAACTGTCCCAATTGATGTCAACTTAATATCACTCCTTATAAATCAGTGACTACAAACCCACTCACCAGAACCAAAATTTTTTCTCAAGAAAAGGGCTTTTCCATATATGCAAATTGAGCCAAATATTTCTCTTGTCAAAACCTCAGCATCATTGGATGTGGCAGGGGAGACCTCAGCAGTAATCCAGTAATCCCAAGAATTCTCAGCTGATACTTTAACCTTCAAAGGAAAGAATTCCTAGAAAATCACTAGAGAGTAACCACTGAGGTCTGCATCTCAACTATTCTAGGAAATGTTTCTGGGTTTCAAGATCAATTTGATCTTTCCAAATGAATTCTTGGGAGTCTACAGAAAATTTTGTTGTCAATGTAAAAATAATCCTTTAAAAACATATGTGAAATTATATCCCGCCTCGCTCGAAACAGTCCTCTGACTTCCCATGACATTCAGAAGAAACTTCAGTCCTTGCCACACCTCCAGGCTTCCTCGCCCTTGGCCTCTGCCTAAGCCTGTGGCGTCCCTACCCCCTCACGGCTCCGGGTCACCACGGCCTCCCCGACACCGGCTGTGGTCTGCGCACTCGCTGTTCCCCCTGCCGGAAACGCTCTTGCCCTGCCGGAAACGCTCTTGCCCTGCCGGAAACGCTCTTCCCCTGCCGGAAACGCGCTTGCCCTGCCGGAAACGCGCTTGCCCTGCCGGAAACGCGCTTGCCCTGCCGGAAACGCGCTTGCCCTGCCGGAAACGCGCTTCCCCTGCCGGAAACGCACATAGACAGCAGCCCACCAGGCTCCCCCGTCCCTGGGATTCTCCAGGCAAGAACAATGGAGTGGGTTGCGATTTCCTTCTCCAGTGCATGAAAGTGAAAAGTAAAAGTGTAGTCGCTCAGTCATGTCCGACTCCTAGCAACCCCATGGACTGCAGCCCACCGGGCTCCTCCATCCATGGGACTCTCCAGGAAAGAGTACTGCAGTGGGGTGCCCCTGCCTTCTCCGGCAGATAGCCAAGGGAGTGTGAAAAAGCACTGGGCTGGCCAAAAAGTTCGTTTGGGCTTTTCATCACATCTTACAGGAAAACTCAAACGATTTTTTTTGGCCAAACCAATACACTGCAGAAAATTACCTTGCAGCTGCCAACTTAAGCTCTAGCTTGCAAAGTTGCCTGGACCCACGAATAGGCTGAATCGGTTACAAACTCTATTTGCTTGACTTGAAGCAGTCTGTGACCTGCATTCCCATGGAACTGATGTGTTTGGCTGGTGTGACCCTGGACTCATGCTGAGAGCAGCAGGTGAACAAAGAGACTTAGCCTTGGGCTCGGAAAGGTAAGAAGTGGGCGTGCTCACCTGCAGCAAAGTGACCACACGGTGGTGGGGTCTTAGGTGTAGGTTTTGACAGAGTTCAGAAGAGGTTGGTGATTGCAACCAAGGAGGGAAAGGTAGCTCTTTCCTGTGCTTTGTTGGTAGCGCCTCAGAAGAGTTTAGGGTAGGGCCAGGGGTGCAGGAGCAGCCTAGAGCTGCAGTAGCAGGAGTGTGGGGTCTAGAAAGACAAAAGAAATCCATCCCTGACTCCCTTGGCAGCATCCAAAGTCACAGAGAGGGAAGGTACTGCTGTTTTCTAGGAGGATGGACAATGACATTTAATTGATTATCTTTGCAAACTTTGGGATGTAAGAAGGAAGCGAAACCTTTACCCAGGATTAAGAGTAGCCATCATCGTTTTAAAATAACATAGACAAGCTCCATGAGGCCTTTCAGTCCTAATGAAGGAAAGTGAAAGTGTGAATCACTCAGCCGTGTCCAGCTCTTTGCACTCTTTGCCACCCGCATGGACTGTGGCCCACCAGGCTCCTCTGTCCATGGAATTCTCCAGGCAAGAATGCTGGAGCGGGTTGCTAGTTCTTTCTCCAGGGGATCTTCCTGACACAGAGATCAAAGCCAGGTCTCCCGCACTGCAGGCAGACTCTTTACTGTCTGAGCCACCAGGGACAAAACATTTTAGCACATTGATGTCCTTAACTGAATGGCATAGAAATATTTTTTTTTTAATTGAGAAAATCCAAGAAGAAAAAGTAAGATACGTTTTCCTTTATAAATAGAATCAGTAAAAATAAGTTTCTTGAAGCTTCTGACTGCATATCTGCTATCATACCCCCACGCGTGACTGAATGGGTTTTCACTGGGTTGGCGGGCACGTTTGCAGTGATGTGACTTGAAATATGGGCTCCGTGGCAAAACGGCCGTGGTCCTGGAGGGCTACTTCAAAGAGAATGACAATCATCACTCAGAGACGTGGGAACTGGCAAGGTGGGGTGGGGTGGGGTGTGTGACTGCCATTGACCAGTGAAGAGACACACCGTGGATAGTATCTTTGGTCAGATTCTCCCGGAAACAGACTTGGAAATGAAGATTCATGTGCAGGAACTTCCTAAGGAGCTGCTCCCTGGGGAAAATCAGACGGGGTGGGGTGGGAGTCGGGGGGACAGGCAGGGCAGAGAGCACAAAGAGGCCAGGCCAGAGGCGTTTCAGGCAAAGCTGAGCCTTGGCTTGACCCCCGGGGGGCGGGGGTGTGAATTACACTTGACCCCAGCTCTGGGCAGAGAGCTAGGCTTTCAGAGTGGGAACCAGTCAGTCACTGAGCAAAGGACGCCCAGGTGAAGCAAATCTCAATTCCCGTCTTCGGCAGACGGCCACAGCGCTGGCCGGTGGATGCAAACCTAGAAGCCGGGGTAGAGCATCCAGAAACGGAAACAGGATTTTGAGGGCGTCAGAGAGAGCCCCTCCAGTTGTGCTCATCACATGTGCTAAAACCCACGTACAGGATAAGAAGTAGGAATTTCAGACAAGTCCACAGTTTCAAAGGCAGACTCTTGCAAGTGCAGACGCTGGTTTTCGATTGAGCCGCTCCTCAGATGGGCGGGCAGGTCTTTGCAGCTGGCGGCAGCGGAGATGTGTGTACACTTGGTCATGATTTCACACAATGGCTGGTGATTCCCCTTCGCAGCTGCTGTACAATCTCGTGTGCCTGCCAAGCTCCCCTCTGGCTGCCCTTGTGCGGGTGGGCGCAGGGCTGCTCTGGGGGCGCCTCTGACCCCAAGGCACCTAACAAGTCTCTTTCTTATTCAACCTGTGTCAAAAGGAACCCTTTTTTTCCCTCTCTCTCTTCAGAGGGCTGGAGAGTCTGAGACAGTTCCCTTCCAGAAAACATCGTCAAGGACTAGATTCCGTGATACAAATACTCTAAGAGTATCACAAAAATGGAGCTTAACTGGGACTGGAGGAATCATGGAAGGCTTCTTGGAGGAGATGGGCTTCATCCTGGCCTTAAAAGATCAGTGGAATTCAGAGAGATGGGAGGGCGTCCAGACAGAGGGAAACAAATTGGGAAGACGCACAGAAGCAACGAGCGTTTATGGCGCCAGCTGAAGACCAGCTTAGTGCAAGTGAAAGATCACGGCCAAGAGGCGGGCTGGTCGCCCTGCGCCTGAAAACTGGGTCATGGTCTTAAGCCGGCTCCCACTCCCGCTTGCTTCCGCTTCTTTCTGACTCTCTGCCCAGTTCCTCACTCAGGCTCGCTTTCCCTCAAGCTGTGGTGTGTGCTGGGCCATCCTCCTGATGAGTATGTGCCAGGCTCTGTGAGTTGACAAGCTTTCAACACAAAGAAACAAATTATACGAGCCAGGACGAGAAGCAGAACAAGATAAGGACGGCGGGGTGCGGGGGCCTCGAGTGGGCAGCCTCTCAGAACAGGCACGATTCCGGGACTTTTTGGGAAAGGGGAAACCTGATGTGTTAATTAGGCGTCTGTGTCAGTAATGAGACGGCTGGGAGGAAGGTAATGAACGGAAGCTCGGGTGGGAGAGGGGAGAGCATCCTCCTTCTCTGTCATTTTAAGTGTGTGTCTGCGGTCTCTTGGCTCCAGGAGCGAGGGCTCAGCCTTCTGAGTGTTGTAAAGCCCCACGAACAAGGAGCTTTGGGTGTAAATAACACTGCATTTCTGCCCCCAGGACCCAATTCAGCAGGAAGCGCTGCAGCCTTACCAGCTCCGGCGGGTGGCGGATTTGGGCTCAATTTGGGCTCTTCTGAGCGTATTCGGCTCAGAGACACTGTCTGCCCAGATGGGCCACCAGGAGGCTTAGGGACAGCAAGGCAGCGAGGCCCGGGGGCACCCGGATGAGGGAAGCGCCTCATGGAGCCTACGCCTCCCCCTGGCTCAGTCCACCCGCTGGAGCGGGTCTGAGCTCCGGGCCCAGGACTCAGACGAGCTTCTGACCCTGGCCCTGTGGTCAGATCTTCCAGCTGCTGAGCCTAGAAGAGAGTCTCTCTTCCAGGCTGCTGCCAGATCCATTTTCCAAAAGCGGAGCTCCAGACTTAGCTTTCTGCTTTCAGAACGGGCTCCTGACTGCTTAGCCAGGGGTTCGCTGCAGCCTTTGGGGACTTTGTGAGTCAGTTACCCCTCCAGTACCTCATTCTCTTCCACGAAGTAAGGGCAGTGACGGTCACTGCGTTGTTGAACTGCTGTGAGAATTCAAGACAGTCCTTATAAAACACTTGGGAAGCAGCAAGTGCAGTTAAACGCCCACTCTTTGTGCTTGGCTAAGGGTCTGCTTGAGTGCAAAAGTAGCAAAGAGCTCTGTGATCCTGGGCAAATCTCGACTTCCCTGTGCCTCAGTTTCTTTCCTGTGAAACAGAGTGATCCAGGGGGTTAGATGAGCTCGCGCCTCCCGGGCCCTCGAGCAGCACTTGGCGATCAGTGAGGCCTCGCTTCAGTCTGCTGTGTTGTTGCCGTCAGCAGCAAGGCCATCATCATCGAGATCTGGGAGAAAGAAGGAGGACGTTGTGAACATGCATACTGAAAACAGCCCCAGGTGGCCCTGAGGTGGAGGGGACGGAGGCCATGGAGGGACTGGACACGCCCCACGCTTCTCTGCAGAGGTTCAGGCCGGCCCTGCCAACCCCGGGGTATTTATGACGAGAGGGGAGCTCCTGGAAACCCAGCGTGCCTGTTGCCTCCTGGCCTGCCTGGTTCTAATGCTGGGCTCCCTCCCATCCCAAGACAACTGGAAATGGGGCAAATCTTCCCTCGTCAGCCTGTGAGGTGCATGGTGGTTAAGTGGGGAGCGCATGCTCTGCTGTCGTGAGGGTCCCTCACGGGAAGTTCCTTATGCGGACCAGAGGGGCTGTGATTGGTCCTCCCTGCTTTCCTTGCTGAAGATCAGGGGTCATGTGCACCCACTGTGTGTCACACCCCTGAGGCTGTCAAATACATTCCCACCCCTTTGCCAAAGGGATGGGTATGCACCCCAAACAGGCTAAGTCAACACTACTATGGGTTTTGTATGGGAGCTGGGGCTGACGGTGGGGTAGCAGTGAGCTTCCCTTCCCTGGACTAGGGTCAAGAGAGCCGGGATCATGGGACTCTGGAGCAGCCAGAGCCTTCTTGCTGCCATGGTGAAGGGAGTCTATCTGGGAGACGTCCCATCAAGTCGAAAGATGAACCAGCTCCTCATGTGCTTGCTTGAGCCCCCGATACAGCCATACCCGAAGACAGGCAGCCCCAGACTTTCCAGGCACGCGAGCCAGTTAACTCCCTGCAGCTGCGTTTACGTCACTGTGCTGGCTAATACAGTGCCTCTATTGGCAACCATGAAAATTTTGCTTCACATACATGAAACTCATTTCTGTTAGGAGTAAGCACGTGGAAACAATAAGTTGTCAGGAGTCACCTGGGAGTGAGGAATAGAAAACAGGTAGACAGGAGGCAGAAAAGCACCGAAGCCCCGAGGAAGTAAGCAAAGGCTGGAGAGCAACCGGCCGGCTGGGCGTGAGTGGGGGCAGAGAGCCGGGCTGCACCCGAGAGAGGCAGAGAGCCGGGCCAGGCCGTGAGGCTGTCACGGCCACGGACAAAGCCCCAAACGGGCCGTCATGCGGTGGCACAAACCTGGCAAGTCACTGTTCAGCCATCTTAAGCTGATTAAAAATTACCCAAAGCATTCTAAATCACAGAGGTCAGTGTGGGCTTGGATCCACACAGCCCTAGGTTCAGGGCCAGCTTTGGGACATTCTAGTTGAAGGATATTAGGGAAGTTATTGGACATCTGTGAACCTCAGTTTCCATTTCTGTACCACAAGAATAATAACACCTTTCTCACATAATATGCAATGAGGCTACTATTTTATTCAAATTATTCTGTACCTCCAGGACCACAATAGGACAGAGCGAGAGAGCCCACAAGTCCATGCCAAAAGCACAGAGCACACTGAAAATGTGGATGAGGAATACAACATAGAAGAAAAACTTTTTAGCAAAAAAAAGAAGTGTTGATTTACAAGCGTACCACTGTGAAACCATAGAGGGAGAAAATCTGAAAAATGTCCAGACAGTAAAATATGAAAAATGGAAAAGTGTGCAATTCTCTTTAGGGCGATTTTCAATCTATTCATCATTATTCCTGCTATTTTTATTTGTATTGCCATTTTCATAGTTCTATTTTAGTTACAAAATGTTTTAAGGCATTTGAGAAGTCCTTCTTGTCATCAGGCGTGACACTCTTTCATCACATTAGCTGCTTGGGGGCTCCAGCTCACAGGCTCAACAGAGTTGGGGCAGGTGGCCTGCATTCTCCCATTTCTGTCCTAGGGCAGAGCAGCAGGGTCTCAGGGCGGCTGCAACGCGGCAGCAGAGTCAGTCAGAGAGCAGAAAGGAGGCAGGGTTCTCTGGGCTGACACTCGTGATGCTTAAGTCTCCGTCTCAGTTAGGGCTGGCCACAGAAACAGAACAAGTAGGAAGGATAGACAGATATTATAGGTAGAGAGATAGATCAGTCTAGACCGGTCTAAAAGGATATTGTCTATCTGTCTGCCGTCTGTCTCTCTGTCTGTGTCTATCATCTGTCTATCTACCATCAATCACCAGTCTAGCTAGCCATGGAGTAGGAGAGAGAGGCTGAGAAACAAAAACAGAGGCAGAGATAGATAACTTTTTACATTTCTATTTATTTTTTGGCCACATGGCACATGGGACCAGGGATGGAACCCGCACCCCCTGCATTGGAAACTTAACCCCTGGACCACCAGGGAAGTCCTGAGATAGAGACTGTTAAGAAATTGGTTTATACGATTACAAAGGCTGGCAAGTCCGAGATCCAGAGGGTAGGCCAAGAGGCTGGAGGCCCAGGGAAGAGTTGCAGTGTGAGTCCAGAGACCAAATCTGCCCGCAGAATCCCCTCTTCTGCCAGGGAGGGCAGTCTTTTTTTTTTTTTCCTATTAAAGCCTGCATCTGAGTAGATAGGGAAGTAATCTGCTTTATTCAAAAAGCTACTGATTTAAATGTTAATCTTACATAAAAATATCTTCACAGAAACATCTAGAATAGCATTTGGCTGAATATCTGGGTGCCACGACCTACCCATATCGACACACGGAATTAACTGTCATACCTCCTCAAATGGTTTTTGGAAGACTTCCCAAATTGAGGCCCTGGATGTGTGTGTGTTCGGGGGGTGGGGGAGACGTGAGCAGAGCTGCTGCTGAGACAGCAAACCCAATCCCTCATGTCCCCATGTCTTGAGACTCCCTGAAATCATCAGAGTGAGGGTGCTGGGAGGCCCAGAATGGCAACTGGGAACTCCAGGGATGGAGAGCTGGATTTTTACATGAAAACGCTCACATCTGCACCCACAGCCTGGCGAGGCCTGGGGACACTCGGGGTACAGTTTCTTCTTGCCGAGGTAGGTGCTGAAGCCTCGTCTACCCATCTTAATACCTGGTGCCCAGCATATGCTGGGACAGCGTACAGGTATTCAATGAGTTTTCAATGAATGTCTTCATAAATTCTGTATGCCTGGTAGTGGCATAGACAAGTGGCTTATTCATTAGAGCAAACTTGATCCATGTTAGTCCAGTGGGCCGTTTATGAGACGTTGACAGCAGCCGCTGGCAGTAAGAGGAGAGCCACCTGGGGTGGAGATGCCTCTGTCTATGGGCCTTGGGAGAACGTGCCATCCTGTCTTCCATGGTACGTAAAACTAGAAGTTTAGGCCAGATGATCTGTATGATTTATTCCAGTTCTCACGCTTACAATTCAGTAAAAGTATCCAGATAGTGAACAAACAGCGGGATATGGTGTGGGATTCACAGCCACAAAGGAGACTCAGGGAAACATGACAACCGACCCCTGTTCCACCTTCTCTACTTGATTTCAGAGCAGTTGCCTCTCTGAACAAGCAGGCCAAGTGAATTGATCCTTTACCATCTGGGAATTTCATTATCTGTTAAGAAACTGTTAGTTCTAATGTTTAAAGAGATGTTAGCCTGGATGGGCGGAGAAGGCAATGGCACCCCACTCCAGTACTCTTGCCTGGAAAATCCTATGGACGGAGGAGCCTGGTGGGCTGCAATCCCTGGGGTCGTAAAGAGTCGGACACGACTGAGCGGCTTCACTTTCACTTTTCACCTTCATGCATTGGAGAAGGAAATGGCAACCCACTCCAGTGCTCTTGCCTGGAGAATCCCAGGGACGGGGGAGCCTGGTGGGCTGCCCTCTATGGGGTCGCACAGAGTCGGACGACTGCGCGACTTAGCAGCAGCAGCAGCAGCTTGGATGCGAGGGAAGTTCGGAGAGAATGGATACATCTGTACGTGTGGCTGAGCCCCTCGGCTGTGCGCCAGAAACCAGACAACAGAGGTAACTGGCCAAACTCCAGCATGAAATCAAAGTTCAGACGCAGCAGCCACCCGCTCCCTGGCCCCTGGGCCTGGCGCCCCGAGGGGGTGCAGGCCGGCTGGGCCCGCAGGACGAGCAGGGCCTGAGAAGCGGGCCTGCAGCGCGCAGTGTGGTGGGCACGGGCCTGAGAACCGGCAGGGGCAGCAGGCAGCGAGGACAGTCCCGGGCACGGAGTCCAGAGAGGAGCAGGCAGGGCGAAGTCTCAGCCCGGAGAAAGAGGAAGGGAGAAAGCGCGCGACGCGAGTCACGGAGAGTCTCTCCCTTCGGAAGCTGGTGAATGCTGTGTGCCCAGAGGAGACGCCAGGTGGGTCCAGTTAGGCAAGGCGCCCTGCAGTGGGGCCCGGAGTGACTCGGAGGTTTGGGGAGCCGCGGGCAAGGGCGAGAGGGGAGAATGTGGCAAGGGCTGGGGCAGGGGGGCTGCAGCCGGGAGAGCGGGGGCGGGCAGTGAGCCTCCCTCGGTGAGCTGACCCCTCGCCGGGACCGGGACCGCCGGCTCTGCCCTGCGCCCTGCATCTTGCCGCGCTCTCTGAGCCTGCCTCCTGAGCGCGCCTGTCCGTGAGGCACCTTTGCTGTAAGCCTTTCGGCGTGACTTCTTTCTTCCGGGTTTTTCTATTACCAGCTTCTAATTGAATGTTGCGTTTTGGACCCAATCTGTAAACTTCCATCAGCGGGAGAGTTTTACCTATCGCGTGGAGACATGTCCATCATGTATTGTGAAGTTAATAAAGCAATTTTAAAAAGCAAAAATAGTACTACTACTACTAATAGTTTAAATCTGGGGACTTCCCTGATGGTCCAGTGGTTAAGAATCTGCCTTGCAATGCAGAGGAGGAGGGTTCAATCCCTGGTTCGGGAACTAAGCTTCCACTTGCCACAGAGCAACTAAGCTCAAGCACCACAACTAAGCCCAAGCACCAGAACTAAGCCCAAGCACCACAACTAGAGAGCTCAGGCACCGCAGAGAAAGATCCCACGTGACGCAATGAGAATCCTGCATGCCCCAGCTAAGACTGGAGGCAACCAAGTAGATTTTTTAAAGATACATTTAAAAAGTTTAAATTTAAATAAAGACATTAAATTTAAAATTAATTATGAAAATTATAAAACATAATAAATGCACATAAAGAAGAAAGTTAAGATATCATAATCCCAGAACCCAGTGATTACCTCTGGTAGCTTTTTTGGTACACATCCTACCAGACATTTTCTAAGAACACGTATGCAATTTTTACATCAAAAAACGGGGCCATGTCATACATTGCTAGTCCTAACGCTCGAACTTTTAGGACCCTAGGACCAGTCTTCCTTGTTTGTTTGTTTCTTGGTTACATCCCTCTTTTTCCGTCTTGAAGATCTCCTCACAATAGTATTGAAGTTTCTGGTTTTATTATAAACACTACAGGCGAGAGGCAGGATTTGGTTTCAGGGGCCAGAGAAGAAAGTTGAGAAGGTCAGAATACAGAGAGCTCTTGGGAGGGTCCAAGAAGGAAGAGTTCCTACCCAGGTGACGTCTCCCTTGGTAGTGGGTTGAATTATGTTCCCCCAAAAGGTATGTCCAGCTGTGAACCGATGTGAGAGCTGGGCCATAAGGAAGGCTGAGTGCCGAAGACGTGATGCTTTTGAGTTGTGGTGTTGGAGAAGGCCCTTGAGAGTCCCTTGAACATCAAGGAGATCAAGCCAGTCAATCTGAAAGGAAATCAACCCTGATTAGTCACTGGAAGGACTGATGCTGAAGCTGAAGCTCCAGTACTTTGGCCACCTGATGAGAAGCACCGATTCACTGGAAAAGACCCTGATGCTGGGAAAGATTGAGGGCGGCAGGAGAAGGGGGAAGACGAGGTGGCTGGATGGCCTCACTGACTCAGTGAACATGAGTTTGAGTAAACTCCGGGAGATGGGGAAGGGAAGCCTGACGCGCTGCAGTCCATGGAGTTGCAAAGAGTTGGACATGACTTAGCAACTGAACAAAAAGGTATGTCCAAGTTCTAGCTCCGGGCAGCTGTGAATGTGACCTTCCTGGGAAACAGGGTCCTTGCAGAGGCAATCAGTTAAGGATATTAAGGTGTCCTGGATCAGATATTTGCAGAAGTGTGGACCCTAAATCTAGCAACTGGCGTCTTTATAAGAGAAAGGAGATTCCGGACGCAGACACAGGGACACCCGGAGAAGAAGGTAAAGATGGAGCAGGATCAGAGGGAAGTGTCCACAAATCAAAGAGCGGCCAGGACCGCTCACACCTGCCAGAAGCTCAGAAAGAGGTGTGGGCTACATTCTCCCTTGGAGCCTCTGGAGCGAACCAGCTCTGCCAGCACCTTGGTGTTGGACGTCTGGCCTCCAGCACCGTGAGAGGACGTGTCTGTGTTGTTGTGAGCCGCCGAGAGTGTGGCCACTTCTGAGGGCAGCTCCAGGGAGCTAGTTCGCTGGTTCTATCTTAATGCTCGCTTCTTCCCATTCTGCCCTGGTTGCCCGACTCCCGCAGTGAGCCGGTGAACACCTTCTCAGCAGACCTGGGAAGTCAGTCCTGCTAAGTGGGGTCAGGCCTGAACAAAATGCAGAAAACATTGGAGCTTTTCCCAGAATAAGAACCACATAATGTACAAATTGGGCCCCCTGGCTCTAAACATTCAAACTGATAAAGACGACTGAAGACTCTTGAGTAAAGCTACTCAGATAGTGATTTATAGTTTACAAAGTACTTAGACCAAACCCCACATGAGCCTTCCAAATAAAAACAAAGCCCCAACTCTCAGCTCGCGTTTGAAAGTTGCCTCCATCCTAGAGAGTCTCATTAGGAACCTGCCCAAATTATCAAGTCTCATCTTTTCTCTTTGACCAAACTGTTACCACTGCTGATAATAGCTGAGGAGATATCAAACAGTGTGCCCTGCACAGAGAGAATTCCCTTCTAAATAAAAATCAGTTTTGCCCCTTGGTACCCATACACTGGCCTTCCCTGGTAGCTCAGAAGGTAAAGAATCCGCCTGCGATGCTGTAGACCCTGGTTCGATCCCTGGGTCAGGAAGACCCCCTGGAGAAAAAAATGGCAACCCACTCCAGTATTCTTGCCTGGAGAATCCCATGGACGGAGGAGCCTGGTGGGCTACAGTCCATAGGATCTCAGAGAGTCGGACACAGCTCTGGGCGACTCACACATACACATACATACATGTTTGTTCCCTACATCTGGGTTTTATTTCTGCTTTGCAAATAAGATCATTTACACCATTTTCCTAGACTCCACATATATGCCTTCAGTTCAGTTCAGTTCAGTCGCTCAGTCGTGTCTGACTCTTTGCAACCCCATGAATCACAGCAGGCCAGGCCTCCCTGTTGAGTATACAATATTCGGTTTTCTCTTTCTGACTTATTCTGTATGACAGCTTCCAGGTCCATCCACGTCTCAGCACATGGCACGCGGTGGTGGTAGGGGTATGAGCTGGGAGACTGGGATTGACGCAGAAATAAACCACTGATACTATGCGTGAAGTAGGGAACTAATGAGAACCTACTGTATCGCAGGAACTCTACTCAATGTGGGAACCTAAATGGGAAAGAAATCCAGAAAAGGGCTGTGTGTGGACACATAGCTGATTCGCCTTGCTGTGCAGCAGAAGCTAGCACAACATGCTAAATCAGCTATATTCAAAAGAAAATGGTACCAAAAATCAATTTTGCTAATAAACATATTTTAGAAGAATTTTTAAGATCTTCTTAGCTATTTTTCCATTCTGTACTAGTACTATTTGAAGCACTCTTTACTGTATTTACCCTTCCTGTCATTATGCCAGCAGAAAAAAAGTGCATATCACACTTTCTAAGAAAAGTTGTGAGGGAGGGTTAGAGGCAGCATTGCCTATGGGGGCTTATTTCCCATATAATGACAGGGGTCTGTAAGAACTGAAAATAGATTGGTTTGGAGGCAGTCCTGGGGTCTAACATTTGAGGAACAGGTTCCCAGTTTTGCATTTTCAATGACAGCACTGAATTCCATGTGGTTAAAATTTCAAAAGTTAATTTTGTTTTCGGGAAAATGGTCTATTGTGCTAACAGCTTTTATTTTACCTAAACTGTCATTCATTTGGATTGAAATGTATAAACTGTACTCATTACAATTTAGATCCACCCAAAGCAGAGAAACAAAGGTTACAGGAGAGTAATAAGAACATGCGCTCAGCAGATTTTTATTTTAGTTTTTTTCAGTTTCTCCCTTGAACCGGGCTCCGTGCTGGTGCTGAGACACCCCATCCAGGAGCTGAGTCCAGCAGCGGGGGCTGTGTGGGTGTGGGCAGTCCCGGGGAGGGCACCCCGCCTCGGGAAGGACCGCACCCCGGGCGTGACACCTCCTTGGGGGCTGGCGGTGGCCATCAGGGCTGTGGCGGGGTGGGGAGGAAGGTGAACAAGATGGAGGGGACCACCGCAGGTGCAAAGGCCCGGGGCCCTGGAGATCACAGAGACTCTGAGAAAGCGAAAACAGAGCACAAGGGTTGGAAGATGGGGGCTGGGGAGTGGGGCTGACCTCGGAGAGATGAAGCCAGTCCGAGGACAAGGCCTGGATGACAAAGGCCTTGGGGATCAGGCCAAGAAGCCTGTGTGCCCGTGTCAGAGGGGCTGGGGGATCAGTGCGGTTTTAAGCCAGGTGTGATGTGAGCAGATCCACGTGGCTCAGTCGGGGTGGCACTAAAAAGAGAAGGAAGGCCAGGGAAGGCCAAGGAAATCAAGCTCAGTCATGAGCAAACCCGTCTGCCTTCAATGGCAGAGTCCACTTTTATTAAGCGAAGGATGTCCACATAGTCAGACTCTTCCACACGCTTTTATCTGTGTCCAGAAATGAAAGCAACTTAACCATAAAAACTGTTAATAAATAAGCTATTATTCTGAGTCTGGTAGCTGAAAACAACGAAATGTGAGACAAGACATGAGCTTCTTTCCTGCTTCAGACGAACTGTGTGGCTAAGGTACTTAGCATTAAAAGGGGCCGCCTTTCATTCCAAGTGCTTGTAGGAGGCAGGCCTAATAAAGGGAGACGCTTGAACATTTCCAACCAAATTCCCTCAGTGGAGGGTGTTAGAACAACTTGTTATTTAAGCAATTTTGATAGATATTTGCACATACAAGCAAGCACAGTCTTTGAACCAGCCCATTATATAACCTCTCTTATCCCTGCAGGTAATGAGCTGCTATAAATGCAGAATTAGATATAATCCTGGGTTTTGTGTGTGTGCACGTGCAGTCAGACCAATAAGAAATGAACACACTTGTTAGGGACAACTTACCTCTTAGGAATTATTTTCTGTTCTCAATTCCAAATCAAGAAAAACACACTCCATTTCCCAAGCCATCCTATCAGACAAGCACAGAAGACATAATATTGGTAGCAACTGCCAAGAAACGTGTTGGAGTGAGACGTATGAGGCTGCTGGTGTAACATCGAGAAATCGAGCCTTCTATGCGTTCCCTTTTCCTTTCTCCCCACCTGCTATTTAGGGCATCTCATTCATTCATTCATTCATTCAAACGCCTTTTAAGGCTCCTACTCTAGCCCTGTTTTGAATACTACAGTGAGATTTCATGTCAAACAAGGTACATTCCCACCCTCCCATGGTTGACGAGCAGCGGCCGAGCAGCTGGAGTTCTTTCTGGCATTTTGGGGAAGGACAGCGTTTGGGCGGCCCTGGCCCCACCTCCTCCCAATTCTGCGGGCAGCCCCGGCCCTGGAGCAGGCTGCCCAGGCTCGACGCTTAGCTCATCACTCACAAGTGTCAGACCTAGGCATGTTACTTGTCCTCAGCAAGCCTCATTTTTCTCATCCAAAGTAGAAATCCTAAAAAAGCCTGCCTGATATGACTGTCACAAGGATTAATAAAAAAAATTCGATTTGTAAAATGTCTACATCAAGGCCTGGCACGTGGTAAGGACTCAGTTCACTTCTGTTATTATCATAAATGCCTCGGCTTCCTGCCAAGAAGCATTTTCTACGTGATGCCATGTGTGGGGCAACACCTTGGCTGCTGCAGGGAGACCCAAAGGTAGGCACTGCCTTCTAGCAGGTACTCTGTACACAGACGGCCATCCGTAAGGAGGCTGTGCTCCCGCCCGCCGGCCGACAGGTGCTAGAGTTTGTAGTAGCTGCAGCCACGGGAGGCTCTAGAGTGCAGTAGTGGAGGCGCACAGCTACTTAGTTCCCTCACCAGGGGTTGAACCCGCGTCCCCTGCATTGGCGGGAGGATTCTTAACCACAGGACCGCTAGGGAAGCCCCGGGACCTGAGATCTTTGCTGGCTGTCGTTGGCTGGAGGCCTCCATCGCGTCCTTGCCACGTGGGCCTCTCCAGCACGGCGGTTTGCCTTATCAAGGCACACAACCCAAGCATGCAATAGACGGAGTGTACTAGCAAGGCGGAAGCCATAATCTCATGCAGCCTAATCACAAAGTGTAACAGTCTGCTCAGCGCAGTGAGGAAGCAAAAGTCTCCATAGCAACCATCTCTCTGAAGCTCTGAACGTCCATGCGCGGTGCCCCTCATCAACGTACGTGGGGCCCCAGGTCCTCAGTGTCTCCCTAGCAGTTTCGTCAGAGTTAGATTCTGGGAGAAGCCAGAAGCGTGGCTTACTTTACTGTCTTGTCAGCGACCAGAAGCTCTGTGTCGGTTCTCCGTGTACGAATCTTAGCTCCTTGGGCGCTTGTGGCCCTGGGTCTAAACCCCGTCAAGGCCCCGCTCCTGGTTCAGTGTGCCCATTCCCCCGTTTCTGCAGGCTTTGCTCCAGACGTTGCTCTGTGATTCTCTTTGGGGCACTCCCCTGGGTCCCCTGGAGCCACTTCATTCAGAAGCTTCCAGAATCAAAACAGCCAAGAAAGTTACAAATCTCCACGGTTGGAGAAGGAAGTGGCAACCCACTCCCGAAGTCTCATTTGGAGAATCCCAGGGACAGAGGAGCCTGGCAGGCCACAGTCCCCAGGGTCGCAGCACAGCGCGGCGGCCTGTAGCCCGTGACCGACGGGCGGCGGGTGTGAAAAGCTAGCCCCTATTTTCAGGCGGGGCAAACGCTGCTGAGCAACTTATTCTCTACAGCTCCTCAGGGGTTCACGTTAAGTCTGGAACTTTCCATGAAACCACAACCTTCCTTGGTTAATTTTTGCTCCCCCTTCTGCGTTTCCTGCTGTCTGATTTCTCTTGGGGCAATGTGCTTAATAAATTATTCACACACAAACTATCTCTGCAGGGTCTGCGTCTGGGGAACCTGCCTAAGACAGAAGGTGCCATAAGTAGTCCCAGGAAGCTGGCAAAGAAAGGATTCTAGGTGCAGCTCATTTACTAGCAAGATGGACGGTGGGGACCCGCATCTGTGGTGGTAGGTGGCCTTCTGTATCTTTTTTCTCTGTTTGTTAGAAAATCAGCATACCTTTATTTTATAAGAGAACTTTGCATACAATAATTCATCTTATATAATAATTCATCTCATCTTACTTACACTTTAGGACATTTGTGGGCTTCCCAGGCGGCGCTAGTGGTCAAGAACCGGCCTGCCAGTGCAGGAGACCTTCCCCGGAGTCAGAAAGATCCCCTGGAGGAGTGCTTAGCAACCCACTCCAGTATTCTTGCCTGGAGGATCCCAGGGACAGAGGAGCCTGGTGGGCTGCAGTCCCCGGGGTCGCACAGAGTCGGAGGCTACACAGACCTCTAGGTCGCCACGTGCAGGAGGGAGCGCCAAGGAAGCTGACTCATTCTGACGTATCAAGCAATAACTGCGGCACTCTACCTGTCCCGGCGCAGTTACTCAGACTTTCACTCTTGGTGAGCAGTGATGGGATACAGCTGAAAGTCCTTGTCCTGGTTTGTGCAGTATCTCTAGCCTCTGAGAAATGACAGTCGTAAGGACTATGTAATCAGGTAGCATTGGGCTTGAGCAGATCCAGAACACGCTAGTGAACTGCACAGAGTAGGAACCAGAGTCTACAGTTATCCACCAACCAAGGCATCTTCATCAGCTCACACCTAGGCCCTCATGGACGGGGCTCCTCCATGACCAGCTGATAGAGGAAAGGTCCCAAGTTGGGTTCACTAATGGACCGACTCAGTACTGTCAGCTCAGTTCAGTGCAGTTGCCCAGCTGCGTCTGACTCTTTGCGACTCCATGGACGGCACACGCCAGGCCTCCCTGTCTGCCACCAGCTCCCGGAGCTTGCTTAAACTCATGTCCATCGAGTCGGTGATGCATCACTGACTCAGTCCTGTACACTGGCATCAACCGAAAATGGCCAGCTGCACTGGAGTCCCCCCAGAGGTGGCTCTGATGAGACCAATGAGGATTAATCTTTGTAATAGAGCTCTGGGCATTGGACCGGGTGATCCAATCTGTGTGGAGAGAGCGGTGGCCCAGAGAGGACTCACGGGCAGTGGAAACTGCCTCCACTGGAGGGTTGTGGGGCTGGAAGGTGTGCAACTGGAAGACGGGTTACACGGAGGTTTGGGGGAAGAGGCCGTGTGGAGTGAAGACCTGTGTCTTATACACTGATGCCTGCCAACGGGCATACACTGCAGAAGAGGCGTGAAGAAACGGGTGGGCATGCTGGCTCACCAGGCAGGTGTCAGCCAGCGTGTGCTGCCCGCGACCCCAGTCCTGGTCATAAAGGCTCACGGATCTAATAGCCACGGTAACACAAATGGAGACCACATGCATGTGAGTCCGAAAGCCTGGGTGCCTTGTCACTACAGCCGATGTAGCTGCTGCCACTGCTGCATGTCTGACCTGCCAGAGGCTGGCCCTGCATCCCCTCCATAGGGCCATTTCTTGAGGAGACCAACCAGAGTCTTGTGTGCGTGGTCAGTCGCTCAGCGTCCAACTCTTTGCTACCCCATGGACTGCAGCCCGCCAGGCTCCTGTGTCCACGGGATTTCCCAGGCAAGAATACTGGCGTGGGGAGCCATTCTCTTCTCCAGGGGATCTTCCAAACCCAGGGATCAAACCCATGTCTCTTGCATCCTGCACTGGCAGGAGGATTCTTCCCCACTGTGCCACCTGGGAAGCCAAACCAGAGTCCTGCTGGTAAGTTAGTTATGCAGGACCCCTTCCACCCTCGCAGCAGCAGCATCTTGTTCTGACTGAGACTGATACACGTTCATGCGGTGAGTTTGCCTTTCCTGACCCCAGTGCTTTGGCAAGATTCACTATGTGAAGTCTCAGAATGTCTGATTTATAAACACAGAATCCCACAAAACATTTTTTTTTTTTTTTGGTCCCAAAGAAAGCTATTCTAATGGGCAAATGACAAGGGGACCCACAGATGGCACAACACACACACCATTCTAAAATTTACTGTACCCACCTACTGAAGGCGGAGAAAGGCACCAACTTAGAAGTGGTACCCTGTGAGGCTGGGGCATCAACCTGCAGGTCGCTGCACGTGCCTTTCTAGTTTGCTGGGCCTCCCGGGAGTTGAAGACAGGGGTCCGGTGACCAGGGAGGGGGAAGAGGCGCAGCCTGGCTCGCTGCCGCTCCTGGTGGCCCACGTGGGGAATGCAGCCTCCCGTCCTCACAGCGCTAAGGCCCTGGCGGCTCTGGCTCCTAGAGGGAGAGAACGTCACGCTAAGCTTAAAGCTGCCACTGCAGTCTTACCATTTTGGATTCAGTGTGGATTTAGTGTTACCTCACACTGGCTGAGGTAACTGCCCCTGATCATCACAAGAAGGCAGGGCTGCCTGCTGCTTAACTGGGGACGAATGCGTCTGACTCCCAGCGGATCCACTGGACTCTCTCTCTTTCCCAGTTTTATCTGCAAACAGGCAATTGTGCTGATAAAGACCTGGTGCCACAGAGCTCAGGTCATTCAAGGATGAAGACTTGGGTCACTCCACCAAGCCATCCCTAGACGGGCAGAAGGGCTAGTTGAAGATCGAAAGGAGCCTAGAATGGATGGTAGAGATGAGAGGCGGTGGATATTAGTTTCAATCTTGGGGCCAGGGGCAGCCACAAGGGCTGTGGTTTGTCCCACTAGATTTGCGACCAGTTAGAATCTTGAAAAGACTGTGGCAAGATGGAGACTTCAGGTGAGAACATATGGATCTGAGTGTCACAAGGGGGGCCTGTAGCGATGCTTCTGGCGCTCTGCCCAGATTGGTCCAGAGCCTCATGACTGGCCCGCTGCACCCTTCCCCCAGCTTCTGGGTGCGTCTCTCCTGATGGCTCACACCTCCAGCCTTAATCTACCGTGGCCACGGCGCCCAGACTCACTCTAGAAACACAAGTGCTCCTCACACCAAGGACTTCTCCAGGCAAGAACACTGGAGTGGGTGGCCATTCCCTTCTCCAGGGGGTCTTCCCAACCCAGGGAACCCAACCCCGTCTCCTGCATTGCAGAGATTCTTTACTGTCTGAGCCACAAAATCCCAGCTCCCTTCCTTCAAGATGGGATCAGTTCACTGTGTAATTTGTACTCCAGAGCTGCCTTCAGATCCAGCTGAGGCTTAAACTGCCACCTTGCTTGCCTTGGTCTCCTGCCCTATTTTGCTTCCCTTCCTAGTTTCTCCTGGAAGCATGTCCTTAAGAAACTACTTGCATAGAAATCCTTGACAAAACAAGACAGTTCCCTGCTGCTGTTGCTAAGCTGCTTGTTGTGTCCGACTCTGTGTGACCCCATAGACGGCAGCCGACCAGGTTCCCCCATCCCTGGGATTCCCCAGGCAAGAACACTGGAGTGGGTTGCCATTTCCTTCTCCAGTGCATGAAAGTGAAAAGTCAAAGTGAAGTTGCTCAGTCGTGTCCGACTCTTCGCGACTCCATGGACTGCAGCCTAACAGGCTCCTCCGTCCATGGGATTTTCCAGGCAAGACTACTGGAGTGGGGTGCCACTGCCTTCTCGGAGACAGTTCCCTAGCAGCAGATAAATTCTATGGGAACAGTTTAGGGAGAAAAAAAAAAAAGGTTTTTAAATCTCCTACTGTATGTATCCCAGCATGGGATACCTACCAGAAGTCCATCTGGGGTTTGGCAAATTCTTTAAGATTTTCTTCCTCTAGTAGGAATCTTGAGGATCCTAAGTGGCGATTGCATTAGTATAGTACAGACAGGAACATCTGTAAATTATCAGTGATACATCAATGTAAAACGTATGTCCCAGGTTTTTTGGACAACTCTGATTTCAGTTTTCCAATCTCCCTGTCAGGCCATTTCCAGACAGTGTCCCAGTCGGTGTGGTGTTTGGACAGCAAAGGATAACGTGCTAGCCAAGAGGCAGCTGCGGGAGGACACTTAAGCATTATAGAAGAGCAGGGACCTGAAGTTAGCAAGCCTGGACCTCAAATCCTGGCTGCACCCCAGCCAGCCACGTTTTATCCCTGTTCCGACCAAGTTACTAGCTCCTATTTCCCAAGACTGAAAATGAGTCCCTCCAGGCAGAGCGCTTAGCCCTGCTCCTTGACCTAGTAAAGCTCAAAACGTGGTTCCTTCTGGAAGGGCAAGAAGGGCGGATGAAGCGTCCCCAGCGGGGCTCGGGGACGTCGCAGCCGTTACAGAGCCAGGCGGGGGAGAGGCCGAAGCGTTTCCGTTCCCTTTCGCCCCCAAGCACAGGACACAATACTTTCCCAGGCAAACGGCAGGCGGACGTCATCCCGGCCGGAAGGGCCGGCGGCCTCAGAGGAGAAAGGCCCCGAGGCCCCGAGCCCCCGGACCGCCACCGCCCACCGCCCCCTAGTCTGGGCTGAGACAGGCGAGGGGCGGCCGCTGGGTCCCAGGCCGCGGAGGCGGACGCCCGCCGCCGGTGTCCTAGCAACGTCCGCCCCGCCCCCTCCCGGCGTGGCAGGGGCGGGGCCAGGCGCCGCCGTTGCCACGGTAACGCGTCCGCCACGCCCGACGCCGGCGGCGCCTGCGGGAGGCCGACGCTCCCGGCCCCGCGGGGGCATCCGGGCGGCGTCCCTCGCGCCGCCGCGGCTCTCGCTCCGGCCTGGGGCACCCACGCTGTCGGCTACCTTGGCCGGTATCCCGACCTGCTTCCGCGCCGCCGGGGCCCGCTGAAGGCCTGGAGACTTTCCAGGGGCTCGGGGTCGGTCCTCCGGGCCGGGTCTAGGCAGGAGGAGCCTGTTTGGTTCTGGAGTCTCGCAGGACCTTTTCCCCCCGACCTGCGCAAGAGGCAGGCACACACCCGGCCTAGGTCCCGTCCTTTCCCTCGAGTGTTGCACCTGAAGGGTCTTTCATCTTGTAAAGAGAACATGCAGAAAAGAAGACGGTTTCCAAAACCAGCCTTTTAAAACCACCCTGTCAATAAGGATCATGTCTCACGAAGGCCGTCTTAAGCTGAAAATGCTCACGCCTGAAAGGAGTCCGGACTCCGGACTTGAATTTGCATTCTCAGTCCCACCCCGCCTTGAGCTGCGTTTGGAGAATTCACTTGTGGGGTGTTAAATTTAAACGTTGACGCCTCTAGCTAGCATTCTGTATTACGACTGCTCTGTTAAAGGCACAGAGACAAAGCCCCACGACTTTCAGTCATCCTCCGGCTTGAGTATTTTTAACAGAGGCGGAGACAGTCACGTGTTTGTGAGTTTAATCAAATTGACAAGGGCTGTGAGCGAGAAAGGCTTGCTATGTAATGCCAAGACTGCATTAGGTACAGAAAGATGCGTTCTCTTTGGACTTAACTTGAATCCGAGCTTTTCTAATGGAATCCTCTCTTGCGTGTATTTTTCTCGATCTCCTGCCAGCGGAAAATTTAAATCAAAATTCTGTTTCTTATATTCGTTTCTGTGGTAAATGTATCTAGGCTGAGCTGATGCATTGTCTTCATCAACAAGGAGACGCGCAGCAATCACTGTGAATGGAACACCTTGCTGACTGAGCGCCACAAGAACGACCGTAATCGCAGAAGAATCCTCCGCGGTGTATTTCACAAGCATGTTCACAGCTGACGGTTTTCCACTCTAATGGATCATTCACTGGGAACTTTTTTATCCTTCATTTTGCCAGACTATTTAGTCTCTTAGAAAGCCACTTTTACCTACTTTTTAGTTTGAAAATGTAACCGTGGTTGGGCAAATGATCATATATATGAATGTGTGTGCTTGTATATTTCCCCCCAGTATCAAAACAGAACCTTTATGTTGCATTCAGAAAGCTAAATCAAGCACCTGAAAATAATAGTTTTATGTTTAGCACTAACTGGAGGAAAAAGGGGATGTATGAAAAACAGGAGGTATAAAGTTGGAGAAAAAACGGATTACATAATGACTTTTTTTTGTGCATGAGGTGAATTGCTAAATCTGCTTCAGATTTGGTAGTTTAAATGTTAGAATAGTAGAAAACAATAACTATATTTTACAGTAAAATATTAGCACTTGCAAACAATTTTTATAAGGTAATTTTCATAATGTCTGATTATGCACATTCATTATCCAGAAGTTCTTTTCACAGAAGTCAGGAAGCAACAGTTAGAACTGGACATGGAACAACAGACTGGTTCCAAATAGGAAAAGGAGTACGTCAAGGCTGTATATTGTCACCCTGCTTACTTAACTCATATGCAGAATACATCATGAGAAACGCTGGGTTGGATGAAGCACAAGCTGGAATCAAGATTGCCGGGAGAAATAGCAATGACCTCAGATATGCAGATGACACCACCCTAATGGCAGAAAGTGAAGGGGAACTCAAAAGCCTCTTGATGAAAATGAAAGAGGAGAGTGAAAAGGCTGGCTTAAAGCTCAACATTCAGAAAACTAAGATCGTGGCATCCAGTCCCATCACTTCATGGCAAATAGATGGGGAAACAGTGGAAAAAGTGTCAGACTTTATTTTTAGGGGCTCCAAAATCACTGCAGATGGTGATTGCAGCCATGAAATCAAAAGACGCTTACTCCTTGGAAGCAAAGTTATGACCAAACCAGACAGCATATTAAAAAGTAGAGACATTACTTTGCCAACAAAGGTCTGTCTAGTCAAGGCTATGGTTTTTCCAGTGGTCATGTATGGATGTGAGAGTTGGACTGTGAAGAAAGCTGAGCGCCAAAGAATTGATTCTTTTGAACTGTCGTGTTGGAGAAGACCCTTGAGAGTCCTTGGACTACAAGGAGATCCAACCGGTCCATCCTAAAGGAGATCAGTCCTGAGTGTTCATTGGAAGGACTGATGCTGAAGCTGAAACTCCAATACTTTGGCCACCTGATGCGAAGAACTGACTCATTTGAAAAGACCCTGATGCTGGGTAAGATTGAAGGCAGGAAAAGAAGGGGACAACAGAGGATGAGATGGTTGGATGGCATCACCGACTCAATGGACGTGGGGTTGGGTAGACTGCAGCAGTTGGTGATGGACGGGGAGGCCTGGCGTGCTGCAGTGCATGGGGCCGCAAAGGGCAGGACACAACTGAGCAACTGAACTGAACTGAACTGATTCTTCATTATGAACTTAGACCAACATGATTGCCAGATACTGGTGAGGATGCACATATGCCTGGCGTGGCCAACAGAACTGATCAGCTAATGATTGGATGGTTGTTCTCTGTAGGTAAGTAGAGATTTGGTTACACCCATGAGTTAGCCCAACCTTCATTCAGAATTCACTGACCATTTTGGAGAGTTACTGCATTTTATTAAGAATATGTGAGTGTTGAGAACCTCACTAGATTTTCTGCAGCATTTCCTAATGTGAAAATGATCTCCGTATGAGCATTCCAGTGACTTTCCAGTATTACGGTTTCTACCTTTTTATTTATGGTTATTGTTTCCTTAGGAACCTAATATTTATCAAACACAGGATCCATTTTGCATGCTCACCTTTCTTCTTTTTCAAATAATCAGTGACCTTAAGCTTTGAGCATCTTAGCCTTATTACTGGCTGCCAGCCGCTTTTCTAGCTGCATTAAACTTGATTTACTGCTTTATCTTTACTACTTTAATCTTTTAGAAGCTTATAATATGAGCTCTTTAATAAAATGTTTATCATATGAATAAACTAACATTTCTCTACTTTTCCAGATTTCTCTACTTTTGCTCACTTACCTAGGTACCTTTTCCCTTCTGTAGATATTCATGTTTCCTATACTGTCCAAAACACTTGTTTCTTTAGAAATGATTGTGTTACCACAGAGTGTTCTGGTTTAGTTCTTAACGTTGTGTGTTCAGATCTCCCAATCTTGGGAAAATATAAATGTATCTGTTGGCGCTGGTGGTAAAGAACACGCCTGCCAATGCAGGAGATGTAAGAGATGTGGGGTCGATCCCTGGATCAGAAGACTCCCTGGAGAGGGAAATGACAGCCCACTCCAGTATTCTTGCCTGGAGAATTCCGTGCACAGAGAACCTGGTGGGCTACAGTCCGGGGGGTCACAGTGAGTCCGACATGACTGAAGCAAGGGAGCACATTGCTAGAAGAGTCCCCACCTTGAAATCTTCAAATATTCTTTCCCATCCAGCTTCAAGGTCACCTAGTACTCTCTCATCATTCCATAGGGTTTGAACAGGCAATGCAGTGTAGTAGTCAGGAGACAAGCCTCAACTCAGGCTAAGAACCAAGTCCTGGTTCTAATGTTTACTAGCTACGTGACTTTAATCAAGGTTTAAAAAAAAAACAAACCTCAAGGCCTCAGTTTTCTCATCTGTAAAACTGACATTATAGCACTTAGTTCATTAAATTTGACTATTTTTAAGAATTAAATAACGCAATTCTTGCAAAGCTCTTGGCATGCAATCAACAATGAATGGTGTTAGTCAGCGGTGGATGTCCTCATCAGAGTTATTATCATTATTAAAAACATTGTTTCCACAGTCACCAGTTTACTTAGCCTGGATTAATTTATTAAACTATCTGCAGATAAGATAGTTTAATTCTGACAGGACCCGAAACAGACGTTTTGAGTAAGGAGGGCAGGGAGAAGCAGTGGGAGGGAGCAGTCCAGACACCGGCCAGCCGAGTCCCGGCAGCGGGGCTCGCTGGTGGCCTCGGTGGCTCCTGGATCTTGCCAACCAGCAGAAACCGCGCACCCGAGACGTCCACCCGGGTTTGTGCCATGCCTCACGAGAACCTCAATTATCCCCAGAACTCTGCTTCAGGGAAGTCCGAAAACCGAGTCTGCGGTGTTCCCGCCTCTGCAGTCCAGGCAGGCGCGTGAAAATACGGCTGGAAAGGCCAATCCTTTGCCCACTACTCTGCTGCCAACGTGAGCTGCCACATTATAGCAGCAACGGGAGAATTTCCCGGTGGTCCAGAGGCTAGGACTCTGCGATCTCACTGCTGGAGGCCTGGGTTCAGTCCCTGCTTGGGGAGTTGAGATCGCACAAGCCACGCAATGCAGTCAAAAAGAAAAGCGAAGCAGGAGCAACAAAAAAGGAATTAGGGCAGTGAGAGCAGACGCTCCCTGACGACAGTGCCAGCTCCGTGAAGGAAGGCCAGACTGCCTGTATCTGGGGATGCTTCATTTTCCCTGTAGCCCAGTCACAATCCACTCTTTACTTTTTTTAGTATTTATTTCTTTATTTGGCTGTGCTGGGTCTTCGTGGCGGTACGCAGGATCTTCGGTTGTGGCACGTGGTTCTAGTTCGCTGACCAGGGGTCCACCCCAGGCCCCTGCAATGGAAGCCGGCGTCTTAGCCACTGGACCACAGGGACGTCCCCACAATCCAGTATTGATGTTCCACAACCCAAGAGCTGAACTGTAGAGTTAATCATGCCCCAGAAATGCTTAGTAAAACAGTAGGGGCAAAGGGAAGGGGAAAAAAGGGAAGTGATTAACATATGTAAATGATCCATAAAGAGCAAGAAAGGCAGGTGCTAGCCACTATGACTCTCAGTTTTGCCAGGGCCACAGGTCCAGAGCTGGTGCTCACAGTTTCCTTCTGCCTTGCTGTCTCTGCTCCCTGCGGGTCTGCCAGGCTTCCTTGCCCGGCGGCGTGATCTAAACCTTTATTTCCCAGGTGTCTTGAGTTAAAAGACGCTTACTCCTTGGAAGAAAAGTTATGACCAACCTAGATAGCATATTCAAAAGCAGAGACATTACTTTGCCGACTAAGGTCCGCCTAGTCAAGGCTATGGTTTTTCCTGTGGTCATGTATGGATGTGAGAGTTGGACTGTGAAGAAAGCTGAGCACCGAAGAATTGATGCTTTTGAACTGTGGTGTTGGAGAAGACTCTTGAGAGTCCCTTGGACTGCAAGGTGATCCAACCAGTCCATTCTAAAGGAGATCAGCCCTGGGATTTCTTTGGAAGGAAACTAAAGCTGAAACTCCAGTACTTTGGCCACCTCATGCGAAGAGTTGACTCATTGGAAAAGACTCTGATGCTGAGAGGGATTGGGGGCAGGAGGAGAAGGGGACGACCGAGGATGAGATGGCTGGATGGCATCACGGACTCGATGGACGTGAGTCTGAGTGAACTCCAGGAGTTGGTGATGGACAGGGAGGCCTGGCGTGCTGCGATTCATGGGGTAGCAAAGAGTCGGACACGACTGAGCGACTGAACTGGGCTGAACTGAACTGCACTTGAGTTCTAGGCTGGCTGAAAGAAACTGAAAGTGTTAGCTGCTCAGTTGTGTCCGACTCTGCAATGCCACGGACTGTAGCCCGCCAGGCTCCTCTGTCCATGGGATTTCCAGGCAAGAATACTGGAGTGGGTTGCCAGTCCAAGATGAAATCTTCTCTAACTTTTTCCTGTGGGTGTGGCGGTCCTAGGAGGCGCTCCAGAGAATCTGTTGGTCCTCAGTGTGTAGCAGTGACCTTAATTGTCCCTGAAAGTAAAGAGCTCAGTGATGACTAGGTGGGAGTCTCAGCTTCTAGTCCAGTGAAACCATGTGTCCCCTGCTGGAAGAGTTCACAAACCTCCAAATCCACGGTGGCTCCAAGTCCCAGCGGGCAAGGAAAAGCTTTTGTGGGGATTTCCCTCGTGGCTCAGTGGTTAAGACTCCTTGCCCCCAGTGCAGGGGCCTGGTTAAGGAACTAGACCCCACGTGCCACAACTAAGACCGGCACAAAAAAATAAGTAAATAAAAATTTTTAAGCCTTTATGTAGCATTAGGTTTATTTTTTGCGTTTATTTTTGACACATTTTTTTAAACATTTATGTTTGTTTACTTACTTGGCTGTGCTGGACCTTAGTGATCTTCATCTGTGGCTTGTGGATCTAGTGCTCTGACCTGGGATCAAACCTGGGCCCCTGAATCGGGGACGTGGACTCTTAGCCATTGGACCACCAGGGAAGTCCCTGTGTAGCGTCGGGTTTCGTAATGAGAGGTACTGTCTTCATTTTCAGCCCTTGGTTTCCAGACCTGTGAGATCTGCCGTAGGAGAGTCCACACGTGCTCCTACGCGGAGAAGAAAGCACCCTGCGAGGTATGGCTCCAGCTGTCTCCCCTGGCCATTCCCCTCTCTGCCTGGCAGCCTTCGGATGGTCACACAGGTAGGTCAGTGAGTCGCATGGAGGTCAGCCGCCTGCTTTTTTCTAGCAGTAATTTTCTTTTCTTGGTCAGAAATCACGTTGTATGGAATATCATGAGAACAAATAATGCACTTGATGCGTCCATAAATGGCACTGCTGGCAGAAGAGGATCTAACCTTGCATACATATATTTTATTTCAAGAAGGAATCTGTTCATATTGGTTCATTTTTGCTTGAGACTTTAACCTCTTGGTTAGATAGGTCAGTCTTGTTCTCTGAAAAATTATAATTGATTTAGGCTTCTGATTTATCAGCTGAAACCCTCCCGCGTTTATAGAAAGTATTGAAACATTTAGGGGAACATAATGGTTACGGGATTACAGCAATAGTCGTAAGTTCAGTTCAGTCATCATCGGTTCAGTCACTCAGTCGTGTCCCGCTCTCTGCGACCCCGTGAACTGCAGCACGCGAGGCCTCCCTGTCCATCGCCAACTCCCGGAGTCCACTCAAACCCACGTCCACTGGGTCAGTGATGCCATCCAACCATCCCATCCTCTGTCGTCCACTTCTCCTCCTGTGTTCGATCTTTCCCAGTGTCAGGGTCTTTTCGAAGGAGACAGCTCTTCACGTCAGGTAGCCAGAGTATTGGAGTTCCAGCTTCAAAACCAGTCCTTCCGTGAACAGTCAGGACTGATATCCTTTAGGATGACCGGTTGTAAGTTACATAAAAATAATATAAATATATGGTTATATTTGGGCTTCCCTGGTGGCTCAGATGGTAAAGAATCTGCAGGTTTGATCCCTGAATTGGGAAGACCCCCTGGAGAAGGAAATGGCACCCCAGTCCAATATTCCTTCCTGGAGAACTCCATGGACAGAGGGGCCTGGCAAGGTACGGTCCACAGGGTTGCAAAGAATCAGACATGACTGAGACTAGAGCTTTTTATTTCCCCGTTCATGGTTATGTTTATAAGATTCAGCACAGTTTAGGAGATCTGCAAGAATAATACAAACACTTGGAAAGTTGTTTGTTAACATAGACACCTGAGTTACATTAGAAGGATATCTAATACAGAGGTATATACATGTTCTTGAAAAGTTTGATGGCATTTTATCTGAATCTGTAAAACCTTCCTTAAAAGTGATTGTCAAGATTTGCTCTGCATAAAGAATAAGAAGAATAACTTTATATAATGTGTAAAAAGATCTATAACTCGAGCCCAAGAGAGAGACTTCTGTAAAGGGCCCAGGGTAAGTGCCTTAGGCTTTGTGAGCCCTATGTGCTTTGGTGCAGCTGCTCACCTCTGCTGCTGGCGCTCAAAATCAACCATAGACTGTGTAAAGGAACAGATGTGGCTGGTGTTCCAATAAAACTTTATTTAGAAAAAAAAAAAGCAGCCTTCCAGAGTGGCCCATGGACTATAGTTTGTCAACCTCTGATCTAAAAGATTGAAGTTTTTTTATTTTTAAGTCAATAGCTGGCTGTAATAATTTCAGAGCTAGAATGAATCTCAGAAATCATTCCCTTCAGTCCGGTAACTGTTTGCTGAAGAGGTTAAGGAGGATTTGATGGGCCAAATGACTTGTTCAAGAACACATTATTAAAAGCATGTTTATAACTTAATTCCGTTATAAACTAAAGCACAAAACCAATACTGATGGAGTCTCTCTGTTTGTACAGTCTATTTGGTGTGTGTATTCCAAACCTGCTACAAATAACGTGTGACTTGAAGGAGCAGATGAGTGTGTTACAAGTAAGGGTGCCCACTATAGTCTTTTCAGAGGTCGTGACACTGACCCACTTGGAATTATATGCGTAGGAAAAGTGATCACGCATTGCTTTGGGATCCTTATTTTTCTCATTTGTATTCTAATTCCTCTGTCAGTATCCTGCTGCTGCTGCTGCTGCTGCTAAGTCGCTTCAGTCATGTCCGACTCTGTGCGACCCTATAGACGGCAGCCCATGAGGCTGCCCTGTCCCTGGGATTCTCCAGGCAAGAACACTGGAGTGGGTTGCCATTTCCTTCTCCAATGCATGAAAGTGAAAAGTGAAAGTGAAGTCGCTCAGTCGTGTCCGATTCTGTGCGACCCCATGGACTGCAGCCTACCAGGCTCCTCCTTCCATGGGATTTTCCAGGCAAGAGTACTGGAGTGGGGTGCCATTGCCTTCTCCGGTCAGTATCCTAGGACTTATCAATAGAAGAAAGTAGTAAATGAATCAACTCTAACATCCTTTTTCAGTGTTTGTCCAGAGAGGCTTTGCCTCTTTCATCTATGATTTTATTGCTTCTAATCAGTTCCCTGTAAGAAATAGCACTGAGGAAGATTGTCTAAGGTATTCGTTTTCATGCTGGCATTGAGAAGCATTAATAGGAGTTAAATGTGGAAATCTCAGCATGCTGAGATCAGTTTACAGCCGTAAAATATAATTTCCTTCCAAGCCTTTTCAAATCTGGAACACTGAAAATGGCTCGTTAAACTCAAATATTTATGTTATTTTGATAGTATCAGAAAAAGGAACTTATTTTCATTCTTTATCTTAGTCTTATGACAGAGTTTACAGTACTAGTCGACTAAAACTAGGATTTCCTCAGTTTGGGGGCAGGGGTCTCGCACAGACTTGCACTGGTATGACGACCGTGGATTTATGGGCGAATCCTCTCTTTCTCACCAAGTTGCCATCCAGTACTCTCTGTGTGTGGGCTTCCCCGCTAGCTCAGTGGTAAAGAATCTGCCTGCAATGCAGAAGACACATGCGGGAAACACGGTTTGCATCCCTGGGTCTAGAAGATCCCCTGGAGGAGGAAATGACAGCCCACTCCAGTATTCTTGCCTGGGAGATCCCATGGACAAGGAGCCTGGCGGGCTATAGTCCACGGGTTCACAAGAGTCAGACCTGACTTAGTGACTAAACAACGTCTATGGTCTGTTATTAAGTTTGGCATTATGCTCATAGATTGTGTGCAAGCTGCTTTTGTCACTTCCTAAGGATGTTTTCTCCGATAATGAAATGTTCTTTTCAGCCTGATATTCAGTAGCTGCATGGACGCCATCAGCCACGTGGACTGTCAGTAATTTACCCATTCTACTGCTGGGCAGTTGTGTTTCCAGTTTTTCACTGTTATAAATAATGTTGTGGTGAATATCCATGGACATAAATCTTTCTAACCATTTCTGATTGTTCATGTAAAGATAAATGCCTAGATGTGAAATTGCTGGTCCAAGGAATGTATTTGTAGAACTCTTTATATATCGTAGTCATGAGGGCACATTCTGCTGGACTCCATATGCTGGAGACTGTGCTATGGACAGGACTTCCCAGGCGGCGCTAGTGGTAAAGAACCCGCCTGCCAATGCGGGAGACGGAGGAGATGTGGCCTCGGTCCCTGGGTCGGGAAGATCCCCTGGAGGAGGGCAGGGCAACCCGCTCCAGTATTTGCACCTGGAGACTCCCATGGACAGAGGAGCCTCGCGGGCTAGTTCGTAGGGTGGGCTATGGTCTACAAGCCCACGTTTGCACAGTCCAAAGAGTTGGACACGATGGAATTGACTTCACACACACGCAGTTCAGTTCAGTTCAGTTCAGTCGCTCAGTCGTGTTCGACTCTTTGTGACCCCATGAATCGCAGCACGCCAGGCCTCCCTGTCCATCACCAACTCCCGGAGTTCACTCAGAATCATGTCCATCGAGTCAGTGACGCCATCCAGCCATCTCATCCTTGGTTGTCCCCTTCTCCTCCTGCTCCCAATCCCTCCCAGCATCAGGGTCTTTTCCAATGAGTCAACCCTTTGAATGAGGTGGCCAAAGTACTGGAGTTTCAGCTTTAACATCATTCCTTCCAAAGAACACCCAGGGTTGATCTCCTTCAGAATGGACCGGTTGGATCTCCTTGCAGTCCAAGGGACTCTCAAGAGTCTTCTCCAGCACCACAGTTCAAAAGCATCGATTCTTCGGCGCTCAGCCTTCTTCACAGTTCAACTCTCATGACCACTGGAAAAACCATAGCCTTGACTAGACAAAACTTTGTTGGCAAAGTAATGTCTCTGCTTTTGAATATGCTATCTGCTGCTGCTGCTGCTAAGTCACTTCAGTCGTGTCTGACTCTGTGTGACCCCATAGACGGCAGCCCACCAGGCTCCCCCATCCCTGGGATTCTCCAGGCAAGAATACTGGAGTGGGTTGCCATTTCCTTCTCCAATGCATGAAAGAGAAAACTGAAAGTGAAG
>SJYX01019495.1:0-53388 GCA_006410675.1 Oreotragus oreotragus
GGAGGAGAAGGGGACGACAGAGGATGAGATGGCTGGATGGCATCACCGACTCAATGGACGTGGGTTTGGGTGAACTCCGGGAGATGGTGATGGACAGGGAGGCCTGGCTTGTTGCAATTCATGGGGTGGCAAAGAGTCCAACATGACTGAGCGACTGAACTGAACTTACAGGAATACAAGTGATTTCTTTGTATTAAATATATATCCTGTGATTTTACTATATTAACTGATTAACTCAAGTAATTTTCTGGTGGCATCTTTAGGGCTTTTTATGTGTAGTATTTGGGCTCCACAGGTGATGCTAGTGGTAAAGAACCCTGCTGCCAAAGCAGGAAACATAAGAGATGTGGGTTCGATCCCGGGTCGGGAAGATCCCCTGGAACAGGAAATGGCAACCCACTCCAGTATCCTTGCCTGGAGAATCCCACGGACAGAGAAAATTGGTGGGCTACAGTCCATAGGGTCACAAAGAGTTGGACATGACTGAAGCAGCTTAGGACCACACACATGTATAGTGTCATGTCATCTGCAAGCAGTGAGTTTTACTTCGCCTTTTTCAATCTAAATTCCTTGCATTTATATTTCTTGTATGATGCCACGGCTAGAACTTTAAAAAAAAAAAAAAACAACTGTATTGAATAATAATGGTGAGAGTGGGGACCCTTGTCTTATTCCTGATCTTAGAGGAAGTGCTTTCCATTTTTCACCACTGAGAACAATATTCACTGTGTCTTTGTCATATACGGTATGTTGAGGTCATCATCATCATCATTTAGCTGTGTCCAACTCTTGCAACCCCATGGATGTGGAAGATGGATGGGCAAGAATACTGGAGTGGGTTGTCATTTCCTTCTCCAGGAGAACTTCCCAACCCAGGAATCAAACCCAGGTCTCCTGCATTGCAGGCAGATTCTTTACTGAATGAGCTTCGAGGGAAGCCCTATGTTGAAGTAGGTTCCTTCTTTACCCATTTTCTGGGTGTTGAACTTTGTCAAAGCTTTTTCTTAATAAATATTGTACATATATACATACATATGCATAGGTATCTTAATTTATATTGCTAGTTTAGATGATATTTTTAAATTTATGTTTGCTGCTTTATGTTTCTATTATATGTAATGCTATTGAACTCTGTGTAGTAATCAAATTCTTTTTTTGTTTATTTAGTTATCTGGTGACTGAAAAATTAAAATTTCTTTCTTTTAGCCTTTAAATATCCTTTATTTATCCTGCTTTATTTTACTACCCATAATTCTTACACATACTGAACACAATAGTACCAACGAATGTGAATGCATATTTTGTTAACATTTTTAAAGGACTACTATCTGTTTCACTATTAATATGATGCTTGGATACATTATAGAAAATAGACTTTATCTTTTAAAGAAGTTCTCTTGTAGTTTTAGTGTATTAATGCACATTGTCATGAAAGAGTTTTTGGATTTAAAAATGATACCTTTCATAAATTAAAAAAAACTAATTTAATTGGTTGATGTAAATCACTCACAAACTCAAATTTACCATTTTAAGTCATTTATGCAATCATGGGATCAATTCTACTCATTCCTAATAGTTCTTTTCTTTCTTTTTTTTAACCATAATTTTATCATTGATAGTATGACCAGGAAACATTACTTTACATTCTTCCATTTGAAATGATCCTCCCTAAACATAGATACCACTTTGTTATATTAAATGTCTGGACTTTTTCATGGTCAACTCAGAATGTATTCGTCAAAAGGAGAAACTGTATGGAAACCCCTTTGTTGATCTTGTCTTTCTAGGTGTTCTGCCATTCTCTTTTGGTAAAAATGCCCAGTAAAGACCCAGATAGGGACTATTTTAAACTTTGAGGCTTATACAATCCCTGTCTCAATTTCTCAAGTCAGTTGTTGCAGTACAAAAGCAGGCAGACAGTATGGTAAATGAGGATGGCTGTGTTCCAATAAAACCTTATTATGGACACTGAAGCAATCAGTGGCAGAACTGAAGAGAGAAATAGACCATTCAACACAACAGTTGTAGATTTCAATATGAGACTTCCGATAATGAATAGAACATTTACACAGAACATCAAAAGGAAATTGGGGACTTGATCAACACTATAAACCAACTATACATAATAGACTCACAGAATACTCACATAGCAATTGAAAAATACATCTTTATCTCAAGTGCACATGTAACATTTTACAGGATAGACCATATGGTAGACAATAAAACAATTCTCAATATATTTTAAAAGAGTGAAATCATACAAAGTATGTTTTATGACCACAATGGAATGAAAGTAGAAATTAATAGCAGAAGGAAAACAGGGAAATATGGGATAATTAAGAAACACAATTTTAAAACAATGGGTCAAAGAAGAAATCACTGGAAAAGTTAGAAAATATATTTATATGCATGAAAATAAAATCACAACACAACAAAATTTATGGGTTGCAACAAAAACATTATTCAGAGAGAAATGTATAGCTATAAATGCCTACATTATAAAATAAACATTGTAAACCAGTAACCTAATTTTTTTTATCTTAAGGAGCTAGAAAAATAATAGCAAAGTAAACCCAAAGCAAGTTGAAGGAAGGAGATAATAAAAACCAGAGTAAGCAAAAGGAAAAATATAAAAGAAACAAAAATAAAACATGAAACCAAATGATTTCTTAAATAAAACTGATAAGCTGCTAGTAAAACTGGAAAAAAGAGAATATATAAAAAACTAAAAACAGAAACGAATGCAGAAAATTACTATGACCCTACATAATTTTTATAAAAATAGATCATCTAGATGATAGAAAGAGTACTTAGAAACCTGCAAATTACCAACTCGGGCTCAAAAAAAAAAAAAAAAATCCTAGCACACCTGTGTTAAGTAAAGAGATTAAGTAATTAAAAATCTAAAAAGAAATATCTAAGACCAAGAGGCTCCAATGGGTAGAATTCACTACTCATTAAATAAAGATCTATAAGGAAGAATTAACCCCAATCCTGCTCAAACTCTTTCAAAAAATAAAAGAAGAGGAAACATTCCTAGCTAATTCTATGATGCTAGAATTACTCTGATACACAAAGTTATAAAACTGCAATCATATTTCTTATTAATGTAAGTACCCAATCTTCAAGAAAATAATTAAAAATAAAATTCAACAGTATATTAAAAGGGTGATACATCCTAAAAATTTATGATTTACTCAAGGTTCACAAAGCCCATTAAACATAGGAAATTCAATTTAACACGTCACATTAATAGATAATGGGAGAAAATCACATGATCACCTCAACAAATGAATAAAAATAACTTTTCAAGATTCAGCACTCCTTTGTTTTAAACAGCACTAAATGGCAACCCACTCCAGTACTCTGCCTAGAGAATCCCATGGAGGGAGGAGCCTGGTAGGCTACAGTCCATGGGGTCTCAAAGAGTCGGACACGACTGAGCGACTTCACACACACACACACACACACACACACAAACAAATTAGGAATAGTTTATCCTTAACATGATAAAGAGCATTTACCAAAAACACATAACTGGCATCACATTTGGAAAGACTGAACTCTTCCCCCTAACATGAACAAGAAAATGATGGCCATTTTCACCTATTGCACATTGTACTGGAAGTTTTTGCAAGACCACATAATCAACTAAGAGAAAGGAGGTCCACAGTGGAAAGAGAAAAATAAAGCCATTTTTATTCTCAAGATGACATGATTCTATATATAGAAAAACGTATAGAACCTTTTCCCCTATACCTACCAACAAACACCCAAACATATACCTGAACTATTAGAACCAATAATCAAATTCAGCAAAGTTGCCTATACACTGTCAATGAAAAGCTGAAAAGGAAATAAAGATTAAAAAATTCATTTATAATAGCATCGAAATGAATATTTTCTTGTTGTTTAGTCAATAAGTTGTGCCCAACTCTTTGTGACCCCATAGACTGTAGTTCACCAGGTTTCTCTGTCCATGAGGTTTCCCAGGCGAGAATCCTGGAATACATTGCCAGTAGTGCTGGAATAAGCAAATAATCAATTGAAAAGGAAAGAATATGGACCTTAATCTCATTCCATACACACACACATACACACATACACACATACGCACACACAAACCTCATAATAAATCACAACAAAATAGAAGTTAAATTTTTAACTATTAGAAGAAACAAGGGATAATTTTTTTGAGGGATAAATTTATTATAGTTCATGGAATTCTCCAGGCCAGAATACTGGAGTGGGTAGCCTTTCCCTCCTTCAGGGGATCTTCCCAACCCAGGAATCGAACCGGCATCTCCCACATTGCAGGTAGAATCTTTACCAGCTGAGCCACCAGGGAAGCCCAAATAGCTTTTACAATTTGTTAAAAAAAAAAAAAAGAGAGACACTTATATTAAACAATGTATAAAGGACTTGGACAGATATTTCTTCAAAGAAGATATGGAAGTGGTAAAGAGCTTGAACAAGTCTTTAAGATCATTGGATATTATGTGAGAGTGCTCAGATGCACAGTTGTGTCAAACTCTTGGCAACCCCATGGACTGTAGCCCACCAGGCTTCTCTGTCCATGAGATTATCCCAGCAAGAATACTGCTGTCAATTTCCATTTCATCCTCCAGGAGATCTTTCCTGATCCAGGAATGGGGCCCTCATTTCCTGTGGCTCCTGCACTGGGAGACAGTTCTTTACTACTGAGATACCTGGGAAGGCCCAGGCACTATTTGAGGCCCTCCTAATCACTCTCCTTTCAAGGCCATGAAGCATGAGAAGACACCTAAAGAGTAACTTGCTCCAACTCCTACAACCACAGAAAATGGCAGAAGGCCCACGCTCCCCAGCTCAGTCTCCTCTCCCCTTTCCTATGTACCCGCATCCACACGCAATAGATACTGGGGGCTCACCTAAAACTGATGGCTGGCCTTCGACAGCCTCATGCAATGGGTGTGCAGTGGAGAACTAGGTCTATTCAACATTTACTGAGCGTCCTTTGGATGTTGTTGTGTTATTGTTCAGTCACTCAGTTGTGTCAAACTCTTTGTGACCCCACAGACTGCAGCATGCCAGGTTTCCCAGTCCTTCACGATTTCCTGAAGTTTGCTTCAAACTCACGGGAATTGAGTCAGTGATACTATCCAACCATCTCATCCTCTGTCATCCCCTTCTCCTCCTGCCTTCAAACATTCCCAGGAACTGTATCTTCTCCAGTGAGTTGCTTCTTCGCATCAAGTGGCCAAAGTATTGAAACTTCAGCATCAGTCCTTCCAATGAATATTCAGAGTTGATTTCCTTTAGGATGGACTTGATTGACCTCTTCATTGTCTTAGGGATCCTTGAGTCTTCTCCAGCACCACAATTCTAAAGCATAAATTCTTCAGTGCTCAGCCTTTTTTATTATCCAGCTCTAACATCTATAGATGACTACTGGAAAAACCATAGTGGTGATGATATGGACCCTGGTCAGAAAAGTAATGTCTCTGCTTTTTAATATGCTATATAGGTTTGTCAGGGAAAGGAGTGCATCAAGGTTGTATATTGTCACTCTGCTTATTTAACTTATATGCAGAGTAGAGCATGTGAAATGCTGGACTAGATGAAGCATAAGCTGGAATAAATTTTCTGGGAGAAATATCAATAATCTCAGATACAAAGATGACACCACTCTTATGGCAGAAAGCAAAGAACTAAAAAGCCTCTTGATGAAAGTGAAAGAAGAGAGTGAAAAGTTCATTTAAAATTCAACATAAAAAAAAATTAAGACCATGGCATCTGGTCCCATCACTTCATGGCAAATAGATGGGGAAACAATAGAAAGAGTTGAGGGACTTTAGTTTTGGGGCTCCAAAATCACTGCAGATGGTGACTGCACCCATGAAATTAAAAGATGCTTGCTCCTTGGATGCTATTATTTTCTCCCATTCAGAGGGTTGTCTTTTCACCTTGCTTATAGTTTCCTTTGTTGTGCAGAGGGGCTCAGTTTTAAATCAATCTTCCAATGACAAAATAAAGACAAAATTAATGTCTCGCTACCCATATAGCAAAAATAACAAAATGACAATAGATCTCTTAATTGGAGATGTTTATTTTAATATTTTTCTTTTTAAAATGCTACATAGTCAAACAAATTTGGATTGGTCTTTTATGCATACGATTAATTCACAGTCAAACTCTCAATCCCTACTTGATGGCTAATTGGACACCATGGAAATGCAAATTAAAATTATAATGACTTTATCATTATGTATCACTTTACACCCTCTGGGATGACTTTAATGAAAAAGTTAAAATAACAAGTATTAGCACGGATGTAGAGCAATCCCAATACTTCGCTATGGGGATTGTAAAAATGGAGCATCCACTTGGAGGCATCTCAAACAGTTAAGCATAGAAATAGCATAAGACAGCAATTCCATTCCAAGATGTATACCCAAGGGAAGTGAAAATATATGTCTATAAATACACTGAAGCTTGTACTGAAATCTTTACAGGAGCTTTATTGATGATAACCAAAAAGTAAAAATAGTATTCATCAGTTCATGGCTGGAAAATACATTGTGGTATATATCTGTGTTTTCAGACAATGGAATATTATGTAGCCATTACAAGGGTCAGAGTATTGATACATTCTACAAGAGGGAAACACAAAAGCACTCAGCTAAATGAAAGAATCAGACATAACTGTCACATGTTGCATTATTCTTTCATGTAGTATATTCAGAATAGACAAACCATAAAGACTGAAAGCAGATTAAAGATTACCAAGGGATGGGTGGAAAGGGAAATGAAAAGTGATTACTTAATAGGTACAGGGTGTTTTTCTGAGGTGATGGAAAGCTTTAAAATAGACAATGTTGTGAATATACTGTATGCCGCTGGATTGTACAGTTTGAAAGGGTTAGCTGTATGTTTTATGCTTGTTTTAAATTTTATATTGGAACATAATTGATTTACAATGCTGTGTTAGCTCAAGTGTGCAGCAGAGTAATTCAGATATAGTAATACATATACATACATACACACACGCAACCATTCTCTTTCTAATTATTTTCCCATTTAGATTATTGCAGAATTCCCTGTTCTATGTAGCAGATCTTTGTCGGTTACCTATTTAAAATACAGCAGTATTTAAAATACTGATATTTAAATGCTAAATATTAAAATATTTTACAAATATTAAATATTGACACTTAAATATTAAAATATAAGTATTTTAAAATACTGAATCAATCTCAAACTGTCTATCTTGTCCCCACATCCTTCCCCCTTGGTAACCATAAAGGCAATCTCTAAGTTTTTGAGTTCATTTCTGTTTTGTAAATAAGTTTATCTGTATCATACTTTTTAGATTCCACATATAAACCATATCCTATGATATTTGTCTTTCTCTGTCCAAGTTACTTCACTTAGTATAACAATCTCCAGATCAATCCATGCTGCTGTAAATGGCATAATTTCATTCTTTTAATGAATGAGCAATAATCCATTGTACATACATACCACATATTCTGTACCCATTCCTCTGTGGATGGACATTAAGGTTAATTCCATATCTTGGCTGTTGTAAAAAGTGCTGCAATGAACATTGGGGTGCATGTACACTCACAAATCATATTTTTCTCCAAATATATGCTTAGGTATGAGATTTCTGGCTCATATGGTATCTCTATTTTTATTTGTCAAGAAACTCTCATACAACTGTCTACAGTAACTGTACCAATTTATATCCCCACCAATAGTGTAGGAGTGTTGAGTTCGGTCACTCGTTTGTGTCCAAATATTTGCGACCCCATGGACTGCAGAACCGGAGAAGGCAGTGGTACCCCACTCCAATACACTTGCCTGGAAAATCCCATGGATGGAAGAGCCTGGTATGCTGCCATCTATGGGGTAGCACAAAGTCGGACACGACCGAAGCAACTTAGCAGCAGCAGCAGCAGGACTCCAGAATGCCAGGCCTCCCTGTCCAACAGCAACTCCTGGGATTTACTCAAACTCATGTCCATTCAGTCGGTGATGCCATCCAACCATCTCATCCTCTGTCACCCTCTTCTCCTCCTGCCCTCAATCTTTCCCAGGATCAGGGTCTTTTCAAGTGAGTCAGCTCTTTTCATCAGGTGGCCAAAGTTTTGGAGTTTCAGCTTAAGCATCAGTCCTTCCAATGAACACTCAGGACTTATCTCCTTTAGGATGGACTGGTGGATCTCTTTGCAGTCCAAGGGACTCTCAAGACTCTTCTTCAACACCACAGTTCAAAAGCATTGATTCTTTGGTGCTCAGTTTTCTTTATGGTCCAACTCTCACATCCATACAGGACTACCAGATAAAACATAGCTTTGGCTAGATGGACTTTTGATGGCGAAGTAATGTCTCTGCTTTTCAATAAGCTGTCTAGGTTGGTCACAACTTTTCTTCCAAGGAGCAAGCATGTTTTAATTTCATGGCTGCAGTCACTATCTGCAGTGATTTTGGAGCCCCCCAAAATAAAGTCTGTCACTTTTACCATTGTTTCCCCATCTTTTTGCCATGAAGTGATGGGATCAGATGCCATGGTCTTAGTTTTCTGAATATTCAGTTTTAAGTCAACTTTTTCACTCTCCTGTTTCACTTCCATCAAGAGGCTCTTTAGTTCATCTTTGTTTTCTGCTATAAGGGTGGTGTTATCTGCATATCTGAGGTTATTGATATTTCTCCCAGCAATCTTGATTCCAGCTTGTGCTTCATCCAGCCCAGCATTTCTCATTATGTATTCTGCATATAAGTTAAATAAGCAGGGTGACAATATACAAACTTCACATATTCCTTTCCAGATTTAGAACCAGTCTGTTGTTCCATGTCTAGTTCTAACTGTTGCTTCCTGACCTACATACAGATTTCTCAAGAGGCAGGTCAGGTGGTCTGGTATTCCCATCTCTTTCAGAATTTCCCAGTTTGTTGCAATCCATACAGTCAAAAGTCTTTGGCATAGTCAATAAAGCAGAAATATATGTTTTTATGGAACTCTTGCCTTTTCGATGATCCAGTGAATGTTGGCAATTTGATCTCTGGTTCCTCAGCCTTTTCTAAAACCAGCTTGAACATCTAGAAGTTCATAGTTTAGGTACTGTTGAAGCTTGGCTTGGAGAATTTTGAGCATCACTTTGCTAGCATGAGATGAATGCAATTGTGCGATAGTCTGAGCATTTTTTGGCATTGCCTTTCTTTGGGATTGGAATGAAAACTGATCTTTTCCAGTCCTGTGGCCACTGCTGTTTTCCAAATTTGCTGGCATATTGAATGCAGCACTTTCACAGCATCATCTTTTAGGATTTGAAATAGCTTAACTGGAATTCCATCACCTCCACTAGCTTTGTTCATAATAATGCTTCCTAAGGCCCACTTGACTTCACATTCCAGGTGTCTGGCTCTAGGTAAGTGATCACACCATTGTGATTATCTGGGTCATGAAGATCTTTTTTGTATAGTTCTTTCTGCATTTTTGCCACCTCTTCTTAATATCTTCTGCTTCTGTTAGGACCATACCAAACAGAAGGATTGTTACCTTTCTCCATACTCTCTAGCATTTTTGTTTGTAGACTTTTTGATGATGTCCCTTCTGACAGGTGTGAAGAGATATCTCACTGTAATTTTAATTTGCATTTCTTTAGTAACTAGTGATGTTAAGTACCTTTCATCTGCCTTTTGGCCATCTGTGTGTCTTCTTTAGAGAAATGTCTATTTAGGTCCTCTGTCCATTTTTGATTGGGTTGTGTTCTTTCTTTCTTTTTAATTGAGCTGCGTGAGCTGTTTGTAAATTTTGGAGATTAATCCCTTGCCATTTGCCTCAGTTGCAAATATTTTCTCTCATTCTGTAGAGTATCTTTTCATTTTGTTTATGATTTCCTTTGCTTTGTAAAAGATTTTCAGTTTAATTAGGTCACAATTTTTAATTTTTACTTTTATTTCCATTAGAAATTTTGTTCCATTAAATACAACTACTTTCGTATTTAATCCCATTTCTATCTGAGATTTATGTTGAAGAGTGTTTGGCTACATTCTCCTTTAAGAATTTTTTAGTATTTGATCTTGAATTTAGGTCTTTAATTCATCTTGAGTTCATTTTTGTGTATGGTTTTAAGAGTATTTTAAATTCATTTTGTTTTTTATATAACTGTCCAGTTTTCCCAGCACCATTTGTTGAAGAGACAGTTTTTTTCTCCATTGTATAGTCTTGCCTCCTCTGTTGTAGTTTAATTGACCATATGCACATGGGCTTATGTCTGGGCTTTCTAGCCTCTTTCATGATTTATAAGTCTTTGTGTCAATACCATACTTTTTGGATGACTATAGCTTTGTAATGTAGTCTGGAGTCAGCTTGACTCCTCCAGCTCCATTTTTCTTTCTCAAGATTGCATTGGCTATTCAGGATATTTTGTGTCTCATTACAAATTTTAAGACTTTTGGTTCTAGTTCTGTGAGAAATACCATTGGTTGTATTGGATTGCATTGAATTATTAGACTTCCTTGGGTAGTATAGTCATTTTGACAATACTAATTCTTTCGGTCAAAGAACGTGATTTTTCTTTCCATCTATCTGTGTCAATTTTGATTTCTTTCATCAGTTTCTTAGAGTTTTCAGAGTACAGATCTTATGCCTCCTTAAGTCTATTTATTTATATGCATTTTGTCCTTTGGGATGTGATGGTAAATGGGGTTGTTTCCTTAATTTCTCTTTCTGACCTTTCAGTGTTAGTGTGTAGAAATGCAACAGATTTCCATGTATTTAAAGTACTTTATATCCTGCGACTTTACCAAATCTATTGATTAGCTCTAGTAGTCTTCTAGTAGCACGTTTAGGATGTTTTATGCTCAGTATCATGTCATCTGCAAACAGTAGCAATTTTACTTCTTTCCCGATACGGATTCCCTATTTTATTTTTTTTCTTCTCTGATTGCCATGGCTAGGACTTCCAAAACAATGTCTATATTAATTAAAAATTACTAATAAAAATAAAATGATTAAATAAGTCCAAACAATTTATAAATGAAAATGTAAATATTTGATGTAAAATCAAACGTAGCAGTATATGGTTTTGAACTCAGTCTTGAACTCATGCCTTAAATGACCTATTATCAAAATAAATCACCAGTTACAAAGGAAAATAACCATAAGTATACAGTTTAGTACATTATACGAGAATATTAAACCCATGCAAGTCAAAGAGATTGTGAAATATATTTAAAATGTAAATAAAACATTTTACCCAATTCTCACTTATCAATAAGCAATTAATTAAGGAAAAAAAATAAAGGAAACAAAAATCTCAAACACCATCTGAACACACATGAACTAGTGAATCATATAAAACTTTAAGTGACATTTTATTGTTATTTTAAACAATATATAATGAAGTATGCTTTTTATTCTATGAAGGATATTTAATATTAATACTAAAGCCTAACAGTTTTCTGTCATAGAAAACAACTCTATAAGATAATCTTACTTACCAATAGATACAAGAAAATGCAATGCAATAATATATTATAGTATAATTTACATAAGGAATTTTATAGTCATATAAAGAATATCATTAAGTCATAAATTAGATAATGAATTCAATCATAAATTAAATACAATACTGCAAAAGATATATATCATCCTATATATATAACAAACAGCTTCACTCATTTCAAATCTTGTATCTCCAAATTGAGCTTGTGACTTTTGGTACATTTTTCAAAAAATTAAGGATAATTTTATGATTATATTTATATAGCCTGTCTACATGTTATTAATATTCCATAAAACAATTATTTTTACTTTATGTTTTTTATTTATTCTTTCTTATCTATTAAATCTCTTTTCTTTTTAATATTTGCTATTTCTGTACAATATACTGAGCATTCAATATATCCTATGATGGTTGTAATTTAATAATTTCATTTTTTTATTGTTATTAATTCATATCATCAAGACGAATGATATGTCTGTATTCATGTAATGACTGAATGCTATAATTCCATTTTTCTATTACTAAATTGTCTATATCTCCAGAGTAATTTTATGTAATATTGAGATAATATGAATTATAATGCTTGGTGATTATGTGGATGCCTCTAAGTTTTCACTATTTAGTTATTAATTTGTTTTCTCAGTTTATCAGTACCCCATGCAAGAGTTTATTCAATAAGTATTTATAACATTCTAAATTAATTTTGTGCTTTATTGAACTTTATGGATATTGCAGTGGTAGAAATATGTATGTGATTTTTAAAAATATGTTCCTGCTGCATAAAACAAACTTCAACATTTCAGTTGATTTATACAATAGAGGTTTATATTTCACTCTCATAGGAATTAAATATGGTTTTCTTCGTTCAGCATGAAGTTTTTCTCTATAGATTAAATTAGGGATCCAGAATCCTTGCACTTCCTAACAAGTGGTAGCTTAAGTGACACTGGAAGTGTTCCTGAAGATGGACTTCAGTGCTACTCATCACGTCCAATCCCATTCTTTTTTCAGGGAACTAGTTGCATAGTTTTACCTACATCAAAGGACATAGGAATGAGATAGGACTGGAAAACGCACTCCGTGAATGGACAGCATCTTTTTAGCAGCAACTATATATTAATAGATGTTGTAACATGAATAACTGAAGATTCATTGGAGGACTGATGCTGAAGCTGAAACTCCAATACTTTGGCCACCTGATGCAAAGAACTGACTTGTTGGAAAAGACCCTGATGCTGGGAAAAATTGAGGGCAGGAGGAGAAGGGGACGACAGAGGATGAGATGGTTGGATGGCATCACCGACTTGATGGACATGTGTTTGAGCAAGCTCTGGGAGTTAGTGACGGACAGGGAGGCCTGGTGTGATGCAGTCCATAGGGTCACAAAGAGTCGGACATGACTGAGCAACTGAACTGAACGTGAATAACTATCAATTCTACAAGTCTGACCTCCTAAAATTATTGAAATAATTTAGTATCACTCATTCATACCTTAGTCTCACTTTTAAAAAGGACCAAATGCAGCAGTACTAGAATATAATATTTATAACCACAAGCTGTCTACTCTTTTTGTATTGATAATATTTTGTGAGGTTTTCAGTGACAGAGCAAGGACAAAATTATTAAAGATATAATGCACATTCTAATTTATAGTTTATGCAGTGAATCTTGACAAAACATAATGTATTTAGTGAGTAACATATTATTTGGTGTGATGCAGTCCATAGGGTCACAAAGAGTCGGACATGACTGAGCAACTGAACTGAACGTGAATAACTATCAATTCTACAAGTCTGACCTCCTAAAATTATTGAAATAATTTAGTATCACTCATTCATACCTTAGTCTCACTTTTAAAAAGGACCAAATGCAGCAGTACTAGAATATAATATTTATAACCACAAGCTGTCTACTCTTTTTGTATTGATAATATTTTGTGAGGTTTTCAGTGACAGAGCAAGGACAAAATTATTAAAGATATAATGCACATTCTAATTTATAGTTTATGCAGTGGATCTTGACAAAACATAATGTATTTAGTGAGTAACATATTATTAATTTTATATAAACTGCATGCTTATAAATCATTTTACTCAGATTCAAAAAGTGTTCATATTTTTACATAAAAAATCAACACTTATTTCTTTAAACTAAAGCTTTGAATGAATAAAATCACTTTGTATCATTTCAATTGCTTTTTCTGTTGTAATACACTAGAAAGATTGACCATGTATATTTGCATATAGATGAACTAAATAATTTCAGATACATCTGTGAGTCTATTGTGAAGACAGAGGTAAATATGAAGCAGTTAGACTGGATGATTTATCTTTGAATATTTAAGACTTACCACAGTAATATTCAAACAATGTAGTAGTCTTTAGAGTTTTCACAAAATCACCTGACAAGCCTATCAATAGCAAGTGGTCTAAAAATAAAGACCTCACTGAGATTTATAAACATAAAGTTTACTTATTTTTTAATATTCCAAAGGACAGATTTGTCTAAGGTGTTATATAACTGAAATGATGATCCATTAAGGATCCTCATCTTGAATTATTGCTTGTACCTGGTTGTAAGAGCAAATCACTTTCACAAGAGGGAACATGAAGATTGAAGAAAATGCAGTATGATGGTTTTGCTAATAATTATGACCCTAAGCTAGCTGATTGTTGACTACTGGTAATTAAATCATTGGAAGTAATGGGATCTCTATGATTCACTTCTCAAGGAAAAAAAAAGGGGGGGGGGAATGAAATAGAAAATTAATGTGGTACTTAAGTGATCACTATGTGTTCACACATTTTCTAGCATTAGAGGGAAACTGAAATAAAGGCTTCCATCCCTTTTCTGGTTTAAAGCAATTGGAAAGAATATTAATGGTATCTAGTATTAATGTTGATAGATAGCAAAGGATAGAAAAAGATGAAAGGCTTTAGTGGTTAATGAAGTCATCATAATGAGGGATGGAAAAACTAAGCAGGTAAAATTTGAGCAGAAAAGAGGAACTATATAAATGAAGGAAGAGTTAGAGTGTGTTGCCAGATCCTCTTACTCACTTCTTTCCTTTGATTCTTCCTTCCTTTCTCCTTCCCTCTCTCCCTTCTTTCTTTCCTTCCTTATAGCTATTATATATAATGTTAAAGGGAACCTTTTTCATCTTTTTTTTTTCTATTTATTCGGACAGTCTATGCACAAGTCTTCCCTTTGTAGCTCAGTCGGTAAAGAATCTCCCTGCAGTGCAGGATACCTGGGTTTGATCCCTGGGTTAAGAAGATCCCCTGGAGAAGGAAATGGCAACCCACTCCAGTATCCTTGCCTGGGAAATCTCATGGACAGAGGGGCCTGGTGGGCTGAGGTCCATGGGGTTACAGAGGGTCGGGTACCACTGAGCGACTAACACTTACTAATGCAGAATTCTTATTAGACAGGGCACCTTTTACTAAAGTGAAAGTGAAAGTGAAGTCGCTCAGTCATGTCCGACTCTTTGCGACCCCATGGACTGTAGACTATCAGGCTCCTCCATCCATGGGATTTTCCAGGCAAGAGTGCTGGAGTGGATTGCCATTTCCTTCTCCAGGGGATCTTCCCGACCCAGGAATCGAACCCAGGTCTCCCACATTGCAAGCAGACGCTTTACCGTCTAGGACACCAGGGAAGCCCTAGATAAAGTAGGATGACTGTGACATATAGGAAGCATTGAAGGAAGCTCAAGGGTTTAGAGTTAGGAATATAAACTGAGGTTAGAGTAAGTCACAACTAGGGATGCATTTTGTCTTGGTTGCCCTCCCCTATTTCCTTGCATGCATTTCCCCTCCCATTGTTTGCTCTTCATTTAGTTTCAGACTTTAATACTTTTAAGATGAGTGTAGGAACAGCTACATAAGAAATGCAATAGGAAAAACTATAAAATCAGGAAATAATAATAATGGTGATGATGAAAAAATCTAGTCATTTCAAAAGACTATAGAGTTCTAAATGTGCTATGGCACTTCATAATTTTATTTTCTCATATGTAGTCAGAATATTAAATTGATTCAAACTATATTGTTGTTATTGTTGTCTTAAAGAAAGCATCTTTGGCAACAGTGGGACTTAGGAAGCTTCTTAGAACGTTTAATCATAAAGTCTGGCAAAAGAAAATGAATATGGAAAAGTATCTTACCAGATCATAAGAATAATTATACTTTCACTCAATAGTCACCGATACCAGTATAAAGCTTCCATTACCTAGATTTTGTGTCTTTAATACTGTGGTATTTATTAACTCCATTGAATTCTATTAAAAGTGTAGAATGCAAAATAACATTTGGAAAGTGTTTCTTCTAAGCCCCAAGCTCCAGTAATTTGTATCAAGTGTAACAATTCATCAGAGTCTTGAAGGGATCCTTATTTATAAATTTCACACTCTGGATATATTTTGCTTTTTTGACCTGTAATCTCTGTCACTTTCATGCTCTGCCAATGATTAATCTTTGTCTTTGAGTAATTTTACACAATTATTTTAACTAAGAGTATTGGAAAATGCTGTGTATAAACATTCCCAGTTCTTTGTCTAGTCCAATGTGATTTTCTGTTTCTTTGGCTATTGTACTAGCATATCAGTCCAGGTAACCAAAATGAATACTCCATTTTAATCTAAACACTTTTGAAGAGGCAGAAGACTAGACAAGTTGTCAATGTCCCTTTCTGCCTAGGGAAATTATATTTGGAAATACAAATAAGTGATCTTTCTTCTAGTTTGCATGTTGAATAGTAATTGTATTGTGTCATTTTTCTGAGACTTTGACAAATTTATTTGCATTTTTAATATTTGCTTTCACATTTTTCATTCTTTAACTTATTTCCTCCTACATATTACAGGTAATACTAAGCTGTCTGCGAATACAAAACACTCCTTCTTAGAACCTACTCTTTCATCACTCCAGTATTTGATTCCTTTAAAGTCTGCATGTATTTGAAAATCTTTGGTGCAGAAAAACTTCAGTATCTGAAGCAGTTTTGCTAGCTTATAATAAGTCTTCAAGTTCAGACATATCATTTGTCCATTCAGCTTTTTCAGTGGGTAGAATCAGGACTCTGAGGAAATCCATTTAAAATTTTCAAGTACTAGGTGTTCATTTCAGTGATAAGAGTGCTTTGTTTTCCATTTCTCTTTTTAAATAAAAATTGCATATATAAATTATACAACATGTTGATTTGACATGAATGTATATATATATGAATGTATTCAGATGATTACCATAGTCAAGATAATTAACATATCGCTTCTCACATGGTTATCTTTTTGTGTGTGTTTGTGACAAATGCACTTGAAACACATCCTTCTGAGCATATTTTCAGAGTTCAATACAGTCATACCTGTGCTTTAGGACTCTAGGTTTATTTGTCCTCCATAACTGCAAATCCGCATCATTTGAGCGACATAGCCACATTTCCCCATGCTCTCATTCCCTGGTAACTGTTCTACCATTTGCTTTTATGAAACCAGCTTCAAAATATAACTGAGATCATAAGGCATTTGTTTTTCTTGCTCTGGCTTGTTTCACTTAGAATAATGTCCTCCTGTTTCATCTATGTTGTCACAAATGGCAGAACTTCCTGCTTTCTTATGGAGGAATCATATTTCATCTGGGGGAGAAGATATTAGAAATGCTAGATCTGATAAAGAGCTAATATCCAAAATATACAAAGAACTCACACAACTCAACATCAAGAAAACAAATAATCTGATTTTAAAAAATGAGGAGAGGACCTAAATAGATCATTTTCCAAAGAAGACGTAAAGGTGGCCAATGGACACATGAAAAGATGCTCAATATCACTAACTATCAGGGAAATGCTAATCAAAGCCACAATGAGATGGGACCTCATTTTTCTTCAACAAAGATGCCAAGAAAACACAATGGGGAAAAGAATAAATGATATTGGGAAAACTGCTTTTTTGTTGTTCACTTTTTATTATATCTATTTTGTCAAATTTAAAGCCCCCATGGATATGATACTATTTTAGCTGATTTTTTCCTTACAGTTCCAAAGTGCTCCACTAATTTGTAAGAAGGATGATTCGATTTAGAGTAGTAAATCTAAATGTGTGATTTGGGAAAAACAAACAAACAAACCTACTTATCATCCCTCATCAATAGTCAGTATTAAAGATTTTGAGAGTAATAAATAGCAAACAACCTGAGCATCACAACAATTATTGCGTTTTCAGATTCCAGTGGAAAAGTCCCATCTGTGAATAATCAGATAACCACTGTTACAAATGATGATGCTTAGAAATTATTTCTGACACTCATAATTTCATGCTATCCCTTTAATTCACATTACTCTCTCCTAACAAAGCTTCTTCAAACTACTTTTACTGATTCTTGTTTTGCTCAGACAGTGAAGAATCTGCCTGCAATGCAGGAGACCCAGGCTCGATCCCTGGTTCAGGAAGATCTCACGGAGAAGGGGATGGCTACCAACTCCAGCATTCTTGTGTGGAGAACTCCATGGCCAGAAGAGGCTGATGGGCTATCTAGTCCAGGGTGTCTCAAAGAGTCGGACACAACTGAGAGACTAACAGTAACTTTGTTTATCAATGCAATTAAACAAAAAATATTACATCCCTAATGTATGCAGATAGTGTTGGATGTTTGGGACATGAAAAGGAATAAGATGAACAAGAAGATAGATTAGAAACAAAATTCAGCTGAAGCTACCCTGCCTCTGCAACTTCTTTGCCTTTCTCTCTTACCTCTGCACCTTCCAGAAACTAATAATAATGTCAAAATTTTGACTAGTTCAAATTACTTTCAGGATAAATTACAAGTTTCTAGATATAATTTTATAGGGCTCTTGAGGGCACAGCCTTTGCTTTTCTCTCCATCTTTACCCCCTCTCATTTCACACTTCACAAATTCCACGTTAAAATACAAAATGTGTATGGTTTCCTGTTCATTTTGTCCTTTTTTTTTCTTTCCTCTCCCCTCATGTTCTGTCTCCCCAAGAATGTCACTTTCCACCTGTTTTCCAGTATTGCTATTCTCTCTGTAGTACAGGAGACTTCTCTTGCAAGCATCCTTTGCTAAATCTCAGCTTCAAGCAGTATTTTTTGCACATTCTTTCCCCTCACTAGTACATCTTTCTGTCTTTCTGTACATCTTAGCATTGCTGTATATAGAAATTGTCCATTGGTGTTTCTGCCTACTGCTCTATACTTAGCCTCCTGGAAGGATAGAATCATTTCTTCTTCATTTTTCTTCACTCCTGTCCTCTAGCACAGTGGTTGGCAAACCGTGTTTTTAAAAGGATAAACAGCACACAGCTNGCCACTTCTTCTTAATATGTTCCCTTCTATTAGGTCCATACCATTTCTGTCCTTTACTGAGCCCATCTTTGCATGAAATATTTCTTTGGTATCTCTAATTTTCTTGAAGAAATGTCTAGTCTTTCCCATTCTATTGTTTTTCTCTATTTCTTTGTGTTGTTCACTTAGGAAGGCTTTCTTATCTCTCCTTGCTATTCTTTGGAACTCTGCATTCAGAAAGGTATATCTTTCCTTTTCTCCCTTGTCTTTCACTTCTCTTCTTTTCTCAGCTATTTGAAATGCCTCCTCAGACAACTCTTTTGCCTTTTTGCCTTTCTTTTTATTGGAATTTGTTTTGATGACCACCTCCTATACAATGTTAGAACCTCTGTCCGTAGTTTTTCGGGCACTCTATCAGAATTAATCCCTTGAGTCTATTTGTCACTCCCACTGTATGATCATAAGGGGTTTGATTTAGGTCATACTTGAATGGTCTAGTGGTTTTACTTACTTTCTTCAATTTAAGTCTGAATTTGGCAATAAGGAGTTCATGATCTGAGCCACAGCCAGCTCCCGGTCNTCTATCAGAATTAATCCCTTGAGTCTATTTGTCACTCCCACTGTATGATCATAAGGGGTTTGATTTAGGTCATACTTGAATGGTCTAGTGGTTTTACTTACTTTCTTCAATTTAAGTCTGAATTTGGCAATAAGGAGTTCATGATCTGAGCCACAGCCAGCTCCCAGTCTTATTTTTGTTGACTTTATAGAGCTTCTCCATCTTCAGCTGCAAAGAATACAATCAATTTGATTTTGATGTTGATCATCTGGTAATGTCCGTATGTAGAGTTGTCTTCTGTGTTGTTAGAAGAGGTTGTTTGCTATAACTAGTGTGTTCTCCTGCCAAAGCTCTGTTACCCTTTGCCCTGCCTCATGCTGTACTCCAAGATCAAACTTGCCTGTTACTTCAGGTGTCTTTTGCCTTCTGCTTTTGCATTCCAGTCCCCTATAATGAAAAGGACTTTTTTTTTTTTTTTTTGGTGTTAGTTCTGGAAGGTCTCATAGGTCTTCACAGAAACATTCAACTTCAGCTTCTTCAGCATTACTGGTCGGAGCCTAGACTTGGATCACTGTGCTATTGGATGGTTTGCCTTGGAGATGAACAGAGATCATTCTGTATTTTTGAGAGTGAACTCAAGCACTGCAGTTAGGACTCTTTTGTTGACTCTGAGGATTACTCTATTTCTTCCAAGGGATCCTTGCTTGGAGTGTAAGATACAATTATCATCTGAATTATATTCGCCCATTCCGCTCATTTAGTTCACTGATTCCTAAAATGTCAAAGTTCACTCTTGCCATCTCCTGTTTGACCACTTCCAATTTACCTTGGATTCATGGAAATAGCATTCCATGTTCCTATGCAATATTTTTCTTTACAGAATTGGACTTGACTTTAACTATCAGACACATGCACAGCTGGCCACTGTTTTCACTTTAGCTCAGCCTCTTCGTTTCTTCCGGAGTTATTTCTCCACTCCTCTCCAGTAGCATTTTGGGCATCTACCAACCCGGGGAGTTCACCTTTCAGTGTCCTATATTTTTGCCTTTTCATTACTGTTCATGAGATTCTCAAGGAAAGAATACCAAAGTGATTTGCCATTCCCTTCTCCTGTGGACCACGTTTTGTCAGAACTCTCCACCATGACTCATCCATCTTGGGTGGAACTACATTGCATGGCTTGAAGTTTCATTGAGTTAGACAAGGCTGTGGTCCCTGCGATCAGTTTGGTTAGTTTTCTGTGGGTGTGGTTTTCATCTGCTTGCCCTCTGATGGATGAGGATAAGAGGTTTGCAGAAGCCACCTGATGGCAGGGACTAGCTATGGGGAAATGTAGGTCTTGCTTTGTTGGGCAAGGACATGCTCAGTAAATTTTAATGCAATTTTCTGCTGGTCTTCCTAAGTATTAGTATTTTTTTGTTATAAAATTCTAGTTGGAGAAAATTATAATGTTTTTTCTAATATTTTATATTTGAAGAAATATTTTTGTTTCCAATGGGCTTCCCCAGTGGCTCAGATGGTAAAGAATCTGTCTGCAGTGTGGGAAACCTGGGTTCAATCCCTGGGGAAGGGAATGCCTACCTATTCCAGTATTCTTGCCTGGAGAATTCCATGGCCAGAGCCCTGGCAGGCTACAAGTCCATGGGGTTGGAAAGAATTAGATAGGACTGAGAAACTAACACTTTTACTTACATTTTCAAAGTACTTTAAAATCATCTATCTGTTAATCTCATTTGAATATTATATTGACCCTCTTTTTCTTTCATTATGAGAAAGGCTTTTAGTAGAGAACTATAGTAATTGAATGTTATAGTTAAGAGATAAAATATTTCACATTCATTTTCCATAATGAAATCTCCATGCCTTCATATTTGAAAATGCATACCTGAAGAAAATAATTCGGTTGTAATTTCACCCTTCAATGATATATTGCATTAGACCTGTCTCTAAAGAATTGCCTGCTTTGTGGTAATAATTGTTATTAATTATCAATATTTCAAAATAATTAGAATACAGTGATTAAATATATGTCATCACATAACCCTCTATTGAAAAATAATACAGTAGGGAGAAAGTAGAAGAAGCTAAAAGCAAAGGGAAATTTGATTCTTTCTTAGAACTAATACACCATGTCTTCTATGATTCTGCACAGGTATTTTTAAAGTTCTGCCTTAGTTGTTTCTTTTTTTTAACTTTTGCTCTTTAGGGTTGTATGTATAAATAATTGAATGTTTATAAAGAACTTATATGAGGAATGAAATACAAATGTTAGGGAGTATTACTTTGTTTTCAAAGAGGTTATCAAGGCTGCTTGAGATTTACTTTCCTGACAAGTTACAATATAAATAATGGTTTATTGAAATTCATTTAAGTATGAAATTATGTATTCAAGAGAGATAGCAAGTTTTCAAACTGCTATATCAATGAAAATGATATTATCTACTATATTCTGCTTAAACTTCTAACTTTAAAAATAATATATGCTTAGGGCTTCCCTAATGACTCAGACAGTAAAGCGTCTGTCTGCAATGCAGGAGACCCGGGTTTGATCCCTGGGTTGGGAAGGTCCCCTGGAGAAGGAAATGGAAGCCCACTCCAGTATTCTTGCCTGGAAAATCCCACGGACTGTGGAGCCTGGTAGGTTCCCTTCCATGGGGTCGCAAAGAGTCGGACACAACTGAGTGACTTCACGTTCATGTATGATATATTTGGGCTTCCCCGGGAGCTCAGCTTGTAAAGAATCAGCCTGCGATACAGGAGAACCTGGTCTGACTCTTAGGACTGGAAGTAGCCCTGGAGAAGGGATAGGCTACCCCACTCCAGTATCCTTGAGCTTCCCTGGTGGCTGAGTCAGTAAAGAATCCGCCTGAAGTGTGGGAGGCCTGGGTTCGATCCCTGGGTTGGGAAGAGCCCCTGGAGGAGGGCATGACAATCCTCTCCAGTATTCTCATGTGAAGAATCCCCATGGACAGAGGAGCCTGGTGGGCCACAGTCCATGGGGTCACAAAGAGAGGCAGCTAAGCACAAGCACACATGTGACACATTTATAGTTCCTTTCCTTCAGTGGCAAGATAGTAAAAACAAACAAAAGCCCTCCTGTTTTGAATCTCTTCTCCCATGTTCTTTTCAGTTTGCTTTTTATTATAAACTGTGACTCCCCAAAATTAAACTCTTGCCTGAATGAAAATTAATCCTACATCTCAGACTGATCTTTTACTTATTATAACTTTGATTTTAAGAAGATAATAAATATTGAAATAAGACTTATTAGGGTTGAATAAATATGCACTAATTTATCTCTTTTTATATCTTAATTTCACACTTAAGGAAAAGTTGCATAGAAACCATGGAGTCCCATATTCATTTCATCTTATTCACCTTTATGTTAGAGTGGTAAAACTGCGCCATAGTACAGTTATTATACAAACTAAAAATTAGCATTTATACAATTCAACATAATAATTGTATGTATACGGTGGGGCTTCCCTGGTGGCTCAATCAAGAATCCACTTGCCTAGCAGGAGACCTAGCTTCAGTGCCTGGGTTGGCAAGATCCCCTGGAGAAGGAAATGGCAGCCCACTCCAGTATGCTTGCCTGGGAAATCCCACGGACAGAGAAACCTGACGGGCTACTGGCCAGGGGGTCTCAAAGAGCCGTCCACATTGAGTGACCAAGCAGCAGCATCACTCATACCGTAGCCCGTGTGTGCACACGCTTATATATATTTCTGAATCTATCCACCCAACTACAGTTTAATACCAGCATTTCACGGTGATACTTCCATTAAATGAGACATGGCAGCATTCATTCTGGCCTTCCTCCTTCGTCACTTCTTTCTCTTACAATGAAAAAATTGACTCATAATCTAAGATATATTTACTTAGTTGCTCAAATATAGTATATATTTAACACAGTTTCAGAATTCGAATCCTTCACTCCAATGCGGGGGGGGGGGATATTTGCCCTTAAACCACTCTATTAGGTTATTTAATTTACTTTATAATTATGATTCAAAACAATAACAAAGCACTCATTAAGTGTGTGGAAAAGTAGAAGTTTTATCATTCTTTTTGGGGAGAGGGGCTTTCAAATAATGCATCCCACTTCTAGGGCTAGACTTTCATGTAAAGCTAATCGTATTCCTATGTGTTATATATTTTAAAGGCAATCTTTTTCCTATAGATTTTTCCAGCAGAGAAAGGGACATGTGTCTCAAGTACGTCGCTGCGTGACTCCTCTGCACACACTGGCTTAGCTACCTCATCCGGACAAATGAGTACATCTTTAGACTCTCAAGCACAATGGCGTATAGATGTACAAATTATCGCCATGATTATAATTGCACTACTATGCCATTTTGAATGGCTTCAGTGAATTAGCATTACATTATAAAAGCTATCTTAGAAAGTGCGTGAATAATATATTACATTTTTACAGAATAAATGAAAATGGAAGAAAGAGCAATATTAAATTAAAAAGGCAGTGGAGGCATATATTTTATTACACACTAATATTCAGATAGAAGCTGACAAGTTTATTGATTTTTTTTACTCATTTTGCTTATAAAGATCAATTTGAAATCAGCTTCTAAAAAGAATAGTTGTTGGCACTTCCTAGGCAAAGCATAGATTGGTGAAAATAACCCATTCTAACAATATCTTTATAACACATTATTTTTAGCTTTTTCCTTTAACTACTTAAAAAATCTAGTTTTCAGTCAAATTTGTATTTGGCTGAAATTTAAGTTGTCTCATAGACAAGAAAGTGGATATAATAAGAGAAAGACATAGACTCTCAGGAATAATTAAACTGAGATTGCAGTAATTAGTGACCAATTATATGGAGAAATAAAACTTCATTTCCTCTTATAATATTTTGCTTTATTATTTTGTACTCCAATATGCTTTCAGCACCATTATCAATTAAATCTCTTAAAGATGATAAAATAATAGAGGATAATTTACTAATAATTTAACTGACTCACAAAAAATAGTTTTTGAGAGTTTCAAAAACTGAAATGAAAATATTAAGAAATTCAATTTGTCGATTAAGTCTCTGTTTCAATCATGTGTGGAGAAATAAACTGGAAAAATAATAACATAAGGGGTAATATTAGCCTAAAATATTGGTTATTTAAAGTCTTTGAATAAATTATAGACAGCCATTTTTTTTTCAGAAAATATATGTGTGTATCCATTATCTATACATGTTACTTGAACTGTTATTCTTATAATTTTAAATTGAAATCCTCCTAAAACCTTCTAAATATCTTACAATTTCAGAGAAAGAATATAAAGCATAATCTCAACTTATCCCTTCTGATTCACTTAATAATTGTTACTGTGGTACTTAATTTGGAAAACATTCAAGATAGGTGGAGGGAGTCACCTAGGGGATTTTTTCAGTTTAAAGTGTGGAATCCAGACATATGCTCTAAAGCCCTTCTAAGCAACACCAGTCTATCAGAAAGCTTGGGCAGTTAGAGGTACTGACTTTGTTGGCATATTCAGCAAGCGGTAACCTCTGTTAGCAAAGGTCATCACAGTCAAGCATGTCAACTTCAGCAGATAATGCTGGAGGGGGCGGTGGACAAAACTATATAGACATCACGCATGCCATAAGGTATACTGAGGCCCTTTGAAGGTAAAGCGTTTGTGACTGGAAAGGCAAATTCAGAATTAGCCAAAAACAAGAGGAGAATTTCATGTGAGTTTAGGGGATGGCTCTGAAAGTCAGGAAGAGTGCACATTGGGCTGGAGACAATCATAGGATGGTAGCAAGAAAGATTTGCTTGTGATCTGAATCTGAGGGAAAAAATTTTCAAACAGGCAACATGTAGTTTAGAGTTTGTATTTTGTATTCTTGGTGCTTCATTTGAAATAATAATATTATTTTTGTGGTTGTTCAGTCAGTAAGTTATGTCCAGCTCTTTGTGACCCCATGGACTGCAGCATGCCAGGCTCCTCTGTCCCTCACTATCTCATGGAGTTCACCCAGATTCGTGTCCATTGAGTCCATGAGGCCATCCAGCCATCTTATCCTCTGCTGTCCCCTTCTTCTCCTGCTGCCTTCAGTCTTTCCCAGCATCAGGATCTTTTCCAGTGAGTCGACTCTTCGCATCAAGGGGCCAAAATATTGGAACTTCAGCTTCAGAATCAGTCCTTTCAATGAATTTTCAGGGTTGATTACCTTTAGGATTTACTGGTTTGACTTTCTTGCTGTCCAAGGGACTCAAGAGTCTTCTCCAACACCACAGTTCAACAGCATCAATTCTTTGGTGCTCAACCTTCTTTTTGGTCCAACTTTCACATCCTTGCATGACCATTGGGAAGAAAAATGAACAAAACTTTGACCTTGCATACCTTTGTCTGCAAAGTAATGTCTCTCCTTTTTAATGTCTAGGTCATTGCCGTTCTTCTGAGGAGCAAGCGTCTTTTAATTTTGTGCCTGCAGTCACCATCGTGATTTTGGAGTGCAAGAAAATAAAGTCTGTATTTTCTAGTATTCACACAGTGTCTGTTCCGTACCAGACTCTCTTCTAAGAGCTCTGTAACTCACACTCATGGAAATTCTTTAGAAAATTAATAGTAAGGTCCCTATTTTTTTGAGGGAAAAGATACATGAAAGGATTGAGTAACTGGCAAACATCACATGAGTCATACCCATGTAGTCTCTCTTTCACACCACTTCTCAAGTGTTCAATCAAATGTTAAACTTTTCTTGGACTTCCCAAGTGGGTGTTAGTTTCTCAGTCCTGTCCGACTCTTTGCTGCCCCATGGACTGCAGGCTGTCAGGCTCCTCTGTCCATGGAATTCCCCAGGCAAGAATACTGGAGTGGGTTGCATTTCCCTTCTCCAAGGGGTCTTCCCAACTCTGGGACCAAACCCAGGCCTCCTACATTGTAGGCAGTTTCTTTACTGTCTAAGCTACCAGGAGAGCCCATTCTAAGCTACTCAGTGGTAAAGAATCTGACCACCAATGTAGGCGATGCAAGAGATGCAGATTCAATTCCTAAGTTAGGAAGAGGCCCTGGAGGAGGGCATGGCAACCCACTCCAGTAGTTTTGCCTGGAGAATCCCCATGGACAGAGGAGCCTGGGGGCTTCAGTCCATGGGGTCTCACTCAGGTGGACATGCCTGAGCAGAATACACTACCCTGCTCTCCTCTTAGAGAATGATGGACTTAATGGAATGCTATTCCCTCTATCAAAAGTGCTGAAATGGTAGTTTTAGTACTGACATTATGAAGGATTTGTTCAATAGCTGCAATCTTTGTTAGGAGAGATCTCCTAAAATACTATTTTAAGAGAAAAATAAGGACTTTTTCCTTTACGAGTCTTTCTTTTATACCTTCCTCCCTCCCTTCTCTTTCCCTCCCCTTCTCCGTCATTTCTTACTTATTTTTTTCTTTCTTCTTCAGATAAACTGATTTTGGTTTTAACTATCTTTGTGATATTCTCCAAATAATTTACAGAAATTAAAATGGGTCAGTGATAGTCATTCATTAAACTTATTGTGGATGGACAGTTCCAAAAACGTTTGTGTATGTGTGACAGATTTAAAATTCTGATTGATTTGACAGTAAACTCTGAAAGCCAGAATAGCAGATATATGAAAACTACTTCAGTTTGTTTCAGAGATTAAACTTGAAGAGTTTGCTGAGCTCAGGATTGAGCCCATTTAGGTGATTTGTTCCACAATATTAGTCATAATTCCTACCTTTATCCTAGTCTCTTTAAATATGTTTAAATTTATTTCCCTTATGAATTTTCTAATTTTGTTGTTCTTTGTGTGTGTGTCTGTGTGTGTTAGCACTTAAAGTTGGCTCCTGTAAGGATTAGCATAAACTACATGACTATCCAAATACTAAGTCAGTTTGGGATTTATCATGTTTAATCATTGAGTTCTCAATTTTTAATTAGGCTAAGAATGTATTTTCTGCTGAGTTCATTCATTCTTACTTGTAGCCAAGTTCATGCCTAAGTGTTTATCTATATCATTTTCTAACGACTTAGGCAATTCAGTAGAAACATTTATAATTTTATATCATAATTCACACTTAAATTTTTTTTTCTCTGTTTTCTGTAGACTAAATATTCCTAAAAACTTTTCTACTTGATTGATTCTTCCCTGTGTAGAGCCAGCAAAGACATGGGGGAAAAGACCTTCTAACAGGGCTGAGACATTTTGATCCACTTCAGCTCTGCTCTGCCTCACCTCATGATTTAGAAAATCAATGGCATATCAGCTTAGTAGTCACTGATCCATGAGGTAATTGCACCTTCTAATATCTTCAGCATAAAGCCTCTGAAATGGGCAAAGCCAATGACCAGAGGATAAAACACATTTTTTGTTTTCAATTTTGTGATCAAATTGAGAAAATAGTCATTTCAGTCTGTATTTCTGAAGGAAAAATAATATTGCCTCAGAGATGTAAAGATACTGTTAAGCACACTCTTGTCATGTTAAGATTATTTTAAAAAAAAAAAAAACTGGCTCTATTATACTAGAGGTTATATTCACCCACAAAACTTTTGTACAAGCTTCTAACCTAATTTATTAAAAAAGCACTCTGGATTTCAGTATGAAGAGCTGGGCACTTTGTTTTGTTGCTAAATATGGTAGAAATTATCCCCACTGCTTTTGTTATGCTGCTCAGAGACATCTTAACTAACTAGATAAGAATTCCTGTTTAGGAAAGAGATGTGGGCTTAAGTAAATACTAAACAAATTGAGTATTAACACACAGGGAGAAAGGAAGATTGATGATCTGACAAAACATTAATTAAAAGAAGGAACATTGCCAACATTTTATTGTATAATTCAATTTCACATAATTCAAAGCCAAAATTAATTTAGTTTCTTATTTGACAACAAAGAAAGAGTTTTATATTGATTATTTTTTTAAATGTGTGCTCATATGACATGGTAAAACTCCATAATCGGAAATGTAGTTGTTTAACCTCAGAGGTTTGCATTTAAATTCCAGAAACCTACAGAGACATACTTCTTTGAAAGGAAATGAATTTGCACTTATTTCTGCAGGTTTTTAGACAAGCACAAACATCAAATTCCAATTTTGGTATTAATTAAAGGAAATAAACCTGAAATATTTGGCAGTTTTTACTTTGAACAGTTGCCATTTTTGCACTACCCAACATATGCTGAATATTTTATTTGCAAGTGATTTATTGTAAAATTTACCAATGATGGCTAACTCTATTTTTCAAAGTGTATTTGCCCAAATATCAGTAGTTTTAAAGATTAAATGTTGATAGGCATTATAAAGCTGAGTGTGCTTATTAATTTAATCCTGAAGAGTCTCTTTAAACTTATTTCATGTCACTGTCATTTTCAAATAATTTTCCTTTCTGTTGAAGATTTCGTGTAATCATTGGTTGAAAATATGTGATTCTTCTGCTTAATGAGATAAAACAAAACAAATTTTTCTTCCAAATGTATAATTATAAGGCTTTCCTGGTGACCCAGTGGTAAAGATTCCCCGCCTGCCAGAGCAGGAGACGTTGGTTCGATACCTGGGTCGGGAAGATCTTCTGGGAGAGGAAATGGCAACCCACTCCGTATTCTTATCTGGAGAACCCATGGACAGAGGAAGCTGATGGGCTACAGTCCATGGGGTCACAGATGGGCTGGAAACAACTTAGCAGCTAAACGACCACAGCATTAAGGCATGCCAAGGTAAATACCTCAGAATTCTAAACAGAAAGAAGCTTTGTAATTGAAGCCTGAATTTTCAACAATAATTGAGTCTGAGATACTGATTACATTGGTTATGAAGCGTTGATGTTGTTTAGAAGATGCAATATCACTGAAAGCCTTTGAACTTACAATTTTCTACCCTAGAAATATTGTTCCTAAAAAGAGAATGTTAGAATAGAAAAGAGACATTGAAAACAAACTCTTTGGCTCTTCTAGAAATTAGAACCAAGGCATAATACTAGGTTCTGTTACTTTATGAGAAACTATGATACCAGGGAAGCTGAAACAAGAGCAACATGATGCAAGGGGGAAGTCAATAAGTGGCTGTGGCACTACTAAGCTGCTACTTGTTGGGACCAAATGCAAGGCATGGTGTGCTCTCAGGAGACTCCTCGGAAAGCCTATAGAATTCCTATCCCAAGGAAGGCATACAGTACATTTCAAATATTATTTTAGATTACTTGAACAGCAGCTTTGTATTTCCTCTGTAAGAGTCTTCCAAATTCTAAGTCATTCACATAATCTGAAAAACATTTAGTATCAATAAAAGTATGATAATTCATTAAAATGGACTAAATTGTCTTTAGTACATTGCTTTTGATTTAATTAATTGCTTTTAAGTTGCCCTTCAACTGATACACATTTTAAGGCACTTTTCAAACCTATCTTGAAGTATCTTATTGACTAAACATTATATGACACAGATTAATGCTCCCCAAAGGTAATTAACAACAAAATGGCCATATGTTTATATTATAGAACTAAAGATATCAAACTAGGCTCCTCAAAGAGAACAATGATTAAAGAAACCTCTATTCTTTATTTGATTCTTCTCCTCTCCAATTTGGTTAACATTCTATTTCAAACTGAAGGTTTCAAAGTGACGTTGCTTCAAAACACAAACAAAGCAACAACAAATTCAATCAGATGCATGCTGCTGTATTAGCAGGTTCCCAAATGCTCAGTTACCATCATGCTAAAAGCAAACCACAGTCACTGATACAGCTCGAATGAGTCACACTATTTGTTTAACATGGCAGTGTAGCTATTTAGAGCTGCAGCGGAAGAGATACTTCAGTTTGGACATTATTTGAAAATTGAGCAAGTTTTTATTTTTATTTTTTATAGCATAAGCCTACTGCACTGGCAGTAATAATACACATTTTTGACAAACTGTCAAATTTGAGAATGGTACTTAAAAGCTATAGGTTTATTTCTTTTTATAAAATGTATAGACAAATCTATTTCTGAGACTGTTGAAAGTCTAAAATTGAAAGCATTCAAAATATGTTCAGTTATCTGAATTATAACTCATTTTTCTAAACTGACAGTGCTTAAATGGAAAAAAACATACCTGGACTCACAGCCTACATGAAATTTGCAATACAAAATAAGTTAACGAGCAAATCAGTGACATAAGCCCTCTGGAAATGCTGCCTCCTGGCACAAAAGAATACCACGTGAGAATTATTCCAGAGAAGGACTTTGTGGTTTCACAGAAAGTACGTTTAAATATGTATGTCACTTCACTCAAAATCTGTTTTAGGCACACCTTTAAGATATTGCTGGTTCAGTCCCAGACCACCACGATAAAGTGGGTCACACAAAGTTTTTGTTCCAGTAAATATTAAAGTTATGCTTATACTATACTGTGGTCTATTAAGTATGTAATAGTGTTATGTCTAAATCAAAATCCTGTTGTTGTTCAGTCACTAAGTTGTATCCAACTGTGTGACCTCCTGGACTGTGGCACTCCAGGCTCCCCTGTCCACTATCTCCCTGAGTTTGCTTAAATTCAAGTCAGTTAAGTGATGCTAATGTATACACCTTAAATGTACATACCTAAAACAAATGTGCATACCTTAACTTAAAAACAGCGCAAAATCAAGCAGAAACAATCACAATAGTAACATCAGAGACCATTGATCAAGGTCACCATGACAGATACGATAATGATTTCAAAGTTTGAAATAGTGCAATAATTACTAAAATGTGACAGAAATATGAGGTAAGCTGTTGGAAAAATGATTCTAATACACTTGCTTGATGCTGAGTTGCCACAGACCTTCAATTCATTGAACTTGTTTACAAAACAAAAATAGAATAACACATGTAGAAAATAATATTATGGTTATGCGGGAGAAAGGGAGGGAGGGATAAATTGGGAGATTGGAACTGACAGATACATGCTACTACATATGCAATAGATAACTAATAAGGACTGTGGCTATAACACAGGGAAGTAAGTAAGTAAGTAAAGTCACTCAGTCGTGTCCGACTCTTTGTGACCCCGTGGACTGCAGCCCACCAAGCTCCTCAGTCCATGGGATTCTCCAAGCAAGAATACTGGAGTGGGTTGCCATTTCCTTCTCCAGGGATCTTCCCAACCCAGGGATCGAACCCAGGTCTCCCACATTGGAGGCAGACGCTTTAACCTCTGAGCCACCAGGGAAGTAGATAACACAGGGAACCCTCCTCAATTCTCTGTGCTGTATATGGGATGTATTGACATATATGGGAAAAGAATCTAAGAAAATGTAGATATATGCATGTGTATAGCTGATTCACTGTGCTGTATAGCAGAGAGTAACACAATATTGTAAATCAACTATACTCCAATAAAAATTAAAAAAAAAAACACAAACAAAAATACCCTTCAATTTGTAGAAGAAAACAGTTACTAAGATCAATAAAGCAAAGCACGATAAAACAAAGTATGTCAGTAATGATATTTGGCACATTTCATGTGTCATAACAGTATAAGAAAAGCAAAGATGTTCTTCATGTAAATGATTTAACTCTCTTCATCTTGAATACCAAAGAGCTTGAGAATTTTCTACTAGCTCCATGATTGCTCACACACAAAGTATAACCGTTGGGTATTTGTTCTTAATTATCAGCTCTAACTCCAATCACATGTTCATTAGTTGGGAAATGAATCTTATCAAATCAGTATTATAGTCAATGATATGTAATCCTTGCTAGAAATCTGGCATTTTGAGTTTGTCTTCAAAGCAGTATATCCTTTTTAAATATATGCTTACTTTTATGTTTTCACTAGAGTTATCATAAAGTATTTTATAACTCCTTTATTGCTAAAGAGTATGTTTGGTTAATTAAAGACCTTACTGAGTTCTGAAGGATACAGTACTAGATTAGTAAATGATGCAAACAAATCAAGCTCTGTATAATTGATTTCTATTGTGTCTATTCCACTTTCTCAACAGCTGGGGGAAAATTAATAATTGTTCACTCTTTTTTCCTCAGTGATTGCTCAATGACCTTTTTTAAGAGTCTCAAGAGTAATGCAGTAATATATTATCAACTTTAAAAAATCTGGTTTGTATCTTATATTTTGATTATATTAATTTTATTCATGCCTATGATCAAACTCATTCTTTCTGCATCATTCTAGATGGTAATAATGGCAGGAAATAATATATTATATATCCAAATCCATTGTTGTTATTCAGTCTCTCAGTCATGAATATCTCTTTGTGACCCCATGGATTGCAGCACGCCAGGCCTTCCTGTCCTTCACCAACTCCCAAAGTCCACCCAAACCCATGTCCATTGAGTCGGTGATGACATCCAACCATCTCATCCTCTGTTTTCCCCTTCTCCTCCCTCCTTCAATCTTTCCCAGCATCAGGGTATTTTCCAGTGAGTCAGTTCTTCGCATCAGGTGGCCAAAGTATTGGAGCTCAGCTTCAGCATCAGTCCCTTCAATGAACACACAGGACTGATTTCCTTTAGGATGGACTGGTTGGATCTCCTTGCAGTTCAAGGGACTCTCAAGAGTCTTCTCCAACATCACAGTTCAAAAGCATCGATTTTTTTGTTGCTAAGCCTTTTTATGGTCCACTTCTCACCTCCATAGATGACTGCTGGAAAAATCATAGCTTTGCCTATATGAACCTTTGTTGGCAAAGTAATGTGTCTGCTTTTCAATATGCTGTCTAGATTTGTCATAGTTTTTCTTCCAGTGAGCAAGCGTCTTTTAATTTCATGGCTGCAGTCACCATCTGCACTGATTTTGGAGCCCTCCAAAATTAGTCTGTCACTGCTACCATCATTTTCCCATCTATCTGCCATGAAATGATGGGATCTGATGCCATGATCTATGTATCTTAATTGGTGAGTTTTAAGTCACTTTTCACACTTCTTTCACCTTCATCAGTTCAGTTCAGTTCAGTCGCTCAGTCGTGTGTGACTCTTTGCGGCCCCATGAAACACAGCACGCCAGGCCTCCCTGTCCATCACCAACTCCCAGAGTTCACCCAAGCTTATGTGCATCGAGTTGGTGATACCATCCAACCAATCTCATCCTCTGTTGTCCCCTTCTTCTTCTGCCCCAATCCCTTCTAGCATCAGGGTCTTTTCCAATGAGTCAGTTCTTCGCATCAGGTGGCAAAAGTATTGGAGTTTCAGCTTCAACATCAGTCATTCCAATGAACACCCAGGCCTGATCTCCTTTAGGATGCGCTGGTTGGACTTCCTTGCAGTCCAAGGGACTCTCAAGAGTCTTCTCCAGCACCACAGTTTAAAAGCATCAATTCTTCAGTGCTCAGCTTTCTTTATAGTCCAACTCTCACATCCATACATGACTACTGGAAAAATGTCGCTCAGTCGTGTGTGACTCTTTGCGGCCCCATGAAACACAGCACGCCAGGCCTCCCTGTCCATCACCAACTCCCAGAGTTCACCCAAGCTTATGTGCATCGAGTTGGTGATACCATCCAACCAATCTCATCCTCTGTTGTCCCCTTCTTCTTCTGCCCCAATCCCTTCTAGCATCAGGGTCTTTTCCAATGAGTCAGTTCTTCGCATCAGGTGGCAAAAGTATTGGAGTTTCAGCTTCAACATCAGTCATTCCAATGAACACCCAGGCCTGATCTCCTTTAGGATGCGCTGGTTGGACTTCCTTGCAGTCCAAGGGACTCTCAAGAGTCTTCTCCAGCACCACAGTTTAAAAGCATCAATTCTTCAGTGCTCAGCTTTCTTTATAGTCCAACTCTCACATCCATACATGACTACTGGAAAAACCATAGCTTTCATTAAGAGGATCTTTAGTTCCTCTTCACTTTCTGTCATAAGTGTGGTGTCATCTGCATATCTGAGGCTATTGATATTTCTCCCAGCAATCTTGATTCCAGCTTGTGCTTCATCCAGTGTGACATTTTGCATCATATATTCTGAATATAAGTTAAATAAGCAGGGTGACATACAGACTTTTATGTATTCCTTTCCCAATTTGGAATCATTCCTTTCTTCCATGTCTTGTTCTAACATTTCTTCAAGACCTGAAAACAAGTTCCTCAAGAGGAAGATAGGTAGTCTGATATCCCATCTCCTTAGAATTTTCCACAGTTTTCCACAGTTTGTTGTTATCCACACACTCAAATACTATGTTTGATGTAGTCAATAAAGCAGAAGTAGATGTTTTTCTGGAACTCTCTTGCTTTCTTGATGATTTAGTGCATGTTGGTAATTTGATGTCTGGTTCCTCTGCCTTTTCTAAATACAGCTTGAACATCTGGAATCTCATGGTTCACATACTGTTGAAGCCTGGCTTGCAGAATTTTGAGAATTACTTTTCTAGTGTGTGAGATGATTGCAATTGTGCTGTAGTTTGAGCATTCTTTGGCATTGCCTTTCTTTGGAATTGGAATGAAAACTGACCTTTTCCAGTCCTGTGGCCACTGCTGAGTTTTCCAAATTTGGCAGCATACTGAGTGCAGCACTTTCACAACATCATCTTTTAGGATTTGAAATAGCTTAACTGAAATTCCGTCACCTCCGCTAGCTTTGTTTGTAGTGATGCTTCCTAAGGCCCACTTGTCTCTGCACTCCAGAGATAGTGAGAAATCACAACATCATGGTTATCTGGGTCATTAAGATGTGTTTTATATAGGTCTTCTGTGTATTCTTGCAATCTCTTCTTAATATCTTCTGCTTCTGTTAGGTCCCTACCATTTCTGTGCTTTATTGAGCCCATCTTTGCATGTAGTGATCAATGCAAAGAAACAGTGGAAAACAATAGAATGGGAGAGACTGTAGATCTCTTCAAGAAAATTAGAGATACTCAGGGAATATTTCATGCCAAGATGGGCTAGTGACTGTACTAACTTGGCAATAAGGAGTTTGGGAGGTCACCATTAGCCCCACCATAGAGCCAGAGAGCAGACGACTCACAGACTGGGGAACAATTATACCAAAGGTGTTTTCACACTGTTGCAATATTTCTAGGGCCCACAACATATTTCCCAACTTATGCAACTGGCAAAGTGACTGAAAAATCCCAGGGAATTTGACTTTGAAGGCCAGTGGGATTTGAGTACAACATTCTTTAGTTTTTTTTTTTTTCTTCTTAATATCTTCTGCTTCTGTTAGGTCCCTACCATTTCTGTGCTTTATTGAGCCCATCTTTGCATGTAGTGATCAATGCAAAGAAACAGTGGAAAACAATAGAATGGGAGAGACTGTAGATCTCTTCAAGAAAATTAGAGATACTCAGGGAATATTTCATGCCAAGATGGGCTAGTGACTGTACTAACTTGGCAATAAGGAGTTTGGGAGGTCACCATTAGCCCCACCATAGAGCCAGAGAGCAGACGACTCACAGACTGGGGAACAATTATACCAAAGGTGTTTTCACACTGTTGCAATATTTCTAGGGCCCACAACATATTTCCCAACTTATGCAACTGGCAAAGTGACTGAAAAATCCCAGGGAATTTGACTTTGAAGGCCAGTGGGATTTGAGTACAACATTCTTTAGTTTTTTTTTTTTAAATAAAATATTTAACAACGTTTGGGTAGCATATTCTGTGGAGGAGTTTGTCTTACAGTACTGATTGCATGTAAACCTAAACTAGCCACTCTTAAGGCATATTATCATTAAGAAATCTGTAAGAAATAAAAATAAAAGTATATGTAGGTACTTCTAATATACTTAATGAAATGCATATACTTAATAAAAGTATATGTTAGCAAAACTTTCAAGCTGTCTGTTGTACAGGTGGTCAGTTTAGCATAATGAGTCCAACTGAAAGTGACAATCAAACCTTTATTTCCTTGCTGTGACACAGCAGACAAGAGGCAAAGGAGCAATCTGAAAGCTTCCCAGCATTCCATTTTCTCCCACAGAAGTATGTGAGAGTGTGTGTGTGTGTGTGTGTGTGTGTGTGTGTGCTTAGTCGCCAGTTATGTCTGACTCTTTGTGACCCTTGGACTGTAGCCCTCCAGGATATCTCTGTCCATGGGGCGTCTCCAAGCAAGAACACTGCAGTGGGTTGCCATGCCGTTCTCCAGGGCAACTTCCCACCAGGCGATTTAACCCAGATCTCCCATATTTCAGGAAGATTCTTTACAGTCTGAGTCACCAAGGAAGCCCCTCCTGATCAGATGACCTGCAGTATAGATTACATATGAGGGAAAGAGACCTCAGTCAACACCTCCTAATACAGAGGTCTTGCAGAGTTACAGATCGAAAAAAAAAAAAAAAAAAGAGGAGATCTCCAGTAGGCAGTGCCTGGGGGAGGAATTGATACTTGCTCCTGAGCGTGGCCAGCCTAGGATTGCTGAGCTCTCGACTGTAGCTGTCTCTTGAAAATTGTGGACACCAGCTGCACACATCTGATGAGCCGAGGGCAGCTTTCGCTTGTGAGGCGTGCCAGGAAAACCTGAAATTGCTGACAATTTAGCCTGAAAGATGGATTTGGGCCAAGAGACAAACTTCTTAAAAGCAAGGTAATGCTTTTTTATGATGGCATAATCAAGTTTATCCATAATATGAATACATTAAAATCTGAACTAATGACAATTTTATGTTAATATTAAACTGTATTTTTCTGATAACATCCCAATGTGCCATCCATCTTAAACATCTCGCTTAGAGAGATCAGTATTTGTTTACCTTTTCTATTGTTCAGAAATTTTTCACCTTGTAAGCAGAAAATTCATGAGGAAAATCCAGAAACTGACTTCCCTAGCTTCCCTTATAGTTATCATGTAAACATATGACTTTAACTCCTCCAACTTAGATTCGCATCTTACAGAAGTGAAGAAGAAAGATGCACTTTTGTCTTTGGTTACTATAGACAATTAAATACACTGAAAAAACTCTTTACAACTCTCTGAAATGTTGAATATAAATGTTAAAAACACAAATTTAAAATAACTTGTTGACTAGACAAGAAAATAAGAGAAATTCAAAAGCCAAAAATCTGTAGTAGTTGAAAAGTTCAGAGAAAGAAAGAAGTGGGAGGGGAAGAGGTCGGAAAGTTGGAAAGGGAAAAAAAAAAGAGAGAGTAAAAAGGAAAAGAAAGTTTCAAACCAGGTTTAGCTCTTTAGATAACTGCTGAGGCTAAATAGAGTTTCTCTTTGTCTCTCTCCTCTCTTTCTCATTCATTTGTTTTTCCATATGCTAATTTTTGACAATTTAAGGTTATTGTTTGATACACTGATCTTGCCCTTGTGACACTATCTCACATCTCTCATTTTAATAGTGTTTTCTGTCTTAAATCTGCTTTGTCTGACCTTAGTATATCTACTCCAGCTCTTCTTTGTTTAGTGTTTGCTTTGTACATAATATCATTTAAAACTGAATTAGCAAATATCAAGTATCTTGGAATAAGTCTAACACAAAATTTATAAGACCTCTACAAGAAAACTATAAAAGTATCACTCACGGAAATGGAAGAAGACACAAATAAGTGGAAGAATATTCATGAAATGAGGTGCATTCCTGAAATGTCAGAATCCACATTATAAAGATGACAGTTCTCTTTACATTAATACATATTTGAAATATGTAATTTCAACATACAGATGGTTCCTGACTTAAGATGGCTCAGCTTGTAATATATATATATATACATTTTTTTTTTTTTTTTGCTTTACCATGATAAGAATGTGATACACATTTAGTAGGAACTGAACTTCAAATTTTGGTCTTTTCCCTGGCTAACTTTTTAAAGTGTGATACTCTCTTGCGATGCTGGACAGTGCCAGCAGTCACAGCTCCGAGACACTCACACCTTTTTTTTTTTTTTTTTGCTTTACCATGATAAGAATGTGATACACATTTAGTAGGAACTGAACTTCAAATTTTGGTCTTTTCCCTGGCTAACTTTTTAAAGTGTGATACTCTCTTGCGATGCTGGACAGTGCCAGCAGTCACAGCTCCGAGACACTCACACCGTCATGAGAGTAAACATCCCATACACTTCAAACCAGTTTCAGCACAGAATTCAATAAATTATGGAAGATATTCAACACTATTTAAAAATTTTTTTTTTGTCCAATGATTTCCCCAAGTGTAGTCCAAGGGGTCGCTAAGAGTCAGACACGACTGACCGACTTCACTTTCACTTTTCACTTTCATGCATGGGAGAAGGAAATGGCAACCCACTCCAGTGTTCTTGCCTGGAGAATCCCATGGATGGGAGAGTCTGGTTGGCTGCTGTCTATAGGGTCTCACAGAGTTGGACACGACTGAAGCAACTTAGCAGCAGCAGCAGTTTAACACAAGTGTTCTAAGCACATTTAAGGTAGGATAAACTAAGCTATGCTATCAGCAGTTTAAGTGTATTAAGTTCAGACTGATTTATAATATTTTCAATTTACCATGAGTTTGGAGCCCTAACCCATTGTAAATTCAGGAAGATCTGTAATCTATTTTTGTTTTTTTCCTTTTTGCAGTAACTGTTTATTAGATTAGTAACTTTATATAGCCATGCAAATACTCCAAAATAGTCAAGAGAATTTTTAAGAAAAAAGTCGGAAGATTTATGTCACCATACAGTAAGACATGTAATAAAACTACAATAATTAGAGCAGTATGCCAATTACTTAATTTATTTAAGCAAATGGAAAATGTTAATATTTCAAGCATAATAGCATGTATATTTGACAGGCACAAAACATTAAAGCTATGATATGACTTACTTTTTTCAAAAAGTTTATGTGATTTCATTTTAGCAAACGAGAAAACAGTTTAGTGGTATATATTAACTAATTTAAATAGTGGCCTTGGGACAGTTTTATAAAACTACATGTGTTTTTCTTCATCAGATATTCTCTTTCAAAAATAAAACAATCATAAATCAAAATATGAAAAATAACATAATAAACATATTCAGTTCAGTTCAGTCGCTCAGTCGCGTCCGACTCTTTGCGACCCCATGAATTGCAGCACGCCAGGCCTCCCTGTTCATCACCAGCTCCCAGAGTTCACTCAGACTCACGTCCATCGAGTCCATGATGCCATCCAGCCATCTCGTCCTCAGTCGTCCCCTTCTCCTCCTGCCCCCAATCCCTCCCAGCATCAGAGTCTTTTCCAATGAGTCAACTCTTTGCATGAGGTGGCCAAAGTACTGGAGTTTCAGCTTTGGCATCATTCCTTCCAAAATAAACATATAGTAAACAGATAATATACCATGAGCAAGAAGTACACATCAGAGAGAGTAACAATTACTCGGCAAATAAACTGCTACTGTAATTCCCAAGCTGATTAGTGGAAAATGCCATCATCAGTATAAAATCCCATAGATAATAATGTTTAAAAAAAAAAAGTAACATCAGAATATAAATATAATCCCTCCATTCAGTAAAGATTACTTTACAGAAACCTAGAATCAATAAGGGTGCATGAAATTTGGTGTATATTATCTGTGACTATAGTATAAATTGTATATTCCTCTCTGAAAAGAGAATGCTTTATATACACTTACCTAGAAGAATCAATGAGGGTTATGAGCCTAGAACACCAAACAGTCTGCCAACATTTAATAATGCCCAGTTCACCCACTAATTTATTTTCATCAATTTGATGAATACTTATTAACAACTGAGTTTTTGCAATATATTAGATAAAGTATGGGTACTTTGTATAAGACAAGTCAGGTATATAACTTGTTAACAGCTCTTGAAATTATTTTACCTATATTATTTTTGTTTTATACAGACATATTTATGGGTACACTACCTGTACTCATATGCATTTTTATCAGGTGAATTGTCTTGCTGGTTTCAATATTCATGCGTAAGTATGCATATCTTTGATGTGTGTGTATAATAGATGGGAGGCAATGGGAAAATTTTAACTGAATTGACATGCAAATCTAATATTAAAATGACCCATCTAAAGTCCAAACTGTAAACATTTTTCTTTAAAATCTACCAAATATCTTCATATGTTTATAACTAATGAATTCACTGAGGGACTATATGAATACATGCTGTAAAACATAGTAAGTGTGTAAACTTTATTTTGACAAGTTTTATTTGAAAGAGTTGGCTTCTGAAGTGGCATAAAATAATTCAATATTTGTTCATATGACAACAAAGGTAATATGTATGTTAAATTTACTATTTTCAGAATGCATAAAGTATAAAATTTTTTAGGACTGTATGCTTATAATTATTATTTTATCAATCTACCAGTTTGGGTGAATATTTTAGCTTAATTTTGATGAAATTATATGCCAGAAAAAATATATTCTATTTCATATGTTACTACCTACTAAAATCGTAATGCTGATTTATTGCTGTGATCACCTATTTAAGGCATGAACAAGACCTATTAAACTCATTCCAGAAGGGAGATTTTTATTATTAACAGATGCATTCTAACTGGGGAGTCTCACGCTGCTGTGAAATATGAGTCTAATTGCATGATGTGTTTATTCACTACGTATGTGTAAGAACCAAGAGCTGGTTCAGCCCTGGGTTCAGGCTGTATTCTTGGCTCCTGCGACCATCAGTTCCTGAACTGATATGGCCCCCGTGTCCCCAGGGCCCTGCCCATTGTTATATTTCTTCCTGTGTAAACACTGTGTTACCAGTGCCGGTGAGCGCACTCTCCTCCTCCCTACTTTGCTCTAATAAAATCCCCATTTTTCACACACAGGAGGACATTCATTTTTCCCGCCTCATTTTTCAAGTACCAAATTATGGCATTTCAAATTTTAAGTAAACAAAAAGTCCAATTTTTCATAGTGACAGCAACAGCATTGATGTATGAAACTGAAATGCCAAATGACTTATCCCTGATGATATTTGAAGAAGCCCTTTGTCGTTTTAAAACATGCCAAAATTATTTGTTTTGGCATTTTACTAGAGCCCTTGTTTATGTAAGTTCTTATTCAGCTATGTTTCATTATCCAGGGTGTAGGTCCTTGTTATAAATTAGAGCCCATCTGCTAAAATCTCCTCATTAGAGGTACAAAGGACAGATAATGCCAAGGACTTCTTACTTAAATAAATCTAATACGCTTGCAAGCTGCCTGATAGACTTCACGTGATCTTGGAAACAGTAGAAACAATGACAAACATGAAACATATATATATATATATATTTAACCTTTCAAGTGAACTGCCGTACAAGTAAGTCTAGACAATCTCCAAGATGGACAGAGCCTGGTTTTTCGTGTGTGGATATCCTGAGAGAGAAAAGTAAGTGGCACAGCAATTGCCTTTTCATTTTTGTTCCGGTCACAGAACCATGAGGATTATTTTGAGAAGAAAGCACTTGTAGCCGCCAACATAATGCTGCACCCATCCCCAGCCCTGCCGGGCGTGAGTGGACAGTGATAAATGAAAAAGGCTGTAAGAAGCAAGTGTTCACTTTAGGTCTGAGGTTTCTATCTTTCAAGAGTGATCTGCTAGCAACCCAAGGCTTCAAAAGTGGCAAAAAGTGTTCATTCTTGCTTTTCCCATGACTGTAGGGAAGTGTGGTGATACAGTTCAGTGGTTACCAGATTAAGATCTAGAGTTAAAATGCACAACGGAGAAATATTTTCGTTACTCTTGCTTATCCTTTGGAGAGAGGCATCTCTTTAGCCCTAATTTTATGTCTGTGTCGGGGTATAATTGAAACAAGGGGGCTGTGCATCTTTAAAGTGAGCAGTTGCTCACAGTGATCTCTATAGCACCTGCGAATCAACCACAAGCAGGAGAGCCACATGCTCATTACACCCACAGCTTCTTTTTCTTGCTTTGTATTCCATGCTACCTTCTACTCTGCCTTTATCTCCTTTTCCCAAGAACACACTGCTGTGTTACTATGTGATAGATTAGTTTATATTTTCAGAAATTTTATAAAAATGAAAGTGTACACATTTACAAAAGGGATTCAAAAGATATATACACATCTACAGCAGAGTATCCACTAGTTTGTTCTCTGTATCTGTAAGTCTGTTTTATATATTTCGTGGTGGAGCACTAGCTTCTAAACATAATTATTTCAAGAATTATTCATGTTGTATGTACTGATTGTATCTTTATTCTTAAATAGTATTCCATTGCACGGGTATGGCACAATAGGTTTTTTCCCTTGTTAAAAAACACTGGGTTGTTTCTAAGTTTAACAGTTTTACAAATGAAGCCAATATGACGATTCCCAGACAAGACATTTCAATAACATAGTTTAAAATAAAGAAACATAGTTTATTTACAATGTTACATTAGTTTCAGGTATATAGCATGATGATACAGTTTTTATAGATTATATTCCATTTAAAGATATTATAAAATAATATGTATATCCCTGTGTTGTTGCCAAATACATCTCATTGCCTATCTATTTTATCCATAGGAGCTTGCTTTTCTTAATCCCATAACATTACCCTCATCCTCCCATGTGCTCTCAGCAGGGTATCCAAAAGTTTGTTCTCTATATCTCTGAGTCTGTTTTGTTACATATATTCATCTCTGTTATTTTTTAGATTCCATTTATAAGTGATAAGATGCAGTGTTTTTATTCCTCTGTCTGACTTATTTCACTAAGCAGATTCTGTAGGTCCATCCACATCTTTGAAAATGACAGAATTTCCCTTTTTATAGCCAAATACATTCCATTGCATATATACACCCCATCTTTATCCATTCGTCTATTGGCGGACACTTGAGCTGCTTCTCTGTCACGGCTGTTATAAATAATGCTGCTGTGAACCCTGGGGCGCATGCATTTTTTTCAAGTTGGTGTTTTTGAGGTTGTTTGGATATATATCCAGGAGTGGAATTGCTGGATCATATCACAGTTCTATTTTTAGATTTTTGAGGGACACTCATACTGTTTTCTATAGTGACTGCACCAATTTACATTGACACTCAGTGTGTGCAAGTTCCCTTTCTCCACATCCTCGCCTACATTTGCTATTTTTACACATTTTGATGAGGTGATAGCCCATTTTGGTTTTGAATTGTATTTCCCTGTTGATTAGTGATGCTGAGCATTTTTTTAATGTGCCTATTGGATATCTGTATTTCTTCTCTTCAAAAATGTCTGCTGCACTTGGTCCCTTTTTTAATCAGGTTATTTGTTCCTTTGATACTGAGTTGTATGAGCTATTTACATATTTTGGATATTTTACCCCTTATCAGTTATGCAATTTGCAAATATTTTCTCCCATGAAGGAAATGGCAATCCACTCCAGGACTATTGCCTGGAAAATCCCATGGAAAGAAGAGCCTAGTAGGCTACAGTCCATGGGGTCGCAAAAAGTCGGACATGACTGAGCGACTTCACTTCACTTCTCCCATTCAATAGGTTTCTTTTTTTTTTGGTTTGTTGACAGTTTCCTTGGCTGTGGTAAAGCTTTTAAGTTTAATTAGGTCCCATTTGTTTATTTTTGCTTGTATTTCTCTTGCCTTAGGAAACAGATACACATAAATATTGCTATGATTTATGTAAAAGAGTATTCTGTTATGTTCTTTTCTAGATGATTTACAGTTTCAGGCCTTATACTGAGGTTTAAATACCTTTCAAACTTATTTTTACATATGGCATAATCTCTCTCTCTCTCTCTTTTTACATATAGCTGTCTAGTTTTCTCAGCACCACTTAGTAAAGAGACAATCTTTTCTCCATTGTATATTCTTCCTTCTGTATTATAGGTCAGTTGACCATAGGCAAATGGGTTTATTTCTGGGATTTCTATTCTATTCTGTTGATCTATGCGTTTGTTTCTGTACCATGCTGTTTTAATTACTTAGATGTGTAGTCTGAAATGAGAGAAGATGATTTTTCAGTTTAGTTCTTCTTTTTCAAGATTGCTTTGGCAATTTGGGGTCTTTTCTGGCTCTATGTAAATTTTAGGCTATTTTGTTTAAGTTATGTGAAAAATGTTTTGGGTATTTTGATAGGGATTGCATTAAATCTTTAGATTGCTTTGGGTTGTATGGACACTTTTAACAGTATTCACTCTTTCAAGAACAAAGGATATCTTTCCATTTCTTTGTACCGTCTTCAGTTTCTCTCATCAGTGTTTTAGAATTTTAAGAGGATAAGTCTCTCACATTTTTGGTTAACTTTTTCTTTGGAATTTTATTCTCTTTGATGCAATTTTAAATGAGATTTTTTTTTTTTTGCTTTCTCTTTCTGATATTTCATTGTTAATGTAGAGAAAAGCAACAAATTAATGTATCTTAGTCTTGTATCATGAACTTTAGTGGGCTCATCATTACTTTTAGTAGCTTTTTGGTGGAAATTTTGTGGTTTTCTAAATGCATTGTCATGTCATGTTTGGCTCCAGCTGCATGTTTGGCTCCAGCTGAGGTGCACAACAGACAGTCTCGAGAAATCAGGCAACCAGCACAGCAGTCCTCAGCCTGCCATCTCTTCCTGTTTCAGAGCAAGCTGGCACTGTATCCCCCTCTTGAGCAGAGTTCAGGATCCCTACGGCCCTTCTGTCAGTCCCATTATCCCTCCAACCAGCCAAGGGAGCTTATTTTCTCTGTGTCAGTCCCCAGAACTGGGGCGCCCAATATGTGGCTCAAACCTCCTCCTCCTTAGGGCGTATCTCCACCCTTACATTTCCCCGTTTCCATTGAATTCCCTCCCGTCGGAACAGATGCTGACCTATCACTTTTCCTCCTACCCCCCTGATTCTGCGTGGGCCTTTCTCACAGCCGTCATCATACAGGAGTTTTTTTGCCAGTCTCCAGCTAAATATCAGTGAAAACTGTTTCACGTGTAGAGCTGAAATCCATGTCTTCCTTCTTCACCGTTTTGATCCAAAGCCAGTATACATTTTTTAAAGAAAGTTTATTCAATATATAGGATTTAAAGTGGGTAGGATACAAGCTAAGTATATGCTTAACTTTTTTTAGAAGCTGCTAAAATGTTTCCTGAAGTGGTTGTAATATTTTACATTATCATCAGAAAAGTCCAAGAGTTGCAGTGTCTCCACATCTTTGTCAACACTTGTATGGTAGTCTGTTTAATTGTAGTCATTCTAACATATTTCAATGAGATATTAATGTATATTTCCCTAGGGTCTAATGAAGTAGAACATCTTATCATGTGTATGTTTTTATCTGTATGTCTTCTATGGTTTGTTTTAATCTTTTATTTCTTATTAGGTTAAGAATGTTCTTATATGATTTCAATTTTATTATAGATGTAAATCCATTATGAGATGTATGCTTCACAAACGTTTTTTTGTTTTTTTTTTTCCCCACACCTTCTGCCATGGCTTTTTATTCATTTAACATTGTCAAAGAAATTTTCTAAATTTGTTATATAACAATATCACAATTATATATATATCATACAAATTTATATACCATAAATTCATATATATATATATATATTTTTTTTCCAAGGGCTTCCTGGTGGCTCAGCTGATAAAGAATCCATCTACATTGCAGGAGACCTGGGTTCTATCCTTAGGTTGGGAAGATTCCCCTGGAGAAGGAAAAGGCTACCCAAGCCAGTATTCTGGCCTGGAGAATTCAATGGACTACAGTCCATGTGGTTGCAAAGTTTGGACACAAGTGAGCAACATTCATCTACCTATCTATTTAACTATCTATACACCCTCATAAGCCTCCCTCTCCCTTCTGATCCCACTCCTCCAGGTCATCATAGAGCACCAGGCTGGGTTGCCTGTATTAAATAGCAGCTTCCCACTAGCTATCTCAGCTTCATTAGGTCTTTTCATTTCTAATGAATTTATCAGTTCAGTTCAGTTCAGTCACTCAGTTGTGTCCAACTCTTTGTGACCTATCGACTGCAGCATGCCAAGCCTCCCTGTCCATCACCAACTCCCGGAGTTTCCCCAACCTCAAGTCCATTGAGTTGGTGATGCCACCCAACCATCTCATCCTCTGTCATCCCTTTCTCCTCCTGCCTTCAATCTTTCCCATCATCAGGGTCTTTTCCAATGAGTCAGTTCTTCACATCAGGTGGCCCAAGTATTGGAGTTTCAGCTTCAACATAAGTCCTTCCAATGAATATTCAGGACTGATTTCTTTTAGGATGGACTGGTGGTGTGATCTCCTTGCCGTCCAAGAGACTCTGAAGAGTCCTCCTCAACAACTGCAGTTCAAAAGCATCAGTTCTTCAGTGCTCAGCTTTCTGATAGTCCAACTCTCACATCCATACATGACCACTGGAAAAATGATAGCCATGACTAGACGGATCTTTGTTGACAAAGTAACGTCTCTGCCTTTTAATATGCTGTCTAGGTTTGTCATAACTTTTCTTCCAAGGAGTAAGCATCTTTTAATTTCATGGCTGCAATCACTATCTGCAGTGATTTTGGATCCTCCCAAAATAAAGTCTGACACTGTTTCCACTGTTTTCCTATCTATTTGCCACGAAGTGATGGGAGTGGATGCCATGATTTTAGTTTCCTGAATGTTGAGCTTTAAGCCAGCTTTTTCACTGTCCTCTTTCATTTTCATCAAGAGATTCTTTAGTTCTTCATTTTCTGCCATAAGGGTTGAGTCATCTGCATATCTGAAGTTACTGATATCTCTTCTGGCAATCTTGATTCCAGTTTGTGCTTTGTCTAGCCCAGCGTTTCTCATGATGTACTCTGCATATAAGTTGAATAAGCAGCGTGACAATATACAGCTTCGATGTACTCCTTTCCCATTTTGGAACCAGTCTGTTGTTCCATGTCCAGTTCTAACTGTTGCTTCCTGACCTAGAGATTTCACAAAAGGCAGGTCAGGTGGTCTGGTATTCTCATCTATTTCAGAATTTTCCACAGTTTATTGTGATCACATAGTCAAAGGCTTTGGCATACTTGAATTTAAATATTCTTAAAAAGAAAAAAAAAATTTCTGTGATTTTGATTAGATTTGTATTGAATTAGATTAATATTCGGCAAATTAAAAATATTGAATCTTCAGACTCATAATTCAGATATATCTTTCTGTTTATTTAGGTCTTTAATTGCTTAGGAATATTTCTTCTGTGAAGAGGTTTTGTACATGTTCTGTCATATCTAAGTTTTTCACAGCTGTTTTATTATTAAAATTAATTGATATTTAATTGTATCTAATTTCCATTTGCTTTAATATAAAAACAAGTTTTTGTACCCTAAACCATGTTAAAGTCACAAATCAATATTAGTTTTATAGACTATCAGATTTTCTACATAGATGATCATATCATCTTTGTGTGGAAACGATTTCACGTTTTCCTTCCAATATATATATGTTATCTTTTTTTATTGTCTTGTAACTATTTCTGGTCTTTCTCAAACTTTGAGGCTCTGGTAGACAGAAGTAATAAGAATGGTGGCTTGACTGTGTGTGCTCAGGTATGTCAAGCTCTACAACACCATGTATTATAACCTGCAATGATCCTCTGTCCATGGAATACTGCAGGCCAGGAAACTGGAGTGGGTTACCAGCTGAGCTGTTTCAAATCCTGAAAGATGATGCTGTGAAAGTGCTTCACTCAATATGCCAGCAAATTTGGAAAACTCAGCAGTGGCCACAGGACTGGAAAAGATCAGTCTTCATTCCAATCCCAAAGCAAGGAAACACCAAAGAATGATCAAACTACTGTACAATTGCATTCATCTCACACATTAGCAGGTAATGCTTAAAACTCTCCAACTGAGCCTGCAACACTATGTGAACAGAGAACTTCCAAATGTTCCAGCTGAATTTAACAAAGACAGAGGAAGCAGGGATCAAATTGTCGATATCTGTTGGATCATAGAAAAAGGAAGAGAGTTACAGAAAAATATCTACTTCTGCTTTATTGACTATCCCAAAGCCTTTGACTGTGTGGATAGCAAGAAACTGTTGAAAATTCTCGGAGATGAGAATACCAAACCACCTAATCTGCCTCTTGAGAAACCTATATGCAGGTCAAGAAGCAGCAGTTAGAACTGGACATGGAACAACAGACTGGTTCCAAATAGGGGAAGGAGTACGTCAAGGCTGTATATTGTCACGCTGCTTATTTAACTTATATGCAGAGTACATCATGAGAAATGCTGGACTGGAAGAAACACAAGCTGAAATCAAGATTGCCTGGAGAAATATCAATAACTTCAGATATGCAGATGACACCACCATTATGGCAGATGGTGAAGAGGAACTAAAGAACCACTTGATGAAAGTGAAAGAGGAGAGTGAAAAAATTGGCTTAAAACTCAATATTCAAAAAGTTAAGATTATGGCATCCAGTCCCATCACTTCACAGCAAATAGATGAGAGAAAAATGGAAACAGTGAGAAACTTCATTTTGGGGGCTCCAAAATTACTGCAGACGGTGACTGCAGCCATGAAATTAAAAGACATTTGCTCCTTGGAAGAAAACTTATCATCAACCTAGACAGCATATTAAAAAGCAGAGACATTACTTTGTCAACAGAGGTCCACCTAGTCAAAGCTATGTTTTTTCCAGTAGTCATGTATGGATGTGAAAACTGAGCATATAAAGAAAGCTGAGCATTGAAGAATTGATGCTTTTGAACTGTGGTATTGGAAAGATTCTTGAGAGTTTCTTGAACTGCATGTCAATTGAACCAGTCAATTCTAATGGAAATTATTCCTGAATATTCATTGGAAGGACTGATGCTGAAGCTGAAGCTCCAAGACTTTGGTCACCTGACACAAAGAACTGACTCATTGGAAAAGGCCCTGATGCTGGGAAAGAGTGAAGGCAGGAGGAGAAGGGACGACAGAGGATGAGATGATTGGGTTGCATCACCTACTTGAGGGATATGAGTTTCATTAAGCTCTGGGACTTGGTGATGGACAGGAAAGTCTGGCATGTTGCAGTCCACGGGGTCTCAAAGAGTTGGACATGATTGACCAACTGAACTGAACTGATTTAGAGCTTTACAGTTACATTTAATATTAGCTGTACTTTTTATCACTGACAAATTTCATCATGAATTTAACTGGTTAAGAATGATTTGTTCTATTTGTAGTATTCTGATACTTTTATCAACAATGATTATTTACTCACCTGTTCTCCACTATACCAGAGTCTGTTCAAATTCATGTCCATTGAGCCAGTGATGCTAGCCATCTCATTCTCTGCCACCCCCTGCTCCTTTTGCTTTCAATCCTTCCTAGCATCACAATCTTTTTCAATGATTTGTCTCATCTGTTCAGGTGAACAGAGCATCGTACATGAAGCCCCAACATACTTTCCAATATACCAAAGTATATGGAGCTTCATCACTTCTTCCAGTGAATGTTAAGGATTGATTTCCTTTAGGATTGATTGGCTTGATCTCCTTGCAGTCCACGCAATTCTCAAGAGTCTTTTCCAGCACCACAATTTGAAAGCATCGATTTTTCAGCACTCAGCCTTCTTTAGGGTCCAGATCTCACACTGCTACATGACTACTGGAAAAACCATAGCTTTGACTGTACAGACCTTTGTCAGCAAAGCAATGTCTCTGCTTTTTAATAGGCTGTCGGGTTTGTCATAGTTTTCCTTCCAAGAAGCAAGCATCTTTTAATCTCAAGACTGCAGCCACCGTCTTCGGTGATTTTGGAGCCCAAGAAAGTAAAATCTGCCGCTGCTTCCTCTTTTTCACCTGTATTTGCCATGGAGTGATGGGCCTGGATGCCATGGTCTTAGTTTTCTGAATGTTGAGCTTTCAGCCAGCTCTTTCACTCTCCTCTTTCACTCTCATCAAGAGGCTCTTTAGTTCCTCTCTCCTTTCTGCCATTAGAGTGCTATCTCTGCATATCTGAAGTTATTCATACTTTCCCAGCCATCTTGATTCCAGTTAATGATTCTTCCAGCCTGGGATTTCACATGATGTACTCTGCATAGAAGTTAAATGAGCATGGTGACAATATACTGCTTTGTGGTATTCCTTTCACAAGTTTTAACAAGTCAATTGTTTCATGTCTGGTTTCAACCATTGCTTCCTGACCTGCATACAGAGTTCTCAAGAGATGGGTCAGGTGGTCTGGCATTCCCATCTCTTTAAGAATTTTCCAGTTTGTTGTGACCCGCACAGTCAAGGGCTTTAGTGTAGTCAGTGAAGCAAAGTACTTTTTTTTTTTTTTTTCTGGCATTTTCTTGTTTTTCATATGATCCAACATATGTTGGGAATTCAATACCTGGTTCCTCTGCCCTTGCTAAATTCAGCTTGTACATCTGGAAGTCCTTGGTATATGTATCGCTAACCTAGCTTGAAAGATTTGGGGCATTACCTAAATGGATGCAGAAAAAAACCTTTTGACAAAATATTACACCCATTTATGATTAAAAACTCTTCAGAAAGTGAGCATAAGGAACCTGGCTCAACATATTAAGAGTTATATATACATATATAACAACCCCCACTGAAATGACATTTTTTCTGAAGAAAGCACACAGATACCCATTGTGGCATTTTCTTGTAGCCAAGAGAAGGAAAAAAAACACCTAAAATTCTATCAATAGATAAATGGACAAATAGTGATACACATATACAATGGGATGTTTTTAGCCTTAAAAAAAAAAATTTTTTTTTTTTTCTGGCATTTTCTTGTTTTTCATATGATCCAACATATGTTGGGAATTCAATACCTGGTTCCTCTGCCCTTGCTAAATTCAGCTTGTACATCTGGAAGTCCTTGGTATATGTATCGCTAACCTAGCTTGAAAGATTTGGGGCATTACCTAAATGGATGCAGAAAAAAACCTTTTGACAAAATATTACACCCATTTATGATTAAAAACTCTTCAGAAAGTGAGCATAAGGAACCTGGCTCAACATATTAAGAGTTATATATACATATATAACAACCCCCACTGAAATGACATTTTTTCTGAAGAAAGCACACAGATACCCATTGTGGCATTTTCTTGTAGCCAAGAGAAGGAAAAAAAACACCTAAAATTCTATCAATAGATAAATGGACAAATAGTGATACACATATACAATGGGATGTTTTTAGCCTTAAAAAAAAAAATGGGTTTTTTGCAGCTCTTTTTAGAAAATTCGTAGCACATAGGCCACATGAAAACAGGCCAAGGGCCAGTTCCTCCCACTGCCAATCTCTGCCCAACTCGTTGGCTCCAGTTTTATCCCTTTGTTGATTGTCTCAAAGTTTCTCCTTCGGCTTAGTTGGCCTCCCTCTGTCATTTCTCTCTTTTCCATCCATTAACTGTGACTCTTGACCTTTCATCTTTCTTTCTTCACTTTTTTCCAACTTAATTTTCTTACCACTTTTCTAGTTTCTTTATGGAGAAACTGAGTTTATTTTTAATAAATGTACTGATTGACATAATATTTCTCCTAAGTACTGCTTTACTGACACCCCACAAGTTTGATATGCTTTGAAAAGTGGTCTGCTTTTATGAATATTCCATTTTTACTTGAAAGAATGCATTTTCTGCTGTTTTGTGGAGTGATTTATAAATGAGGTAACATTCTTCGATATCGTTGCTCCAGTCTTCTATATCCTTACTGACTTTCCAGTTGTTTTTTCTATCAATCATTAATTATCCACACATACTTACAGGTTTGTCTATTACTTCTTACTTTGTGTTTTATTTATTCTGAAATCTGTTGTTATATGCAAAAAATTGAGGATTGTATATTCTATTGATGAATTGATCCCTTTGTCATTGTGACATGACCTTGTGTATCCCTTGTAAAAATTTTATACCAAAATATATTTGTATAATATCTGCTTCCTATAATATATATTTCCAGCTTTCCTTTGACTATTATTTGCATTTGATCCTTGAACAACATGGAGATTAGGAAGGCCAACCCTCCATGCAACTGAAAATCCTCATATAAGTCTACAGTGGGCCCCTCCTTATCTGCAGTCTTCTCATCAGTGAATTCAAACAGCTCTGGACAGCCTAGTATTTTAATACATGTTAATTGAAAAAATCCTCACATATGTATTAGAGATCCTTGCAGTTCAAATCCATTTAAGAGTCATTCAAGAGTCAACAGTATATCATCTTCTATCCTTTTACATTTATTTATATTTCTATTTTCAAGTGGATTTAGATATCTTGCTTTTCTGTTTACTTTGACACACTCTGACTTTTAATTAGATTGTTTTCAGCATTTATTTTTAATGTGATTATTAATATGGGTTGTTTTGAATCTACTATCTTGCTTATGATTATTATTTTTTTACTTGTCCCTTTTGTATTATCCTCCTTTTTCTCTCTTGTCCTGCTTCCTCATGTGTTGAACATTTTTTATGAGCTGACTATATTTATTTTAGTGGTTATTTGGACTTAATTTATACATCCTTAATATCACTGTTTACCTTCAATTTATATTATACCACTTCGTGTTAAGTATGGAAATTTTAAAATATACTCCCATTTCTCAACTTAACTGATTTTCAAGTATTCTCTCAAATACATATACAATTTGCAAACTCTCAAAATAGTGTTACATTTGTTTCAACAACCAATTGCCTTTTAAAGAGATTTATGTTATTTTTTTAAAGTCAGATATATAAGTGGATCATGCAGCTCAATACCAGGAAAAAAATAAAAGCAACCCAATGAGAAAGTGGGCAGAGGACCTATTCAGAGCAGACATGCAGATGGCTAATGAGCATGTGAAAAGGTGTCCAGCGTCACTCATTACGAGAGAGTGCAAGTCAAAACCACAGTGAGGCGTCACCTCACACAGGCCAGAATGGCCATCAGAAAAAATCTACAGACAGTAAATGGTGCAGAGGGTGTGGAGAAAAGGGAACTTCCCTGAATTGTTCAGTTCAGCTCAGTTCAGTCACTCAGTCATGTCTGACTCTTTGCGACCCCATGAATCGCAGCACGCCAGGCCTCCCTGTCCATCATCAACACCCAGAGTTCACTCAGACTCACATCCATCGAGTCCGTGATGCCATCCAGCCATCTCATCCTCTGTCGTCCCCTTCTCCTCCTGCCCCCAATCCCTCCCAGCATCAGAGTCTTTTCCAATGAGTCAACTCTTCGCATGAGGTGGCCAAAGTACTGGAGTTTCAGCTTTAGCATCATTCCCTCCAAAGAAATCCCAGGGTTGATCTCCTTCAGAATGGACTGGTTGGATCTCCTTGCAGTCCAAGGGACTCTCAGGAGTCTTCTCCAACA